>VZSR01002045.1:3887126-3932684 GCA_013398615.1 Brachypodius melanocephalos
GGCTCGGCAGTGTCCGTGCCAGGCCTGGGCAGTGTCCGTGGGTCTGGGCAGTGTCGGTGGGGCCCAGCGGCTGGCGGGGCTCGGTTGCCCGGGCTGTTTGTGGCCTTTCGGCTCTGGCTTCTCCTGATTCACACCCCGATGTGCAGCGTCCATCTGGGAGTGAGGCGCTGCTGAAGTGTAGCTTTTACCTTCCCTGTTAAATCCTCTCCTGTGATGTGAAAATATCCCGAGAGCTCTTGATTTGCTTTCAGACCTTTAAGCCGCTGTAGTGTTCGTTTCCGACTGGCTTAAATTTTGTTCTGAGGCATGTGACTTCTTTCAGTGTTCACGGCTGAAAAGCTGAAACCTTTCATTTTTCAGAACAAATAAAGCAAGAAATGATTCTTGTAGATGACAGATTTTCTACTTGCTGGTTTTTGAGTTGTGGCAGTCAGAAGACACGTTTTCTACTTTGAGTGATTGGTGGATTTTGGTTTGTTGGTGTGGGCTTTTTTCAGATATATGCGTTTTAAGAGCATGAGAAGGGTATTAGCTTTTTTCCACAGAAATCCCCATTTTTCTTAGTACTATAAAAGCAGCATAGGTAAATTCAGTGTTAAAATTGTGAGAAAGTTTTGTCGTGGGCCTATAGATTGGCTTGTCACAATAGGCACTGACAAAAACTGGATGTTTAAAAAGTAGCTTGTCCCTACGTCACAGCTAATTTTCTGGGTCAGGGATTGTGCTCGTTCCTTGCTAGTGGCCATACATTTGCTTATCGTTAGCCACATTTGAAGGACCAGGTATCTCATGGTACAGGAATAGTATGATGTAAAACCAGAACCTGTTCCTTACTATAGTTTGCTTTTTAAAGTTATTTTGTGTTTAGGTAGTTAAAAAAGTTAGACTGTACAGTTATTAACAGTCTTAACACACGGAACTTCTGGCGATGTATATGACTTAACACACGGAACTTCTGTCTCAGGAGATGAGCTATAGAGCTGTTTTCAATAAAATACAGAATTCTCCCTTTTTGCACTATTTATCATTCTGTGCTTGGTCAGAAGGAAACTTGAAGCAAACACACTTGCTGAAGAGATGGGCATGTGGCATTATCAAGGTTGATCAAAGCCCAGTGCTGTTGTATTCCTGTATGCAGAATTACTGAGTTAATTACTAATAGTTAATATAGAGTGCACAACTGATTTAATGAGAAGTAACTGTAAAACTGTAGGTATTGTGTGTGTTGTTTTAAAGGACACAAAATACTTGTTTTTCTTAAGAATCAGGTAGAAATAAGTTCTTTGTTTCACAGTCTATTGCTTCTGACTTTGCCAAGTTACATAGCTTTTTAATGAAAGTTATTCCTAAGTGTATTTGGGAAAAGAAACTGATTTAGCAACATTTTAAAACTGGTTCTTAGAATTTTAGAAGAGAAAGTTCTCAATTCCACGTACTTGATGCCAAACCTCCTGAAATAAGGTAAAACATAAAAATAACTAGTACTGTTTGTTTGCTTTCTCCAGAATGTTTTTAATAGCAGTTACTCTGGGATTTTGCTTCCTTTCTGAAGTTTTTAAAAGTAATGTCAATTGAAATTTTCTGGCAGTGCTAACAATGTCTTCCTACCTGTTCCATTCCTGTTAGAGGCCAGCACAAAAGTCAAATGTTGTTGTAAAGGTGAAAGAATGAACACAAGTTTCTTGTCATCTGACACTGAAGTGGGCATCTATATTTTACACAACTGAAATGACTGGTTAAATCTGGAGACTTCTGAGCAAAAGAGAACACAAGTAAGTGCCTTTAAGTAGATTGTAGTACACTTTTGTGTGAGATAGAATGTGTCTTTTCCCAACCATATCTAAGTAACTCATGTGCAGTGTCGTTGCATGTAGTGAGTGGAAAGGCTGTGCAGCAGAGACTGGGAGGTGACTGGACCCATCAGTGTGGGAAATATTCAAGTTTCTATGCCCAGCAAAGCCCCTGCCTGTTGCTTGAAGGAGTGCACCCTCAGAAGTGTGGTGCTGCCCCGTGAATAATTTAGGCGGGGTAGTCCCAATGTCTCCTTCCTTAGGGATGGAATCAAGCAATGATTTGTAAATTACTTCATGACTTAGTCTACCTTTTTAAGTATAGACCAGCTCAAAACGGTACTTTCTCCTTGGTATTATGTGTGTTCATGTAGTAGAAGATGAAACTAAACAGCAGATGGCAGAGGATGAGTCTACTGGGTTGTACATGCTCTAAAGGAAAGTTGGGAGGAAAGTCTGAGTAGGGGGATGGAGTTTTAACTGTTACAGTGTCATTTTTTAATACAGTATATTGTTACATAACAGATGCAATTTCTATTTCTCCTGTGGAATCATCAGTTAAATCTTTAGCAACAGAACTACAGTGGCCTAAGGGGATGTCTTTCAAGAAGAATGAGCAGAGAGCAACTGAAGGCTTTCTTAACAGAAATCTGGGAAGCTGTGTTTGCAGTCCCACGGGCTTTCCTGTCAACTGGATCAGCTTTTGACAATGTGGGAGGTTTGCATTCCCTGCAGGGGGTGCAAAGCAGTGAAAATAGACTGGGTGGGTTTAGAAAGCCACGGATCAGCCTTCAGGCATAGTTTTCCTACAGATGTAATGTTGATTCCAGAGGTAATCTGACAAATGCTTTCTTTAAAAAAACCCACTCACTTCTGTCATGCCACCTAATCTAGGTAGATTTAGCTGTTAGAGGGAAAACCACTGCTTCCTTTGATCCACTCACAGGACTGAACTTCCACTTTACAATTCAGCTACCAGACTGAATATTAAGAAGCAGTCCAGGAAAGAAGATAATCATGGCAGGGGAAAGGTAGTACACATAAAACAAATACAAGATTAGTAGTAAGTGAGTACAAGTGGACAGAAATAATTGTTAGCATAAATTGCAAGGAATAGAACTCTTGGCAACTGCTGGTAAACAGGTTTTAGCAAATAATTATATGTATTACTACTAAAGAAAGTGCTGCTTTGATTTTATTTTCTCTGGTGTGGATTTTCTGTGGGATTTTATGTGTTTTGAAACGAGAATGCTCTATTCTGTGCTACTTCTTTTCTTGTAGTGTTGTAACTTTTGAGACTTCTGCTACCTTATTTTTGTATCGTTCCTTTGTGCTAAAATATAACTGGTTAAATGAGCTTGAAAGAGATGTATTTCTGTGGACTTGATTAGTTGGTTGTGGCACTGTTGTCTCACTGTGTTTTGTTTTGTTTGATTGGTGCTGTATGGTTAGGCACAGCTGATGTCTGGGAAAACTGCCTTCATTGCCTTAGATCTTTCTTGTGTCTTGTTTTGTACTCCTGTTTGTCTTTTTCTTGCCCTAAAATTTTATTAGCCTTTAGTAAGATGAATGACTGCTCTTGACCTCATTGGATTAAATACCTATTTACTAGTGTTAACGATGCTGGTGCTTATTTTGGTGACTCTGGTAACTTAGATGCTGCTGTTGGCTTGACACTTCACTGCTGCTTCTCCATATATATTTTATAAAGGATTTGTGTTCTTTTCTGCTTAATACTTAGAGTGAAATACTTTTTTTTGCCTTTTCCCTTTGTGGCTGTCCTAGCTTAACTTTGATACTGTTTTAGAAAGTCCCACAGTTCTCTGGTATTCTGTATGTTTTTTCTGAAATCCTACACATTATGTATAATCTCTTCTGTGCAGTTGTGGTTCTGACAGAAGTGCTTTTGTTTTTAGGGCTTTAAAAGCATAAAATATAATTTTATATGGGAAAGAGAAGGCAGTGTATTCATACTGGCTCTGTATGTTGTTACTATAGCAAGGAAAGCTCTACCAGCACACCTTTCAAACATTGCTCTGTCTCCATTCTCATGAATCCTAGGAAGCACAAGTATAAATACCGTGTTTAATGAAAACACTGATTCCAAGTAGATTAATTGTTATTGTAAGATCACTGGAGCCTCCATTTATCGATAGTGTTACTATATTAAGTTCTGATAACTTCTGATGACAAAGCTTTTTTATCAGCTCAAGTTAAATTCAGTAAAATTGCTTTGTCTCCTTGCTATTCTAGATTCAGGAATGAATGTTCAACTATTGCTAACTGCAGAATATCACAAAGGAGTCTGATTTGTTTTAAATTTGCAGAGTAATTCTTTCTGTTCAGCTGCTAATGAGTATGAGCTGTGTATGGTTATCAATTTTTGTGCAAGTCTAGAAATACACATAAGTGATACTGGGGAATAAAATGCGCTTGCAGTGGAAAACTACTTGAAAGATTTCTCCCTATGTGGAAGGACTACTGCTGTTCTGTGATAATGAGAAAGTTGTAGCTATTTTAAGATTGTGGTGGAGTAGGATTTTTTTGAATTGTTCATGGCAATATTACTTTGGGTGGCTGCCAGAAGCTGCTTCTACAATTAGATTAAGAAATAATGTTTAAAGGAAATATTTTGTGTTTGTTTAAAATGTTTTTAAAAACTTGTTTTCATTTGATATAGATATGTTCACTTCCTTAAGGGTGTGTCTTTGTTTGATGGGCACTTTTAATGCCAACTTAATCTTGTCTATTGTCTGAAGATCACAGAAGCATGATCCAGATTGGTAGGCACTTCAGTTCAACCCCTTGCTGAAAGCAGGATCAGACTCAGTTGCTCAAAGCTTTATCCAACTGGGTCTTAAAAACTTGTGAGGATGAAGATTGCAACTTCCTTGGGGCCTGTTTTCACAGCCTGACTGCCTTACAGTGCAGAAGAATGGGTTCGTTGTTCTTTTTTCCCTGAAATCAAGCTGGAACCTAGTTTGATTTTTTTGCATCTTGTCACTCACCACTTTGAAGAGCCTGGCTCTGCCTTCTCAGCAGCTCCAGCTGTGAGGTTCCACTGAAGCTGTTCCTTCTTCAGGCTGAAAAATTCCCAGCTCCTTCAGCCTCTCACTGTAGGAGGGCAGGTGCTCCATGTTCTGCTCCTCTTGGGGAACTTCAGTTGAACTCATTGCAATTTATCAATGCTTGTCTTGTTCTGGGGTCTAAAAGTGGACACTGTTCTATATGCTGTCTAATGAGTGCTCTGTAATTAATTACTAGGACTTAGTTTACTTGTTGAAATGTGGGTGGTTATAAATATGCTTATTAGTATTTGAGATTTTCAGTTATGACTGGGTTTCGAAGCAGTATTTTTGTAGCATAAGAAGTATTCTTCCACTTGCATACTGATGAAATTAACTCACATTGATTTTAGTGAAAAATGTTGATGGGTTTAAAAAATACTGTGACAGATAACACCTTATCTTCATTACATATTTCTTCAACTTGATTAGCTCTGAATAAGTTTAATTTGCATCATTGTTGAAGTGTTGGAAATGAAGCAGAGTAGTTGGTTGTAATTCTAGAGGGAAGCTTTCTATAGAACTTGAAGTCAGATAATGAATTTATTCTCACTGTAAAGTATGTTTAAAGAAATGGGTGTGGGGAGAATTGGGGGAATCTTACACAAAGTAAACTTGCATACACAGAAACCACACACATCTTGCAAGGCCACACACATCTTGTTTTCTTCAAGTGGAGCTCTGTCCTGCTGTATTGTAAGGTTCCTCAAAGAGAATTTTTTTCTGAGAACCTGACAGGATCTCTGTCTATTTCTTTTAACTTTTCCACATCTCTGTGAATTATAGTCAGTGTTCTGGGTTGTTTCAGAATCTTAACTCACCTCATGTAGTGCTACCGTAGACTCTGTAGTCTGTAATCATTCCCAACAAACAAACAAACAGAAACTCTTCAAGAATGCTCTGTGATGTCAGATTGGTTGATGAAGGGAGTAGTGAAAGGGAAGTGTTTTCTCAGTGTTAGTTCTAGAATTCCCTTGTGCAATTCTTGGGAAATTAAGATGATGAATCCTCTGTCACACAAGATTCTGTCTTTAATTTATACCATTTAAAAATAAAGAAAATCCTTTTCCTTTAAGTACATGAAGATTGTTGGACACTTGTTCTTTTGGTGTGCTAACTTCAGTTAGGAAATGGGGGATTGTTTTCAAGCAGAGAAGTACTGTGGAAGTCTGGCTTTTTCTTGTTTTGTTTTTTAAACTTGAGCCACTTGAGGGTATTGACATGCTTATGACTTCAAGAGCTGTGTAATAATACTCCAAATAGGTAGCATTTCATAATATGTGTATACAGTGACTTAAAACAAGCACTCTAATGTCTGTTTACTGAACTAATACTTGTATTCCAACATCTGCATTCCATTATAGAGTTGAGTCAAAATATTCCTTATAATTGCAAACCTAGTAATGAATTTCTTGTTAGATTTGGATGTTTTTGAATAGTAACCTTCAATTACGAGGGATTGTGTAATTTTTTAAATTACTAGTAGCTTCCAAAACATTCTTTTAAGTTCTTAGTTTCTACCTGTGGACCTCAAAAGTCTAAAATCTCTCCTGAAAATAGTCTGTAGCTCAGGAGGAAGTTTAAGTCTCCAACTTGTGTTTGCTTGTCAGATACCCGGCATGGCCTCATCATCAACACCTAAATATAATTCAAACTCCTTGGAGAACTCCTTGAGTAAACGGGTAAGTAACTTCTTTCATGTTCTTACTTTTTTACATCAGAACTCCCAGAGAGTATTGTCTTACATATTTGGCTTGAAAAATAAGTATTTAAATGGCTTCTTGAATGCATAGACTTATTTTTATTGCTAAAATTCTAATGCAGTTAACTGAGATGATTTAAATATCATTTGGAGTGGGTGGGCAAAATATTCTCTGTGACAGCTAATGAGAGGCTCCTTAAAATCAGTTTTAATGTACTTACTCTTATCCTTTGCTTTCTACCTTGAAATATTCTGTGGCATTCTTGAAAATTTTTGGCACTTTCTTGCCTTAGATTCTGTATTTGAACTGCTAAGTTATACATTGTTATGTTTGTCTGGCTCAGTTTTAAGATGTTTAGAGTCAATATATTAAAACAATCTAAATGTCATGCCCCTCTGCTTTCTAATGCTGTGCAGCTGAAGAAGATGTAACCAGGGTGCAAGAAAACAAACTACTGAATCTGGGAATGTCACAAAAGAGTAGATTGTATGTGATAGTTGTGAGTACACTGCTTAAGTAATTCCAGTTGATTTGTTCTTCCAAGCCCCATGTACTTGGAAAATTAAATGCACAAAACTACAAGAGAACTTAGAGTATAGAGATTTAATTCCAGTTTAATACAAATAACTGACTGTTATTTTAGGAGAAAGATTAAAACCTGCTTATGTTTCAGAGCTGTTTAACCTTTAAATGTTTCATAGTTCATTTTAAGATAGTGGTACGTGTTCCTGTTTTGGTTTGGTCCGTCTTTCCTATGCAGGAATTACCCTTAAGTTTGGTTGGTTTTATTTTTAATCTGGAATTTGAAATTGTAAATAAACTGGTGTGCTGTTGTGCTTCTCTTCTTTAGACTCTAAAAGATGGAACTAACTGGGAACAAAATGAAGAAATACCTCGTCTGCCAGGAGAGACCAGGGTTACAGGTATGAAGCTCAATAGATGCCCAATGCAGTCATGTTCAGCAGTCTGACAGACACTTGTATCTTACTGAATTGTTGTGTAATTTGGACTGGTTTGGGCTGGGGGCAAAGGTTAAGTCATGCTGAAATGTCATGAATTTTTCAAAGAAGTTGTGAAAGGTTCTTTTTATCACTTACCACAAATAACTGGTTAAAATCTTGGTTTCTGCACATGGCAGAAAGACATTGCAAGTTGTGTCCTAAATGTATCTACAGATTAAGTAGCACATGTTGGATGATGAGAGCTCTTATAAGCTTTCTGAAGTCAAGAGAATTCTGTTTCACCTAGTATGCATTGGTACCTTATAGAGTGGTGTGGAATCTTTCCAGCCTTAACGATTGTGTGATTCTACTTGCATTGCTTCACTTAAGTCTTTTTGAGTGGTATGTGTTAGTATGAAACACTACTGATGGCCCTACTCTGATTGCCTCAAAATGAAATATGTTTCTCTGCAGCATGGTGAACACTCTACAACTTGAACTACTACTTCAGTAGAGAATTGTTTATGGAATGGTGTAATAGTATCCACAATGTATTTGTTCTAGGATGGTGAACAGACTGTGGTACAGTAATAAGAGTACTCCGTATTCTGTGTCCTACCCTCTCCTGTGTAGTGCTGAGACAGAAAACACATGTATAACTAGGGAAGGCTACTGAAATCTGTGCACTTAATTTAGACAAGTTTAGTATATGAGTCTTTCACATTTTCTTCATAATTCAAGTAGATAAAACTCAGATGTATTACTTTCTAAATTCATTCACCTTGGAGTACAGCTCTCATTTTATTTTACTGCTACTTAAGTGATACTGTCCTTAGCTCTCATTTTGTCTTTTCACAATCTCTTAAGAAACACTACATTTTTTACAGACAAGGATGTTATTTATATGTGTCCATTCAATGGCCCTGTTAAAGGAAGAGTGTACATCACAAACTACAGGCTGTACCTAAGAAGTGTGGAAAATGTGAGTAAAATGCCACAACTACTTAATGGGATGAGTTGGTTTTAAATTCCCTTCCGTTCACCCCCTCTGCCTTGGATTTATTTTGTGGCCAGTTCATTTGTTTTAGTTTTGGCACACATATGCTTGTGGAATTGCATGGGAGGCTTTTTGCTTGAAATGGTCTGTAGTGTTTGTAATAACCATATCTTAATTCTGTAATGACTAAATAGTAATTGCCTTTGTGCCACTGAGAAATCCGTATAAAAATGTAAGTTCTTTATAGTTAAATGTGTTGTAAAAGGTGATTTTTGCCTGGTAAAATTACAGTTTAATCACTTACACTGAAGTGATACTTTTATGTTTTGTCTGTCAGAGCATTTTTAATAGCTGTTCCCTTTACACTTAATCTGTGATAGATGAAGGGCAGCAACTAATGATGTGCCATACTTCTTTAAATGACTGTCACTAAACCAAGACTTTAATTGTCCTTGCTGTTAGAAAAGAAAAATACCTTCATCAGTAGAACCTTGTGTGGGTGGGGGAGTGGTAATGTGTTTGTGATCTCGTTTATAATATAAAAAAAAGGACTTGGAACTATGTGAACTGAGGTCTTTCTGACTGCAGCTAACTCTTCAAGTAATGTCTTTTTCCTTTAGTTCTGCTTTATGCTGTACATCAGTAAAGCAGTATTAGCAATGTAATTCATGTCTGCTTTCTATTCTGGAATGCATAAGAACATTTTGCTTGAGTGTTCTTTTCACATTAATATTTTCCTTACTCAAACTTTTCTTGCAGGATCCAGTTGTGATACTGAATGTTCCATTGGGTGTAATTGCAAGGATTGAAAAGATGGGAGGAGCTTCAAGCAGAGGAGAGAACTCTTATGGATTAGATATAACCTGTAAAGTAAGACTTGCCAATAATTTGGTAGGAAATGAAACCTAGAGGGGTTTTTTTTCTCACTGATAACCTATTTAGAGGAAGGGAAAAGCACATGCTTATGGAGGAATTTAAAAGGAGCTTTCTGAAACTGGACAGCACACAGTGTGGTACTGCTTTATTGGTGCAATTCTTACACTCTATTCTATTTTATGGGGTAAGAAATAAAACGGAACATTCACAAGGGTTTGAGGTGTGTTACAAGCAGATTCTAAATCATGTTTAGTGTCTAATAGAGCACTTGCACAGAGAGAAGCATCTTACAGCTTTGGTTCACCTAACAGATAATGGCTTTGTTTTAGGATATGAGAAATTTACGGTTTGCATTAAAACAAGAAGGGCACAGTAGAAGAGATATATTTGAAGTCCTCACAAAATATGCTTTTCCCCAGTCACATAACTTGGTAAGTTACCTAATTTCTATTGCTGAGTTGTATTAATGCAAAACTCTTGCCAGTTAACTTTGCCTATTTGATTTAGTAATGACTAGATCATGGCTGTTTGAAAATTTTAATCACAGAATCTGGTGTCAGCATAACTAAACAGCAGCTTTTAATTTGTATATTTACAACATTTAAATCTGTCTATTTTGTAAAATTACGAATATGTACTCCAGATACATTACTGAGGCAAGCAGCCACTGCACCAGCTCTGCCTCTCTTCTGCTGCCATCTGCACTGATGGGCAGGTGGCACATGCTCCTGTGGGAGGACACCTGGCCCTGGCACATCTGCACAGACGAGCAGGACGAGCTCAGGTTTTGGTGCTAAACTCCAAATTAATGCCTGTTTCCTTCTATTCCCTGATACAGATGTAGATATATAGAGATATACAGATACAGGTATACATGATAGATAGATAACAAATTTAAAAATAATAATTAAAAAGTCTCAAAAAAAGTGAGGTGTTTTAGAAGTTGTGGTGCTGAGCTCCTTCTTGGTGATGCTGCTGAAGTTCTTCTTGGTGTCTAAGCTTTGTCTGGGTGTTCTTGCTTATCTTTTCTTGGTGTTATTGCTCATCTTTGTCTTGGTTTTGCTGTTTTTGCTGAGGTTTGCCTTGGTTTTGCTGGTGGTGCTGAGCTCCTGCTGGTGATGCTGCTAAGCTTTTTTTTGGTGTCTGAGTTTGTCTTTGTGTTACTGCTTGTCTTGTTATTGCTCAGCTTTGTCTTGGTTTTGGTGTTTTTGCTGAACTTTGTCTTGATTTTGCGGGTGGTGCTGAGCTCCCACGGGTGGTGCTGCTGATGTTTGTCTTGGTGTCTGAGCTTTGTCTTGGTGTTCTTGCTCATCTTGTCTTGCTGTTCTTGCTTAGCTTTGTCTTGGATTTGCTGTTTTTGCTGAACTTTGTTGATTTTGCTCCTGGTGCTGAGCTCAGGGTGCTGGTGTCGAGCTGTGTGTGCTGGTGCTGAGCTGAGTATAGGTGCTGGTGTCTGTCTTGGTGCTGCACCAACACCCACAGCTCAGCACCAGCACAGAGCCTAACACCCACACCACCAACACACTCTGCTCAGCACCACCAACCACAGCTCAGCACCAACACAAAGCAGATGTAAGTGAAGAGAGTGGGGCTGGCATGGAGCAGTCAGTCCTATTTTGTAGTGAGCAGTAGGATATAACTGATGATGAGCCTTCATATTTGCCATTTGCAGTCAGAGTTTGAGGTAATAAGCTTCCTTTATATCTTGTAGCTTTTTTTTGCCTTTGTAAATGAAGAAAAGTTTCCTGAAAATGGATGGATGGTTTATAACCCGATGTCTGAATACAGGAGACAGGTGAGCTATTACAGACCATTGTCTGGTGCTTTCATATCTCCCAAGTTGCATAGAGGAATTACTGTTTGTACCAGCTGTTGGGAGAGGATGGAATTGCAACTTAAAGAAGAGTAAAGAAGTAAAACACTTGAGCCTTTAAATAAAACCTAAAATGTCACAGGAAGGTAATCTTTGCTCTTTGAAGGAAGTTATTGATGCCGCTTACAATATGCCACTGCTAAGTGAGCACAGGTGAGGAGAATGTGCCAACTATAGTGTCCTAAACATAGATTGGATTTATTCTTCTTCCCAAGATGAAGTGGAGGGAAAAAAGCAGCTTGTTTTAGAAATAGCACTGCTTTACAAAAATTACAGATGTCTATCAATATTCTTCCTTGCTCTTTATGTGATCTTGGAAAAATGTCAATGAAAGAAGATTTAATTTTAAAATGTCTGTTAGATAATTGAAGTATGAAATTAAAAAAATAAATAGCAAACAATAAGAACTTATAATTTTTTTTACCCTCCATCTTTTTTTTGGTTTGTGGTTTAGAAGCTTTTTTACCCAAAAAAAGGTAAACTACAAACACACCCACAAACACCACTGTGTGTGTGTGTGGAAGACTTATCAATATTTCTCCTGGAAATGCCTTACTGGGCAGAGTGCAACTAGGAGTGGTTCTTTCTCAGTAAGAAAGTTACCCTGAATCTTACTTTTAACCTGATGGTAGTATCAGGCTACAGGGAAGAAAGGTTATAGTGAGACTTCCTCCCCCAAAGGCTCTTCACAAGGGAAGGTGGAAAAGCAGAGCTTTAGGGAAGAGGGTAATTTTCTTCCCTCAATCCCACAGTTAAAGAAATACATCTCCTAGTTTCAGTCGTTGTTTTGAAACTTCCTATGAGGCTAGAATTGTGTGCATAAGGGTATGAGATGGCTCTGCAGCTGTGTAAGGCTGTGAGTTCATCTGCAGTGGACTGGTTTGTGCGGCCTTACAATCTTTTTTGCTTCTATTGCTTTGAAATGGTACTTAGTTAAATTGTTGCCATGTGGCCCTAATGTCCTGTAAAATTCAAGAGCAGAATTATAACTTGTTCAGCCAAAAATCCACTGACTAACTTCATGTTATGTTTTAGGGGCTGCCTAATGAGCGGTGGCGGGTGACTTTCATTAACGAGCATTACGGGCTGTGTGACACGTACCCATCGCTCCTGGTCGTGCCATACAATGCAACAGATGATGATCTCAAGAAAGTTGCTGCCTTCAGGTCCCGAAATAGAATCCCAGTGAGTATTGGCTGATGGAACTTGCCTGATGGTGTAGCTGGTTTAAAGTTGCATCCAGACAACTTCTTGCTGAACACCACGCAGAGGGTGCTTTTGTTTGGAAATGGTTATAGCAAAGTAGTTTTGATTGGCTGGTGGTTTTCACTGCTTGAAACTGGTGTCCTGGTCAAACCACATTTCTGTTTTTCCCCCTTGACAGCTTCATTGCTTTTAACTTGGCTTGCCCAGTAAAAATGGCCAGCAGTGCAGTTTGCCTTGCTGAGGAATGAGCCTTACACTGCCATATGCACTGGTTACTGTTGCTGAATGCCTATAAAAAGGAATCAGAAGTGTCCTGCAAGCAAACCACATGGCATTTAAACATGGTTCCACTGGTCAGTCCTAAAATAAGACCTCATGCATAGTCTCTAGTGAATTCCCACAACTTAGAGTGGGTGAGAATACTGTTCCGTAATGTTTTTCAACAATGAATTTGCATTTTTTGGCTGCTTCTTGGGTTTCTTATCTTTAATCTCTGGCACTGCATCTGTTCCCTGGGCAGCTCACTGTCTTTTGTGGCAAGTCCTTTCTGGCTCAGAACACCAAAGGCAACATGTGCTTTGCTCCACTGCTTCCTTTTTGTAAAGAGGGCTGAGGAACAAAATGTGCTTTAAAGAGAAGAGAAAACCTTCAAGATATTACAGAAGGGTTCAACTTCTCTTCCTCATGCAAAAAAAGGGAAAAGTTGTTCTTGTAGAATTGGAACATCTTAGTCACCATTTCTACAATGAGTTCATTCTCCTGAGTTGTTTTTGAGTTTCAGCAGAGATTGCTGTGTTTGTCATTAGTTTACTTCCCAGGATTATTTGTGTAACCTAAGACTTGTAGGAAAATATTAAAATATATCAGATTATACAGGTAAGTGTGGTTTTAGTAAGCATTAAATATATAATAACTCTTGAAGATTATTATTAAATGTTGTGGGACTAGAAGCAGTTGAGATGCCAAGGGACTGACTGCATTTTGAAGAAATAAAAAGAAAGCTATTCATTTGCATACTATGTGTTTTAAAGGATATAGCTTTAAGTTATGATTTTTTTTTTTACTAAAATGAGTTTCTTCTGCTATGTGTTTGCCGTGTGAGCAGGTTCTCTCCTGGATCCATCCCGAGACCCAAGCTGTCATCATGCGCTGCAGCCAGCCCCTGGTTGGAATGAGTGGCAAGAGGAATAAAGATGATGAAAGATACCTTGATATCATCAGAGAGGCCAACGGGCAGATCTCCAAACTGACCATTTATGATGCAAGGCCCAATGTCAATGCAGTTGCAAACAAGGTAAATGTCTTCTTATTAGAAGACATTCCCTCATAAAGAGAATGAGGAGACTTACTTTGAAGTTTTCTGTGAGGAGGTTTTGGGGAAAAGCTTAAGGTAGTGTCTTATAGGCAAACTTGATATGTACATGATTTAATTAGCTCGTCATGTGTTGAAATATGAAATGCTTAATCAGAGCAGCAGACACAGTGGGGTACGTTTCTGGGTCTGAGGGAGAATGACATAAAAAGTGCAAAGCAGTGTTGGTCAGCACTGAAAACATTTTGTGAACAGCTGTGAAGATTTGTCTAAGCAAAATCTTGGGCTGTGCTACTCATGCATTGCTCAGTTCCTTGTACATAAGACAGTCAGGAGCTGCAGCAGCCATGATGCTGAAATTGGAATCATTCCTCATGACGATTTCATAATATTCAGAGAGAAAAATACACTCATTGCTTCTTTCACTGCAGAGCCTGGCAGCTCTGATAATAACCCCACACCTGAGGAAAGAGAGCACAGAATGGAGAGCAGTGTAGGTGGCACTCACGGGGAAAAGCTACACAGTGCTTTAGGCTCTTGTCTGATGTATAGCTGGTGGCTGCAGTGGCCTATAAAGGCAAAATTTATTTATCCAAATTTATGGCATGTTTTTGCTGTCTGCAGGAAATGCTGGAATTTTGCAGCTCTCTGAGCTTGAGGGAGCTGGTGATGTTTAGCCTGAAGAAAAGGAGGCTCAGGGGGGACCTTATCACTTTATACAACTGCCTAAAAGGAGGCTGTAGCCAAGTGGGGGTTGGTCTCTTCTTCCAAGTAACAAATGATGGGGCAAGAGGAAACAGCCTCAAGTTGCAGCAGGGAAGGTTTAGATTGGACATCAGGGAAATTTTATTTGTGGAAAGGCTGTCCAGGAAAGTGGTTGAATCACTGTCCCTGGAAGTATTTAAAAGATGTGGCACTTAAAGGCATGGTTTAGTGGTGGGCTTGGCACTGCTGGATTAGTGGTTGGACTCAATGATCTTAAAGGTCTTTTCCAACCCAAACAATTTCATGTCTATCTTTGGAAAGTCTCATTGGTGGCATTGTACCTTAAAATATGTGTGGGTTTTCTGCTTCCTTTTGTGACCAGGCACATCCTCTACAGTGGTGGTGGTGAAATGTTTTGAAAGAGCAGCAGCAGAACAGACAGTACTTATGTGGCTCCTTAATAACTTAACAGTCTAAATACATGTTTAGTCTTGAGCCCTAAAATTTCATTTTAGAAAAGTTAGTTTAAAGTAAACTTTAATGTTATTGCTAATTTACTTTTTAAAGACAATCTAAGATTCTGAACAAAATTAAATTTAAGATATTTACTTGTAACTGAGCTCTTAAATTTAAATTAATTTGGCCAAGCATTTTATCAGTTTTGTCTGTTTCCATGTCAAATGACATTCATTGCTTTCTTGTTGAAAAGAGTGTCTGTATGACTAAAGTTAATTTCAGATCTCTTTGTTTGTAGGCAACTGGTGGAGGATATGAAGGTGAAGATGCATATCCCAATGCAGAACTTTTCTTCTTGGACATTCACAATATTCATGTCATGCGGGAATCTTTGAAGAAGCTGAAGGACATTGTTTATCCTAATGTGGAAGAATCACATTGGTTGTCAAGTCTGGAATCAACCCATTGGTTAGAACATATAAAGGTAACTTTTCCTTGATTGTTTGTCTAAATCTGTCATTTCATACCTGCTTTCTTTGCTGAGCTTTGAAATAGTCCTAGAACACTTGAAACTATCAAACTACTTGAACTACAAAAACAACATCCTTGAGTTTTGGCTTTTTAGCCAACTAATCTTAGAGTATGTTATGAGACTCATAACTAAGTCACCAGTAAGGTGACATTGAATGTTTGTTGCCTGCCTCAAGGGTCTTTAGTAGAGGAATGCTTTCTTTGATTGGCTTTACATGCATGAGAACTGATTTATTTTGGTTTCTTGCAATACAGGCCTGCAGATAACTGTCAGTGTGAAATATTACTAAATACTTTAGTTGTCATGTGTAGGTGACTTTATTTTGTGAATTATGATTTTGTAAATAAATCTCATAAATTCATTTTTAAATTTTGTGATTTTCGTCTGGTAGCACACATAAAATACTTAAGCTGGTATTCACCAATGTTCTAACTAGTTGACCTTTGAATCTTTTGCCTCAAGTACAGCTGTGCAAAAGTAATTAAAGTATTATGTAATGAGTCCTACTTAATAAAATTTTCATCTTAATTTAATATTTGGAAAATAAGTATATTAGAAGGATGCAAGCTCTTTTTTCCAACAACTGAGGATTCAGTCATTTAGTTCAAAGAAAGGAGTCAAATGAAATAACACTGAATTTTTAGAGAGTATATCCTATGGTAAATCCCCTCTTCCTTTGAAAAAGAAGCTTATGTTCTTTGGTTTATCAAGGTTACTGTTTTCTGTCCCCTTTTTTTAAGAATTTGCTGTGGGATAGATTTGATCTTACTAAGGGATTAGGGAACCAATCTGTTTCTCTATTTTTATGCAAGAAATTCCCTTGATCTCCTAGAAAATTCTTCTCCAATAACTACGCTGCTCTTTTCAGGTCTTTTAATGGAAACAGCATTAATTCAGATACAAAGCAATCAACTTAGGGTTCTGATTTGAGCAGAAATAAGCTGTGCTTTGTTTGGTGTGTGTTGCTCCTGGGCAGCTGGTGCTGACAGGAGCCATCCAGGTGGCAGACAAGGTGTCATCGGGCCGGAGCTCGGTGCTGGTTCACTGCAGCGACGGGTGGGACCGCACGGCTCAGCTCACCTCCCTGGCCATGCTCATGCTGGACAGCTACTACAGAACCATTGAAGGCTTTGAAGTCCTGGTGCAAAAGGAGTGGATAAGCTTTGGACACAAGTTTGCATCGGTAAGAATCATGAGATAATTGTAAAGACTGTGAGGTATTAACTTTCTGAAAAGCTTGCAGTGTTAAATTGTTCACTTTGTGTCAGGGTTTGATAATTCCTTTCACTGTTTCTGAAATGATTTGAAATGTTTCCAGGTAAACTGAGCAGAACTTTGTGGTTTGGACCTGTTTGATCAATACTTTTTGTGCTATTCTTTCTCTGGGAACTCATATTTTGTCTTTTGCAACCTTTTAAAAGCATAGAATTGCCAGGGTCACTGTGGTTATTGAGCAGAGAAAATAAGGAGGCAGAAAAATAGTGTCCTCTCAAATTCTTCAGCTGAAGATCAGCTGAAGCTGGGACATGAGGTTCTCTGTCACTCTTTCTTTGGACTGTGTTGACTGCCACAAGAAGCAGATGAATGACTTCGGCCAGTGTCTTTTAAGTGAGATTTTGCATGCTGATTCCCAAATATTCTAAACTTGTCATAATAGCTCCCAAGAGGCTGTCACTGGTAATGCTGGCTCTGCTTCTGTTCAGTTGTCTTCTAGAAGGTTAGAAGCTCAGAAGGTTAAGTAGTTGCTTCCATAGCAAGTCCTTAATACTTCACAGGTATGTGAATCATTTTGACAGAAAATCCACGGAATATTCTGAGGAAGGGACCCTGTTCATTCTATTTGTGTTAGAAAACTTTTCAAAGCCTTAGTGGAACTTTTTCTAAGTGTGGCAGCTAACCATTTAACCAGGAAATCTGTATGAGGAACCTGGAGGAGCAGATTAGGTTGCCAGGGAGACTGCTGTTACTCACTATAAATTACAACAATGTTGTTTGTTGGTGCTGGAACTTGTCATTCACATTAGTGAAGTTGTTGAAACTTTTTAGAAGTTACTCGCGTGGATATTTTTTCCCTAATGGAATATTCTAAAGATATTAATATTGCTAAAATTTGGAAAATAGGCAATCTGGAAAAAATCAAGAAATGAAAAAATATCCCTATGTGTGTGTTTCATGCCCATTTTACATTTGCCAATGTGTAAGAGTGTTGCAATCATTTGGAAATCCATGTATATCTACTCGGCATAAATCACCTCACCATTTACATGTGCTTGTAGGCTGTTGCAATTTTTGTTCTGACATCCTAAAGGTGCTTTTGAGGCTTAGGAGGTTTGTATTTTTGGGCGTTGGATAGCTGATGTAGTCTGGTTTTTTGTGTACTTACTTGTGGTCTTTTAGCAGTGACGTGTTTTATAAACCTTTAAGTATTCTGTCTTGGTATAGCCACAGGAAAATGTGAAGTGAGTGGCTTGACTTTTTATTCTCAGCTTTTATGTTGTACTTTAAAAAAAGTTAAGAGTCAGGATGCAGATAAAATTAGATGGTATAACTAGGAGATTTGTAGTCAAACACATGTGTTATGGTTTAACGTAGAGCTTAAAAACAGATCTGTGTGTTCTTCATTATTATTAATAAATTCAAATAATCTTTCTTTTTGTTAAACCATTCATTTTAGTTGGGTAATCAAAGGATTTTGTTCTCCTTCAACAGATGTTCTTTTCCAAATAGTGAGGCAGGACTTGGCATCCCTTCCAGATGATTTGCTCAGTGCATTGATTCATGTCTGGCAATGTAGCAGCAATAAGAATGATTAAAGTAGTTGCTTTTTCTTAAACTGCTATTTTCCCAATTTGCTCAGTCAAGTAGCAATCTTGGAAACGGTTGAGGCCACTCTTGAGCCATGTGCTGTGATCTGAGAGTACTGTAAATTTTTATTTGATGGGTTATTTAGCTTATAGTGAAGGTCAGTCTTCTCTGGAGTGTTCTGTGGAAGTGGAGGAGTCACCATCCCTGGAGAGATTTAAAAGATGTGATGTGTTACTTGGGGACATGGCTTAGTGGTGGACTTGTCAGTGCTGGGTTAACAGCTGGACTCCATGATCTCAAAGGTCTTTTCCAACCTTAATTATTCTGTGATTAAAAAAACCACAATATTTTGATCATTCATACTCTGCTTTAGCTTGGTAAATATTTGATAGATTTGTGACTGCATAGTGAGAACTAGACATTTAGTGCAGTTAGAGCAGTTCCTGAACCTCATCTCTGAAACAGTTGTTGTTTCCTTTTCCCTTTAGTGGGGAGTAAAGAGTACAGTGTTATTTACATTGTCTTAGACGACTACTTACTAGTTCCTCTCCATATTTTATATCAAATGAGGTGAGCAATAAGTCTCCTTGTTGAAAAGGAATTCCCTACCCAACTTTTTTGTGTGGTGAATTTAGTGCACTCTCCAAATGATAAATTTGCTTATGTAGAATTTAATTCCAATTATGCTTTCAAATATGAGACATAATTATAAATAGAAGATAGTCAGACATCCAGAAACTGCTAGCTATAGTGGAAGTGGACAGACTTTCACTAAAGACATACATGACTCTTAATGGTTAAGTATTTCAATCCATGAAAACAGAAGAGCAAGGAAGCCAATTTGGTTTTCTTCTTTATAGCCCTTTGCTAGTCATTTGTTACTGTTGACTGAGTTCAGCTGCAATCCCTCATCTCCCTCTATTTCCTCCCATTCAATTCCATTATTTTAAACTATCTTGCAAGCCATTGTACAGAGCAGTGTACTGCTCTTAATGATTTTTCATGTCCTTGAGGCATTAAGCTTGGTATCTTACAGGCCGATAGACAACATCTTAGGTCAACATAGCTGCTTTCCTTTTGTCTCCTCCAACAAGTACATTCAAACAGAATTATGGAATGAAGAGAAACTCTTTTTTTCCCTGAATCTCTTACCTGTTCTCAGCTATCAAATGCAAAAAGGAAGTAAACAGCTTTTACCAAATCTACTTTTTGTCTGTGGGGCAAATTCCTTTGATTGTTACTTTGGGCACCTCAGAATAAGAGGCTCATCCAAAATGTGTTAATTTTGTATCAAGAACATGAATGGTTTTTTGATCTTGTTCATGTTTGCCTATCTCTGAGTGAATGTTAAGGTTCAAGTGTAGATGAGAAGATTGTGTGGATAATTTGATGATCCTGCAGTGGCTTAAAATAAAAAGGAAGACAAAGTATGCAACTTGGCTTTTGACAGGCTTACCATGTAAATATAGTTCAGAATATGTCTTGATTATTTCTTAAATAATGGGTGCTTCAACAGTCCTGTTTGTCTAATAATCAGCTGGTTTTTGTAACAGGACCAGTTATCAGTTCAGAATTTTTTTTCAGGCATCTTTGGAATAGCTTTGCAGTATTTCTCTGTATCTGAATCTCTCCTTCTTGGTGCAGTAACTAATTAAGAAATTGTAACAGTGGGTTGTATTTTTGCAAAAGAATTAATGCTCTAGCACAAAATAAGAAACAATGTCTGTTGCCATAAAATAACATGTTTCAGTTAACAGGGGGCTGCTTTGCTTCATTTCAGAGAATAGGCCATGGTGATAAAAATCATGCTGATGCAGACAGATCACCCATCTTTCTCCAGTTTATTGATTGTGTGTGGCAGATGTCTAAACAGGTATGTTGTGGTGGTCTTCAGAAGGTAACATTGTGAAGAGATTACTGAATTAAAACCCTACATCTTTATTTTTTTGAAAAAAGTATTTGAAGAAGAAAACATAGCCCTCCCCTCTGACCTGTAGTAAAAAGGATTGTATTTACTTTTATGAAAGTGATATATACAGGCTGTGGTTATGTTGCTGGACATGGCACTGGCTGTGCAGGCATGGCTGATGTTCCTGGATTTGGGATTCTCAGACACATACTGAGGGATGTTTCAGAGCCAGCCAACTGTAATTCCAGTTACAGGAATTGCACCCAACTCTCTTAATGGGGTCTGGTGTTTTATTTGACCATTTTGTGGAGCTGTCCAAGTTGAACCCCTTGTGTCATTGGAACACTTAGTCTGCTATAAAGTACATGAAAGTATTACCTTAAAAATTATTTGTAGATGTGTCCATGCTTCTAAACTCCACCTTTAGCCTTTTAATCAAGGCATGTGCATATCCCTCTGCATTTTCCATCTAAACAATGAGTTTGTCTTTCCTGATTTTAGTTTCCTACAGCCTTTGAGTTCAATGAGCAGTTCCTGATTACAATCCTGGATCACTTGTACAGCTGCCGGTTTGGCACTTTCCTGTATAACAGCGAATTTCTCAGAGAAAAAGAGGTTAGTGAAACCCCTGATTGTGGCCTTACATTACTGTCTTTACTCTAGGTGATTGCAGAATTTTTGGTTGTATTATGTTTGGTTATAGTGCTTGCAGACAGTGATTTAGAACTGGCTTTTTCTTAGAGAATAGTACCACACAGTCACTAAAATACTTGTCAAGCACTGGGTTTGGAATCTTTCTAATACAGTAATGTTTTATGTTCTAAGGAAATCAGAAGTGTACTAATTTCAGAAGGTAAGAATGGCTTCTGTGATAGATGTCTTGATTTTATGCAAATATTTACTATTCTTATTTCCATTTCATTTTAGAAAGTGGCTGAGAAAACGTTATCGTTATGGTCTTTGATAAACAGTGAAAAATCTAAATACACCAATCCTTTTTATAGTAAAGAGCTAAATCGAGCACTCTATCCAGTAGCCAGCATGAGGCATTTAGAGCTCTGGGTCAATTACTACATCAGGTGGAACCCAAGGATTCGGCAACAAGTAAGTAAATTCTCTATAATGTACAAAAAATGCTGTTGCACCTTGGAAGTCAGGATTCTGTGTCATAACTGACTTGTAGAGCAGTACCTGTAATCTGTTCAGCTTTTTAATGTTATATTTGTAAAGATAGGAAAAAAAGTGAAAGTAATTATTGTTGTTCTCTCTTTGCTCATTGAACTTACTTCCCTGTTTAGTAGCAAGTCATCCTTTAGCTCTTTCTAGTCCTTTTTATTGGACACATGTCTAAGGGCATTTGATGCTACTAAATCCTGAATGACAATGCTTAGAAGTGGGGCTTGCTGATCCCTGAAGAGTTGGGGCATTAGCAACACAAACAGTTGCATTTGCTTGGTCTTCCTCATTTTGCTGAGAGAGGGTAGGAAACAATTTACAAATGAAATGACCCCTTGGGACCTTTTTCTTTCAAAGCTCTATGTATTGTACTGTTTAGCTATGATTTGCTACACCTGCCAGGAAGCCCTGGATACTGGAGCAGCCTGTGTACAAATAGTTGGAATGAAGTGCTAAAGACTAACACGGATCTCTTCCTAGCAGCCAAACCCTGTGGAGCAGCGTTACATGGAGCTCCTTGCCTTGCGTGATGATTATATCAGGAGACTGGAAGAGCTTCAGATCACAAATAATTCCAAGATATCCAATTCATCAGCCTCGTCAACATCTCCCTCACAAATGGTGTCCCAAGTACAAACGCATTTTTGAAGAAAATGTTGGCTTCTTTCTATACTGTAATAGCAAGTGGTGCTTAACATAGATCTATAGCATAAGGAGGAATATTCTAATGCCTTACATTAGACTGTCCTAACACAAATTATTTTAGACTGTCTTCATCTGAGGAGGACTTCAAAACAAACAAACCCAACTCTTCGATTATGTGCCTTTCAGAACCTGTGGACTGGGAACATTATTAATCAACTCATAGCTATGGAGGGCTTTAAGAGTTATTTTGGTAGGTCTGGTACAATTGGAAATGAAATTGATTAATTGTTTTCATAAGAATGCTTTAATTTATTACATTTTAGGTCCTGTTTCTATAAGGAAATTTGTGCTCAGTCTTACCTGTCTTGAATAAACACAATAATGACAATAGGAATATTCACATTGTATAAAATTAGGTATGGCTATATTCCTGTTAGGAATACATTAATGGAGTTCATGAGAAAAAATTGTATTGCAAGATGTCAGAGAGAAGTGTTGAAACTTCGATTACCTGAGAATTCCAAATTTTCCCTTTTTTAAATAAACAAAAATATGGAAGGCATTTCACTGATATGCTTCTAAATAGAAAGTTCAAATAGCTTAGTAGATATCAAAATTTTAAAAACTTTTTTATTGTAAATCGATTTTATTTTTAAAAACAAATGGAAGTTGTACTGGATTCTGAGAAGTTCTGTTTGGGATAGCTGTTCAGCACTAAAGTACAGTATAAATTATCACTGTGGGCAGTATTGGTTCTTTGGATTAATACAGAACTAAATCTTTCCACAAGAAGGTTTATATAATTAAAAACAGAACCATAGAGACATTGCTTAAATATCCAGCAATAGCCATAGTATTAAAGCTTGTCTTCTAAAGATAAATGTGCCTGTTTAAAGGAGCTTTTATACCAAAGTAGACAAAAACTCTCAGTTATAAATAATTTTGAAAACTTGTACATCTATACTTTACTGTTTAACTCCTGTTCAGCAAATTTATTCTAAAGTATTTAAGGGGCTTTGATTTTGCATATAGTGTGTGCACTTATATTGAACATTCAAGTGAGCTCTAGTTTTAAGCCTACCTTTCTGAGGCTTTTTGTAAATCTTTAATTTGTTCCTTTCAAGTATTTTTTAAATAGTTGCAAGCATTTCTTATGACAGCACAAACTTTGCTCTTGATATTTAATTAAAATTTTGCATATTCTCAGAAGTTTAATGATATATAGGCAATCCAGGAAATACTGCAAATCAAGATCTGTAAAGGACTCTAATATTGTTATTTTAAAGAAGATATTTTAATGCTTGAGGCTTCTGTTGTAAATTATTGTACATGTGGTGAGTTTTGATCTGCAAGATATAATAGGATTATATATAAATTAAGTTTTGTGTAAGTGTATATAATATAGTTTATTAGAAATTCTGCAAGTTTATAAAGTGTAAATATTTTGCATATGAAAATGAAATTTAAAGGTATAGTTCCATAAAAAAAGTCAAAGTTTAGAGGACATTGAATATTTAAAACAGTATTTTTTCAAAGGAATAAAAATATACAATGTCTGGATTTAATTCAGTATATGCACTGAGTTGCGCTATGTTTTCAGGGAAGTTCAGAGCATATAGCATGTATGTTCTAAATACACAGAATTATATGACTTTTGTCCTCTAAATTTCATTCTCTCATCTATGCTTTCCTGTATGTGTATCCAAAATAACAATGTTGTCCCCCAGTCTTGACTTCTTAAGATTCATTACATCAGATAAATGAAGAAGGATACTCAGTTATTCATGAGGTACTTAACATTTTGAAAGCTATGCATACTCTGGTATATTTGCCTTCTACTTACTTGTGGTTTATTAAAAAAACAACAACCCTATTTTTATGAGAATATTTAAAGTTTCTATATTTGAGTTTAACATGTTGGTGATGTCTTGGAGCGGTGTGAAAAAGTTCTAAAAATCTAACAGTTTTTACTATGTAAACACTACATGATAACCTATTACATTTGGGAAAGTGTAATATAATGAATGGAAAGGAATTTTTTTGCACTTCATTACATACTACTTTGTTTGTATTACTCTTCAGCTGAATTTGTCTTTGGAGCTCTCTAACATGGCTCTGTGTGGGCTTGGAATTTTTCAAGTCAGCAGATAAGATGTGTTTTAATTGTTTTTACATATGAGACCAGCACAAGGGTCTGATTTTAATCCAGTATGTTCTGGAAAATACTACTTGTGAATGTAGGCATACAAACTTAATAATGCTAACAGAACATCTCTCTCCCTTCCCTTGTAACTGGGTGCTCTGGCCTGTTGTTGTGCACAGAGCTCCTGTCCTCTGTGCACATCTGTTCCTACCAGGAGCACACCCGGGGAAGCTTCTGAGGTCCTGAAGAGGAGATTTTGCAGGCGCTGAGTGCCTTTTCTAGGAGGGGTGAAAAAGCAGAGCTGGGGGTGTCAGCATCACCAGCAATGAATGCCCAATATCCCATAAGAAATGTCAGTCTTGGAATGCTAGTTTAGGGGTTTTGTATTCTTCCTTCCACGGCCATGAGGAGAATAAGCTAGGTTTTGTGCTGGGCTTCTGTTACTTATTTAGAAAGGATATTTGTTGAATGCCTTCTTTATTTGCTCATGCCTTACCCTTCCCGCTAGCATCACTGTTACGGCTGTACCCAGGACATGACTTGTGTGCCACCTCCTTCTGCTGTATTGTTAACCTCTGCCTTGAGTTCAGGTGTTGTGTCGCAGCGAGCATTCCGTCATGCATGAGAACATGATGTGTAACAGCGCGGGAGCGCTACCGCTTCCTCACTAACCCTGTCAGCCGCTCTCCTTGGATCCCGCGGGACTGCTCTGGAGCCGGGCCCTACGTGTCAGGCGTTGGCTCGGAGGAAGAACAGTGCACATCATCCATCTGCCTTGTATGTGCGGGGAGGGGAAAATAAAGATGTCAGTGCTGAACTCTCTGCCTCCACCATCCCTTTTTCCGGCGCGCCGGCCGTGTGCGGTGTCTTCGTGCAGGGGCCGGAACGGGCGGCGGGCGGGAGCTGCCGGGGCCCGGCCCTCCCTCAGCCCGGCCGAGCCCCGCCGCCCGCCCACTCCGGCGGCGCGGAGGCCTCTGGGAAAGCGCCGCCGCCAGGTGACGGCGCTCGGCGCTGCCGGGGCCCCAGAGGGCCGGGCAGAGGCTGCTGGGCCGGGGCTCCGCGGAGGGGCGGGAGTCCGCCCGCCATCCCGGCGGCGCGGCCGGAACCATGGAGCGGGCGGCGGCGGCGGCGGCAGGGCCGGCGGTGGAGGGCGGCGGCGTGAGCCGGCGAGCCGTGCGGGCGGGGGGCGCCGCGGCGGTGGGAGCGGGGTCGCGGCAGCCCAGCACCGAGACCCTGGACAGGTGAGCGGGGACGGCCGCGGGCGGCGGGAGAAGGGGCGCCGCGGCTTGAGCGCCCCGCGGGGCCGGGCGGCGGGCGCCCCTTGGCCCGGGCCTCGGCCGAGCGCGGTCTCCCGGCCTCGGGGCGACCTCCCCGAGCCCCTCCGGCCCGAGAAGCTGCGGTCTGAGGGCGGCTGCTGTGCAGCGGCGGGAGCCGGCTGTTGTCAAAGTTTCCTACTGCGCTTGCCGGCTGCCGGCAGTGCTGCCGAGGCTGAGGCGGCCGCGGGGCTTCGGCCCAGGGGTTGGAACAGTGTCCTGCAAACTTGGGCTGAGACCGGCAGCGGGTTTTGAGTCTCTTCTCGGTTGGTTTGGGGTTTTTTTCCGTGCGTGTATTTAATCTGCAGAAGTGGGACTGTCCCCAGGGACCGCTGTGCCCCCTCGGTGTGCCCCGGAGTGGTGGCCGTGTGTGTGTGCTCTCAAGGGGTGGTTCTGCATTCATATTCGTTTTCCTGCTGATATTGGCTCTGTTGATGTAGTGATTCCTTGTGAAGATAAGCCATAGAAAAATAAATCCTTTTCTCAATTAACAAGTGAGTGCTTATTTGAAAATAAACGTAGGCAAGCCCTAAGGAGCTACACTGGAAGTTAAAGAGATGTGAGTGAAGGAGAAATAAATGAGGTAAGAAAAGGATTACTGTACTATTTAGGCGTTGAGCTCTTTTGCAAAACTTAAGTGAAGAGTTCTCTAAGTAAATCTGGGTTTCAGTTCAGCACTAACCCGAGACTTACCTTCGTTGTTGAAGCAGGACTAGCATAGATATGTTTTAGTTGCAAATCAACATTGTGAGATCTAGTCCTGTGTAGAATGTGCAGGTGGGGAGAAAGCTATTAAAATTTACCAGAAAAGTTTTGAAAGATCTTCCATTTCAGGTGTGACATTGTTGTGTGGGTCTGTGCCTTATTACTATCTATAGTGGCAGCGTTAATGTGGGGAAAACCTCTTGTTCAGTAGTAATTGGTCATTTAAGGCTGTTACCCCATCCTCTTAATGTCTGAGCTGTGGTGCACCTGCTGGGTGCTGGGTATGTGTAAGTATATTCACTTCAGTGTCATGGAGCATTCATAGAATCCAAAGCTAGTTTATGAATTAACTTTAAAAAAAATCAACATTTGCTTTCTTTATTTGACTTCTGAATAAGTATTCAGTCTGTAGAAGAGCACAGCAGAATGGTTTGAAGAAAAGTGACAGTTCTCTAAGATACCAGCTGAGGCTGTGGTAACACCCAGGGAACAGTTCCCTCTGGCATTCCCAGTTTTTCCTTGGATACTCGTGTGTGTTGAAGCACGCCTAGTACACTTCAGGCTGTCATTGCTTCTCCCTCTCAGTACTGCATTGCCTGTGAGCAGTACTAGTTCAGGGCAGTGTTCTCAAATTGAAGTTTTTCAGGTGCTTTTGGGTTCTTGCAAACACCCTATGCTGTACAGCTCAGTGCTGTGGCATGAGAAAGGCCACCCTGAAAATTAACCAGGATTTATTTCATGAATTGGAAAAAAATGCAGCTAGCTCAAAGTTACCCCTTAGAAAACATGTATTTTCAACATTTAATATAGAATACAACATTACTATAGCTTAAATTTTTAATACTAGCATGAAGTAATTTAATTCTGAGGATTTACAGAATAATTAACATTAATAATTAACAGGACATATTAATAAGGACAGTATAAGGAGTTTCCTATTACTTGGCCAAACTCCTACAATGGGTGGCTTTAAGAAAAAAGGATGTGAATAGTAAAAATTACCCTGGGTAAGGAACAGAACATTTTTAAAGTTCCTAGGAGCTTCACCTCATGACAGCTCTGTGTCTGACATGATCTAGTAAAATTCTTTTTCCTAATTTGATCAACAAAATACTTATGTTCCGTCCACAAAGCAAAGAAAGTTTTATGATGTTAGTGACCACTTACAGTGTTGCTTTCTGGACCTGCTCGCTTGCTGTGCTGTTCAAAATACGCACTTTGAATTCCTGCTAAATAATTTGAAATTTCTGGTTTTGTAGCCCGACTGGATCCCACGTGGAGTGGTGTAAACAGCTGATAGCTGCAACCATTTCGAGTCAGATTTCAGGGTCTGTCCCATCAGAGGGTGTGTCCAGAGACTACAGGGTAAGTGACTTGAAGAATGCATTGATTTGTTTTAAGATACAAGAGTGGAAGATGGGGAAGGTCCTTGCTATCTTGATTAGCAGGTGGTAAGTATTTGAGTGATCACTGAGCGTTTCAGAACTAGAAACATCTAATTATGCCTAGGAATCTTTTGAATTTGCTTCCTGTTTTCCTCTGTGTTTAGAATAATGCCATTGAAGTCTATGGCATAAAAATTAACAGAGAAGTGAAAGGCAATTTTAGAAGTCAATGTTTTGAATAAAAATCAAAAGTGAGTTGTCTTTTCGTTTGATTACTGCATAAAATAATTGGTTAAGTAGATTATAGTTACAGGTTGAAATGATTTCTGGTGTGTATTATTCAGGGTACAGAATTGACCTCCTCAGATTTCACAAAAAAATAAATGTACGTCTTTGTTACTGTGCAGGGAACATAAAATTGAGTATCATTTTTGATGGGGTTTCTCCAGAGACACAGAATTTAACATCAAACAAATAAACAAGTCACCTTTTTCATTCCCTCCCAGCACCGTTTTTGTCACTAAGGTAGTGACTGCACAGTGTGGTTTCCCCGAGTTCCACTGTGCTTTTGTGCCCCTGTTCTTTCACACTCACTGGCTGTTCCCTTCATGCAGCCACTCAACTCAGCTGTCAAGAATGGAGCATGGGCAGTTTTTCTCCTCTCACAACGTGAAAAAATTACCCATGTTTCAATTCCCTTTAAGAAGCCCAACTTGCCTCTGTCTAGATCCCTTTTTCTTCGTAGATTTGTGACAGTTTTATTGTGTTCATAGAGAATGGCTAAAGGAAGATTTTTATATCTTTTTCTTGTTTAGCTAGTTTTTAATTCACATATGCTCTGTGATTATAGATTATGTTGTCTGGAAACAGTGTATTTTAAATTGAATGGCAGCAGGTCAGACTCAGCCTGAGTCTGAGATGAGTCCACAAAATGTTTTTGACTGTTGTGTATTTTTAAGTTCAACCTCAACAGAGTTTCACACTGTTGGCACAGTCAGCAGTTTGGAAAGAGTAGCTCTCCCATACTACAGCAGCTGAATTGCTAATGCTTGCTCCAGGTCAAGGCCAGTATTTTTTGGTAAAACGCTGTGGGAAACCTTCCATTACATCTGTTGATGTTGTATTTGCCAAGGATTTCATTATAATAAAATCCAAGTGTGTAAGTTTGGTGTTCAGTTTGTCTCTGAGAAGAATGCATTCCTCTGGAATGAAGCGCACTGTTTAATTTTGAATAACTTCCATCTCTATACCAAACTCATCTAAGATATTATTTAACAGGAATAAATCTTTTAAGAGCTAATTAAAATTCTACTTCATTCTGTATCTCAGAGAAATGAAAGAAAAGGATTTAAGCCTGATGGTTTAAATTAAGAATTTTTGTGGATAAATTGTATTCAGCATCATTGCTTTGCTGGGATTTGAAATCCCGTATTTGTATATAACATGATGGAATTTTTTATAGTTGCTTACTCAGTACCACTAAGAGGATGGGTTTGTTCATTATTACTGTGGAATCCACACATAAGAAGAAAATGCCTGTATGATAGCTCAGTTTTCCTTTGAGCCATCTTTCTTTTTTGATGCACTTTCCTGGGTCTTCATTACCTTTGGTTACCTCGAATTGCTGCATTTAGGGACTATCCTACAGCTCAGAACCTTCAGGTCAGGTCAGCTGTGTGTGTTTGCTTCTGGAACTGGTCAGGCAGTTCTGTTAAGTTTGTGCTGGATTTACCAGGAATTCACTGCTCCATTCTTTCTTTCATCCTTTTTTTATTGTTTAAGTTAATATGTTTGCAAAAACAGGTAAATATATGGACTCTTGTATCTAACAGCCTTACTCACGATACTTTTCTATGAGTTCCCAGGGAGGAGGGAAGCAAAGGGGCACCTGATGGAATGGTCAGAGCTGGAGAGCCCTCGGGGAGCTCTTGCTTGCTAAACCCTACAGCACCGTGATGTCAGTCAGAGCTGAGCTCTGCTCTGTGTGTCTGCTCTGACACAAGCTCTGCCTGCAGAGTGTTCTTCAGTGAGGGGCTCATATAAATGAAAATGGCTCACACTGTAGCAGCTGACTACAAACACCTTCAGAAGTTGAGAAGAGTTGTCTTTTTCTGAAAGGTCCAGTGCCTCTCCTTCATGGTTGTTAGTGCAGGCTTATTGTTTTTTACCTAGAAGGATTACCAGGCTCTTTCTTCTCTTTTGACAATAGCACAGTGTAGCAGGGTAAAAGGGTGATTAGGAATGAATGTTTCCAAAGGGCTTGGAATTTGTTACATCATTAAAATGAAGTGGCTGATCTTTTTTTTTTAAGACCAAAACAGTTCTGCAAATGAGAGTTCCTAGTTCTGCATAATTTTGTTTTGTTCTTTTAAAATCCAGCTATAATTAAAATGCTAGGGAGTAGAGTTCATTCGAAAATCTGGTGAAATAAGATATAGTATCTTTAGCAAATCAAATCTGTGTGTTTCTTTGGATAACATTTTATATTTTAACTGACAGGTGTACAGGAGGCCAGTTGTTGTACGGGTAAGATTACCTTTGGCTAGCAGTGAACAGCCTCCTACCTGTGTGTCTCTTGTGCCGTGTGAGATCTTGGTGTGTCAAGCGTTCTTTACCTCATTAATGGGTTTTATGAACCAGTCAGACCATTTTGCTATGCAGTGCAACAGCTTCTTTGCCACAGAAATGCTTTATATACATTACAATGTTTTCATGAGCAGTAAAAGTCAACACGTAAGAGAGCAATATTTTAAAATTATGTTATGAATGTGCAATACTAACTTCAGTTTTATTACATTAATTTTGACAAAAGGGATGCTTGCAATTCAGGTTTACGTGCTTGAGACTGCAGAGTACCATGTTAGCAGCTCTAACTTGTCTGTGCTAAAGAATACCAGTGGTAAAAGCATTATGTCTGTGTTTGTCCTATTTATATAAGTTCCAAATTCATGCTTGCCTTTGTACTTGTTTTAAATTATTTGTTACCAAGCTGCAGTAGGATTGAAAGTCAGGTTTGAAGTTAGGCACTAGTGCAATGACCTACATCTTTTTAATGATAATTTTGAGACTAGGGCTTGCCCATTGTTCATTGAAGATTACAAAGGGCATGCCTTGTTTTCTTGCCCCTCTCTCTTAGTAACATTTATGGAGTGAGAAATGATCTGGATAGCGTTCTGACATTGTTCATGAAATGTGTCCAACACTCTTATTCAAACAAAGGCCTCTTGTTCGGTCTGAAATCAGGAGATGAAGTCTGAATGATTTCCTTTTCTCGTCTGTTGTTTACGTATTTAAAAATTACGTGTTTAGTCCAACCATACAAATCCACAAGTTAATCTTTTCTTTTCTTTTGACTAGACATATAATTGGCTTCAAATAATTGATCTGAGTTGAGTGACAGAAACTGGTTTTGTTCAGTTGTTCCTAGTTCTATGTAAAGGCTTTGATATTTCAATGGTCTGCTCTGCTTCTTTGTCTTTCATATATTTAAATTTTTTTGGTGTATTTGCTCATTGTCCTGCTGGTTTTCTTCCAGAGATCACAATGTCTACTTTTCTTTGATTTCAGAAACAGCATAATTATGATCTGAAATATAAGTAATTTCTGCAGAACAGAATTCTACCCATACCTAAATGTTAGTAGTTCTTTCTTAGTTAGTTAGTAGTCCTTCAAGTCCCTTAATTGGAAAGGGTTATTAATTAATTACAACTTCTTAAATTCATGTAGAGTTCAAATTATCTGAAGATACCTGAAGTCCTTCTTCTAAGCTGTTTTTTGAGTGTCCTGTAAAAATACTGTAAAAAGAAAAATTGATTTCTAACACTTGTAAATTTAGACTGAGGCTGATTTTACAGTCTAACCAAGTGAAAAGTTCTTTGCATTTGAGCTGGGAGTAATAGACTGTCATGAGCACAACTTCTCTCTAGTTGTTAAAGAAAGAAGACAGAAGAACATTCTTGGCTGAATGTGTTAAAACAATTCCTTCAACTGACCTGATGACATTTGTGCTTCTCTCTGGTGTGCAAAAGGACCTTATGTTTATTAAAGAAATTTAATTAATGTTCAGGATTTGCTGCTAGTTGATGCAAAAATAAATGAACATGAACACGCAAATTGTTTGCATATTTTGCTATGAGTAGTAATTTTAGATTCTGTAGAGTTACTGGCCAAGTTTCAAGCAACAACATAGAAGTTGCTGGAAATAGATGTAAAATTATAAGTTTGAGAGTTCAATTGAAACATGTTCTACACAGCAAAGCTTTTTTAAAGTGTCTGGGTACTTCTATTTGATGTCGACCTATTTTTATTTCTGTGAAAGATTGCATGAGTTTTCCCATAGTGCTGCCATTGCAATGTACTCAGTTTCTTCTATTGATAAGCATGTGGCATACTTGAAATTAATTTTCTTCATTGTAAGGTTATTTGTCTTAAAAAGACAGTACATGCTTTTTATGTTCTTATCTACCAGCACTGACTCTTTTGTGAAACAGGGAGTAAATTTTTCCTTTTGTGTTGTGCCAAGTAACATTCAAAGGATGGTGCTAATAGCTTGGATTCTCTTCTGTGGAAAGTAGTGTGTGTGCCAGGAGTAGAAGATTTTGGAAAGCTAAACTGGAATTAAAGTATATACTGTCTTTTTAAAAAAAAAATTAAAAAGGGAAACAAAGAAAGAGATAAGATTCTGTCCTTTCACCTGTTGTCTGCAATTTTTTTGCTGTTACTTCTCTCTTGTCCTACTGCTGCCTCATGCAAAGCAGGAGATTCAGGATGGACACAATGGCTATCATTCTGAAGCAGAACCTGAGCAGGTGGCAAGTTTTACTCATCTTTCATTCATTAACTATGTAGCAAGGTACTATAAATTAGTACAGTGCATACAAATCTACTTTTCTCATGCAAGAAGAGCCCTAGAAAGCATTTAGTGTGTAACTGGTCGTGTGCCAGGCAGAGTTCTCTTGTAAGGTCATGTAGTGTAAAATGTAATACTGAGCACAAGCCCCATCTAACAGAGCACATCCACCCTCGGTTTGTAAGCACTGGCTATTTCTCTTTGTTTGTGGTTAGGTGCTGAATGTAAAATTCCAAAAGCTTCCAAGGAAATCTGAAGCCAGAGATCAGCTGAAATATTTTAGAAATTATGTATTAATGAGAGCTTGGAATAGTCTGTTTGGAAGCAGACAGATCCCACCAATTATTTCTGTGTGGGTCAGGGCTGCAATACAAGGGGAGAATTGTTTGTTGTAACAAGTTTGCCCATTATATTTGTTCAGGATGTAAAAAATTGAAACCTTAATATCTCATCATTTTGACCTGAGGCAGATCGCTTTCATACATGGTCCTTAACAATCCCACAAACCGTTTTATGCTTTGTCACAATCTTTAGTACATTGTAAATCTTAGCTGCCAACAAAGGACCCAAGGAATCCATCGTGTATCGTTCGGCAATGAAGCCATTTACCTCAATGAAAATTTACTAAACTAACTCTTATTTTAAGATTGCTAATTGTTCTATATTTTGTTACTACTTCATTCTTAATCTGGATCCAAAATTCCTGTATAGCAAACCTATTCTATAACCTGTGGCACTCTCAGTAAGTTATTGATTGAAATAGAGCATTATGGGGTGCTTCCTGCTATCAAAATCACAAAGTTGAAATGTTAAATAATTAAAGTTTCTGCCATATAATTCTCTCAGATGAAAATACTCACATATTAAATAAGCAGCAATAGAATTTTAAAAGAGAGCTTTAAAATGTTCTCAAATAGATAAAATACCCCAAATAATACCTGCATTCAGCAAAACACTAACAATTTACTAATTAGTGATTTGGGCTGATCTTACTGTTCAGATTTTTGTATGCTATATATAGCTAGCATGTGAAACTAATTGTTGCATAAATGCTTTATTACTAATATGTGACTGACATGTATGTCTGTTCTGTTTATAATACTAAGTTTGGTGTTTGGTTGCTTTTTTGTTTTTTATTTTTCTGTTGCTGTGGTACTGTTTAGTACAGTTGTGTGATTTTAAAAAAGACACACTTCTTGTGTTCCAGTAATCTGGTAGTAAAAGCACTTTGCATCAAAATATATCGATGTGGTACAGATGGAGAGTGAGATTTACTCGTGATTTTGGATTTTTGCCAGGCACTGCGGGATGGAAACAAACTGGCACAGATGGAAGAGGCTCCACTTTTTCCTGGAGAATCAATCAAAGTTATTGGTAAGTGTACTACTGAGTGCTGCACTGAATACTATTAAATTGCTAGTTTATTTAAAAACAGAATATTATTTCCTTTTGACTTTTGTTCTTTAGTTTAATGCCACTTGTTCTGTTTTCCAGCTAAGGATGTTATGTACATCTGTCCGTTTCTGGGAGCAGTCAGTGGTACCCTCACAGTGACTGACTTCAGAATGTTTATCAAAAGCGTTGAAAGGGTAAGACTTGACTATTTATTGTTTGTTGTTTCTGGTAGGAATGTTGCTGAACTAGACTTCAGAAAATGACAAATTCAGTGAAGTGTGGCGTTTCACAGCAGTCTACTGAACAGGAATTACTGTTGGTTCTAATGGAACGCACATGAATAATACTAATTTGTATTTCTTCTAATGTAATAAATTATATTATATAATTATACATTTCTTCTAATGTAATAAATTATATAAAATATAATTTGTTTTATATACAAATTTCAGGATCCACCTTTTGTTGTTGATGTTCCCCTTGGAGTTATAAGTAGGGTTGAAAAAATTGGAGTACAGAGCCATGGAGACAATTCATGTGGTATAGAAATAGTTTGCAAGGTAAGGCATAATAAAGATTTATTAATATTAAAGTATTTTAATTTCATTTTTCTGTAAGAAGAATCTGCTAGTCCATGTGGTGTTTTTCTGTCTGATCACTTCCCTGTATTTGAATCATGCTTCATTTGTTTCAATTCCTCTGTGATACTTGCAGTCTTAAACACTTCTGCCTTTTGTCTGAAGTGAGAATTCAGAGGAAAAATGGTGATTTTTATATCAAGCATCTCTAATGATAGGCCTGGTTATCTCATATGAATGCTTACAGAGCTCTGTTCTCTTGGGGGTTAGATGATGTCAGTGACTTAGTGTTCTATATATGCCTTCATTCAATCAAATATCTTGTAATTGCTTTTTCTTTTTTTTTTTTTAATTTAGCATAGAATAAAACTATGACTTATTTTTGACAGGATATGAGAAATTTGCGGCTGGCTTATAAACAGGAAGAGCAGAACAGACTGGAGATCTTTGAAAACCTTGTAACACGTGCATTTCCTGTTTCTAATGGGCTGGTAAGTCTTAAGATGGAGAGAGGAGGCTGTCACTGGCTCTCCTCTTTTGGGAAAGTGTAGAGGAGGAAATACAAGGGCTGCATAACAAACTTTGAAGTGTTGATTCATAAAATCTGTTGCAGAGTGGGCAGGTCACTCTGACCCTGTGTGCTTTTTGTATTAATTCGTCAAACGCTGCTGTGTCCTGCTGTTGGTGAAGTTAATCTATACATAACCCTTGAGATCTAGGTTTGCCTGATGTTGTGATTAAAAATATATATGCATTGACTCTTATTTTCTGCAGTAGATAATTCAATCTAGAAGTTCTATCTAATACAACAAACAGGTACAATTAGTCTTGTTATTAGTTAGCTGCAGAGTTCTATTTCATTTGTTTGTGTGGGTAAGGAACTGGTTGGGAGGTAGGAAACCAATTTTCTCATTTTGGCATTGCCATTGGTGTGTTGTGGGATCAGAGGCAAGTAACTTCAATTTTCTGTTTCTTATCTTGGTTTTGTTAACTTTAAACTCATACTTAATGCAAAAAAGCTTTTTTCTTTCTAGCTCAGTGTTTTCCAGTCTTGACTGAAGGTGTTATGTCTGCTGTTCAAGAGTTTTAGAAGTGTTAGATTTGAAATATTGGAGTGTTGACTGTTTTGGAGTTATTGTGCATACAACCTGTCAGGCAGTAATTTATCATTTTGTTTTGTTGTTTTTAGCCTCTTTTTGCATTCAGTTATAAAGAAAAGTTTGCTGTTAATGGCTGGAAAGTGTATGATCCAATGGCAGAATATAAGAGGCAGGTAAGTTATAGAATACTTAGTATATTTTTTTTCTCTGTCTCCCCCAGAATCATTTAAACAAGGAAAAAATGTTACAGAAAACTCATCATTTTCAGCTCTTGCCTCACAAACTGACTGTCTACATCTCATGTTTAGATAATAAAGTGCAAGTGGCCTGAGTTTGAGTGTATTAAGGACCTGCTAAAGTTGGTGAAGATATAGGTGCTGAGTACTTGAACAAATTGATCTAACTTAACATGGTTCTGAAATCCACACTTTTTGAGTGCTGTTTTTACAAAACACATGCTTTATTAAAAATTGGATTTGAATAAGCATCACTGAACAGAAGAGTAACTGTAGTTTGTAATTTTAAATCTACCTTTTCCTTATTTTTATATTTAAGGTTATTTTCCTTATCAGTTTAGTAGGAAAGACTTCCACTGGTTTGTGATTCAGTAGGTAGACCTAAGTTTATAGCTTATTTTTAAAAAAAATGTGGGCATGCCTTTTTTTTTAAAAGTATGCAGCACATAAAATTTTTAATTGCTTCAAACTCAGATATGTGATGGTCTAACCAGAAGAATGCAAAATTGTTTTGGTTTCATACAGGGCTTGCCCAATGAGAGTTGGAAAATATCCAAAATTAACAGCACCTATGAGCTTTGTGATACATATCCTGCTGTTCTTGTTGTGCCAACCAGTGTAAAGGATGATGACCTCTCCAAAGTGGCAGCATTTAGAGCAAAAGGGAGAGTTCCTGTAAGTGAAATTTGTACAAGAGGATATAAGTGTTTTAGAAATTTGTAGCTTTTAAGAAATTATTAGTGTTCTTTTAGGCTTTGTTTTTGAAATAACAGTGGGATGGTTTCCTTCCTGAAATGGGGTGGGGGGCAAACAAAGAAGAATTAGACTCAGTGGGTTTAGAACTGAAGGGAGCAGCTCAAGTGTGAGTTTAATTGCACAATTATTGTATTGTGTAGTAAGCTTTTTGTTTGGATTAGCACTTCTATGCCACAAGTGGTATCTGATGCTCTGGCATGTATTAGCTTGTGTTCAGATTTGGAGTAGAATGTGTGCTAGCCATGGTGCTTTGCTTGAGAATAGACAAGGTGGCATTAGAATATGTTAGATTGTGTTGGTTTTCATGCTTAGCAAGGTAGTGTACAGCTCCATAGTCTTCCACATGGAACAATGTCTTATTCTTCCATTACCCTTTTTTTTTCCCCAATTACAGTAATACAGACTTAGTTGCTGTTAGAAATAAAAGCTAAGATGGTTAGAATCACTCTTTCAGACTCAGATGTGGGATGAGCAGTCAGGGCTAATGTGCTGTCAATATGTTTGATTTTCCAGGAAATAATGCCAGATAGGCAGTGTGATTGTCTAGTTGTTCTCTGGCCTGCTGCTTTTATAGTAGAGTGGTAAATGAAATAGTTCTCTCATATTCCAGGTGTTGTCCTGGATTCATCCTGAGAGTCAAGCAACAATAACACGGTGCAGCCAGCCATCAGTTGGCCCAAATGATAAACGTTGCAAGGAAGATGAAAAATACTTGCAGACAATCATGGATGCCAATGCTCAGTCACATAAACTTATCATCTTTGATGCCAGGCAGAACAGTGTTGCAGACACAAACAAGGTGGGTTTGTATCATAACAGGAATTAGTTCATCAGCCTTATGACAGGGCTGAAGCTTGAGCCAGATACCAGGATGTGGAGAATCTGATGTTGAAAAGAGAACCTAATGTTGAAAAGAATAAGAAAGGGTCCCTAAAGAGGGCAGGAGAAGGAAGGTAAGTTGCTTGTAGCATTTTGGAAAGGTTGGCAGGAATCAAAGACAGCATGAAGATATTGCTGAGAAAATAGGCAGTAAAGCTCACAGAAGACCAAAAGTTTAATTAATTAAAAGGGGAAGGTATATGGATGTATTATCAAATGTAGCCTGTTGCAATTAGACTTTCTTTCACCTAAAGAAACCTCCAGGTTTTTTTTAGAAAAACAAAGGCCAAAAATATGTTTTATTAACCCTAAAATAATCCCTTCTCTAAAAAAAATGCTGAAACTTGAGTAAAATAACTCTCTCTGCCTTATACTGAAGTCCTGTACATGTTCTTCTCATTGTCTGTTTTTACCTTTTTTGAATGATAGGCTAAAGGTGGAGGATATGAAAGTGAAAGTGCCTACCCAAATGCAGAGCTGGTCTTTCTGGAGATTCATAATATACATGTCATGAGAGAATCCCTGAGGAAACTTAAAGAAATTGTTTATCCTACTATTGATGAGACTCGGTGGCTGTCAAACGTGGACTCCACACACTGGCTGGAATATATAAGGGTAAAATGATGTGAAAATCAATTACTTTTTTAAACCATTTTTTTAAAACTTGCACTTGTGAAAATATTGCTAAAATAATGTTGAAACTCAAGCATGTTGCTTTAATCAGAATACTCTTGTGAAAAGGTATAATTTTAAAATAGTCACTTAGAACGCAGCATTTTAAGCATTCCATAATAACTTAGTATTTCTACTTTTATGTACTGGCAGATAGTGAGTTAATTCCTGATAACACAGTATCATATTTACTGCTGGTTTTTATTTTCTTGAGAAGGAATGTTTGTGGGCAGTCCAGGGTTATCCCTCTTGTTTGGAAGAATGCACTGGGAACTTCAGATTACATTTGAGCCACTGCCAAAAGGATTTGACTGTGAATTCCTCAGTCTTTCTCATCCTTCCCTCCTTCAGTGCAATGTTACAGTTCTTGTGAGCACCTACATTTTTATGAGCTGTTTGTAGCCAGTGATTCATCAGGTTATCATCTGCCCTATCATTTAACATAACATTAAAATAAATCACTACTCAGTTTTACAGTCAGTTTCACTAACCTTTGAAATTATTTTAGAGTTGGTTATTTCATTACAACGTTCAATCCCCTGTTTATGAATAATGTGGATAGAGTGTAATTTGTTTTATTAGCAGCTGGTTCAAATGTCAGTCATGCAAAACATGTTTGGGATCATTCATTAGTTTGACTCTCTGTTAAGCAGTGCCTGCTGACAACTGCAGCAGAGCCAGTAGAGGGAGCAAACACGAAATTAAGAGTCAAATTTAATGATATTTTGGGAACAGTTTAATTTTCTTGTTCTCTTAAATTTGAGTTATTTGAAACAGCTTTGGGAATCTTAAGTGTCTGGAAACCTTTTCTTACCAGCCTGGCATTTTACAGTCATCTGTTTTGTGCCTGTGGTCACATTTCATTGTCACTGACTCTGGTGGGGTTCCTGGATTAGGCAGTGTCAGGAGTGAACTTGAACACCGCTCTCAGATAGGTAACAATAGCATAGCAATTGGAAATTTCATTTAAATTATTTTGAAGAATTGACACATGTGTGACATTCTTCACTGCTCTGTCCCTTACATGCTACTTCACTTTAATGGTACTGACAGCAGAAACTGCAGGCTGATTTCTTAAAGTCTGCCATTATTGTGATACTAGGGATATGTGTACCACTGTTTGGAAGTCTCTAATTTAAAGCATTGTCATCAGGATAGTTATATAATTAATCTGAAATTTTAAAACGTGATGACTTAAAGAGTATAAAATCTTAATTTTTGTTTTGATAGTATTTAATACTCTTGTTTCTTCATTTTTCTTTAAGATGCTTCTTGCTGGAGCAGTAAGAATTGCAGATAAAATTGAATCTGGTAAAACCTCCGTAGTGGTGCACTGCAGTGATGGCTGGGATCGAACTGCACAGCTCACTGCACTGGCCATGCTGATGCTGGACAGCTACTACAGAACCATCAAGGGCTTTGAAGTTCTTGTAGAGAAAGAATGGATAAGTTTTGGACATCGATTTGCAATGGTAAGCTGGAAAATTTAGTGTGCAGTTTGTCACCTTCAGGGCTTTTATTTTGAATAGCAGGTTTTAATACAGTACTCTGCTGCATTTTAGTTACTGTCTCTGGTGTCCTTTTAATGGTCTGAGTGTGTCAGAGAACTGTGACCTGCTCAGAGGAAAGCTCCAGTTTCTAACAGGGAACCTCTATATGATGTATCATAGAAAGTAAATAAAAATGGTTTGAATGCAATGGTGAGAAAAGGTCACGTGGCTTTTTTATAAGAATGATGGATTGTAACTTATGTTATGGAGCTTATGAATGGAGAACCAAGGAAAACAATTAAGGTTTCTAAAATGTGAAATGGCTGGAGTTATTGCTCTGATTTAAGGTTGAAGTGTTTATTTAACACGTGGGCTAATAGGGAATTAGAATAAATTGTTATGACATTCTGTGGGCTCTGACTCTTAAGATGATTTAGTAGAAATGGCATGTAGTTATGACAGGTGGATATGGATAACCTTTTTTTTAGTTCAGTTTTAATAAACTCCTGCCAGTTTCTCACCCACTGGTAGAAATCAGTGGCTGTGCAGTAGAAGATGGGGAAGCAGCTGGTAGAGCTTTGCAGCTCTGTTTAATACTGAAGGCATGTCTGTAAGTGAATATGGGGATGCATTTTTAGCAGTTGAAAAATGCAGGTTAATGTTACGGAACACTTGCTTGTCTTGTTCACCGTTGGGACATATTTAAGAGTTCCTGAGCTCTGCAGTGCTGGGATGGTGCTGCAGACACACCAGACTGAAAAATGTGCTCTGACTTGCAGCGAGTGGGACACGGAGATGACGATCATGCAGATGCTGACAGATCTCCCATTTTCCTGCAGTTCATTGACTGTGTTTGGCAGATGACCAGGCAGGTAAGATGCTGAACAGTGTATTTCGGTGAGGTATCAGTCTTTATCTTGGAAACATTATTTGTGTAGAACACATTTCTTTACAGAGTAGTAGCATGTTTACCTGAAGTTGGTTGCTATGTGGCTGCACTATGTACACAGAGGGAAATTTCTGTTCAAAGTGAGGTACAAGGAGCTAGAGTAGAGATTTTGTCTTGAAACCAAAATAACAGCTTTTTTTTTCTGTTTAGAATGGGCTTTCAAGGGGTTTGCTGTTTACATAAATAAGAGTTGTTGATGAACTAAATTATTTGTGTTGCATGTTTACTGGTGGAGTAAATGTTTGTATGGATTTATACTGTCCTTAAAAAACAGAAAAAATCTGGGCTGATTGTGAACTCTGGGTAGTAGAGAGTACTTTCATATAAGTCTCAAATGTGAACATTTTCATCCTTATGTGTACAGGACAGCATTTATACCACACAAGCCTAATCTCTGATAAATTTTCTTACTTCCATCACTGCTCTTACCTCTAGGTCAGGGGAGAACTCAAATGAGTGATTCTTAAGATGCCAAAAATTCAGCTTCTCATTTTTGTTCTGAAATACTAAATTATCAAGTAGATTGTCTTAATTTTCCTTATTTGTGCTTCCATGAGCAAAAGCCTAAGTTTTTTTCTGTACTTCTATATTGGCATTCTTTAATGGGATTATTGAAATAGGTTGTCCACATGAAGGCTTTATTTCCAAGTGATTTAGAAGTTCTTGGTGCTTGACTCCTTTGGTTTTTACCTTCCCCTCTATATTTTCTTTTTTCTTCTTTCCTTTGTTTTTACTTCCTTGAAGCCTAACATGGATCTGTGCTTTTATGGTAAAAGCTGTTCTACTGAAGTCTCTATGTGATTTATTTTGAAGGGAGGATGGTAAGAGTTTGGTTCTGTATGATCCTAGCACTCCCAGATCTCTTAGCTCAGTCTTCTTGTTATGAACATGGCTCTTAAAACTTTTATCATAGTTTCCAAACCTTGTGTTCAAAACAGTCATCTTTGGTGCTTTATGAAAGTTCCCTGCTGTTATACTGGGCCCTTGTCCAGGGGGTCTTGTTGACTTTCTCTTTCTGTGTGTCCATATTTCAGCATTAATGTGCTGTTTAGTATGGCTGGAGAAAATCAGTGAAAAATTCAGTCCCTCTTTCAGAGGAAAGCTAATAACAATAGCAAAGAGGAACAGTTCAAAACACCTGGTAGGAACAAAAGTCCTCTGGGGGGATCCTTAATTGAGAGCAGCCTCTTCTGTTTTTGTGATCTCCCTTGCTGCCTCCTATTTCTTGCTATAAACAGCTTAGTACCCTCTAGTTTAAAAAACAGAAAGGGATGGGGGCAGAGGGGGAATCTATGAAACATTTTGCCAATAGCACATCTGCTCAAAACTTGGATCCAGAAATTGTTCTGAAATTCATGAGCAGCAGTGACATTGAAAAATCATTAGTGTTACACAGGAAAAATAAATAGAAAAAGTTATTCTTGCACAGTTCTTGCCCACTTACTTTAATTTTTTAGTTGACTTGAACACTTAGAGAATAGATGTGAAGACTTGACACAGACCTTTGTAAAACAGGATTCTATTTGATCATTGTGTAGATTGTTTGCTCATAAAACAGTGATAGTTTTGTGCTTCAGAGTTCATGGTAAACATATGTGAAATGTTCCAAAGCTCAAGTAAGTGTTAATGACTGCAGGAGTCTTTTGGGGTCTAAAAGTTACGTTCTTAAAATAGTCACCTTAAAACAGTGAGACAATCTCTGACTTCTCACTAAGATACAAATTTCCAGATAACTTCAGACAATGAAATTTAGGCCTTGATAACCTTTTATTTTCCCTTGGGTTTATGATCTTCATGACACCCAAATATAGTAACAGAGAACTTGAGAGAAGTACGTTGACATCAGATTTTAATTAAAAACCATATGGTGAAGTGATTTCCCTCCTCTGTTAGTAAATTCTGGTGATACTGAATAGCAGATGTCAAATTGGAAGGGCCACATGTGAGCTGATGAAATACTGGTGCCTGGTTAAAAATGAAGCAGAACTGTAAAATTTGCATGTAGCACTGCAGTTTAACTTCCTACCTTCCATGCACAGAACCCTCCCAGGAGGAAGGTCTGTTTAAAGTCAGCACAAAGTTTCATCCTGTTTGTTACTGGTTGTCAGCTGTTGCTAGAGATGCATTTTTCACTGGATTCAGCAGTGCACTGTTCCTCTGTCTAGTGTTCAATTACCCATTATTGTCCATTGCCCTGTTGTTCTGCCAAGTGCTTCAATGCTAAATGTTACTGTTCTACAGAACAAGTTCATTGATTAAAAAGCAAGTGTATTTTGCATATCTCTGAATCAACTGCCACATGTCATCATCAGACTTTTAAAACAAGATAATTTCATTTTTTAAATGCCACTTTACAAAAACTCTCAACAACTCCAGCAGCAACAAGTGGGAGATTTTAATGACCCGTGTGTTTTCTCATAATTAGTGCATTTGAGAAGAAGTGAATTTCCATTTCGGGAATTTTTCCACCTGAATCTTCAAGCAGACACTAATAGGCTTGGAACTGCAGAGGAAGGCATTTTTAGGTCAGTGATTTTTCAGCAGCAGTAATGGAAGCTCTACAGTCTTGATACATCAGCTCCAACAGTACAACTCTTGTATCCAAAAACTGGGTTTCAATGAAGTGCTATCACTTATTAATAAACCAGTTGGAGTGCAACCAGTGATGTATGGAATTTTGAATATGCTTCACTGGATTGGAATAGTGGCCCATCCTTCTGATTAGTATGGACCTGTCACAACACAGAACCCTGATGTGACAAGGCTCATTAAATGCTTTCAGTTAAAGAGAGTCCCTTTAGGAGATGCTTTGTCTTCAAAGTTTTTTACCAAATATAATTTTGATGCTTTGCAAATTATTTTTGCTCTCTGTGTCTGGCTGCTGCTTTGAGCTGGGCACAGCACGCTGAGATCTGAGACCCAGTGAATTTTCTCCTGACTTGGTTCACAGCACACCTGTTTGTCAAGTTCTGTTCATACTTCCTTAAAGTAATAGCTGTGTTTTTAACAGCATTGTTTTGTAATTATGTTTTGGCATGATTTCCTAGAGAGAAGGAAGTTTGGAAGTAGTAACTTATGAACATGACTGAAAAAGAGATTTTGATAATCCTAATTTCCTCTGTGCCTTTTGAAAAGAAATGGTGAGGAGATGGAAAACAACCCATGATTTGCAAGAGAAGCCCCAGTGTGAGCACACTGCTGGTGAACAGTGCACAATCTATAGCAGGGTCCCATTCATTTTCTGTGTCATGATGCTGATAATCTCCTTAGTCAAAACGTTCAGTCAAAAGATGGTATGTATTAGCTTGAGAAGTCTTGGAAAGAGAATGTTTTTACAATGCTTGTCTTCTTTTTTTATAGAACATTGTTTAAAACTTAGATGTTTCTGGCTTTAATACAAGCACACCCATTGTGTGTTATTCAACTCTTTACTTTCAACATGAGTAAACATTTGCCCTTCATAAATCACAGCTGACACTGAAGAGGAAATTCTGGATCAGCTAGTTCACCCACAGTCCCAATTGCTGTTACTCCTCCCAACTGTAGGAGTCATCTTTATTTTGAGTAGCTCTTGAGTCACTCACCGAGGTATTCAGTGTTCTTTAGTGACACAGAACAGAAACCAGTCCTCTGCTTTCTGCACATCAGAAATATTGACTTCAGATTTCTCCATATAGCAGGAAATTCTGCTTTATGAATCTAAAACTGCGTTTTAGACTTCTGTGAAGATGTACTCTTTTAGAGGGAATGCACAAAGTTTGTTTTGTTTACCCTGAACAATATTCTCTTATTACATGCTCTTTATTGTTAACGAAAGAAATGCTACCTCTTAAGTTTTCCTTAAGTCTTTCCAATTGCTTATTCTTCTAAAAGTCTATAATTCCATGTTTGTATTTGTTACCCTTGTCATACTGAACACAAAGTTATTTTGGCACATCAAGCAGTTGCCACGTGTAGTCTTACCATAACATTTGATTGAGGAAGGACTTTTTCCATCTGGATGGGCAGCAGCCCATTCAGATTTGCCGTTTGCAGGCATTTCTTCCTTTATGAATTTTTAGAGCACTACAGGTTAGGAGAAACATTTTCAGATTTCTGACTGTTTATCTTAGAATAAACTTCACTGCTTGTGAGTAAAACACCTAATGGTGCTCAGTGGAATAAGAGTTCTTTCATTTCAGATATGCAGAATTTAACTTTCCTGTACAGAGGGATTAAAGGTTATTGTATATAGCTGATGGTAAACTCAGGGTGAAAGAAAAGTAACTTACTTGAGTAGAAAGTGAAAGCAAAGTTTTAAATAAATGCTAAGCACAGTGTATGTGTAGTAGTCTTTATTATTTAATTCATTGCATGTTGAAATAGGAAATAAAACTTTTAATCTTATTTTCTCTTTTTTTTTTCTTTTTCCCAAAATGTTTTCTTGCTCTGTAATAAGAGATATAAAGCATATGTTTAAGAGGGTTTGGGGTGGAACAGAATACTATTAGAGCTTCTTAAAATGGATTACTTTGTATCACCAGTTTCATATCAGCTCATGTTTATATTCTGGTATACTTGGATAATGAATGTAAAGTATAACTCCCAGAAATATTTGTAAAGAAGTACATAGGTGAAATGAATTACTGAAGTGGGAGTTACTGAAATTGCTGAGTTGTCCTGAAAATAATCCCTAAATAGGAAAAAAAAAACTTACCTGAATTATTTGGTTACTTTTTATGTCTGACTTTATTCCTTTCTACACTGCTTAACACTTAAAGTAATTTTATCTTTTTTTTTGTATCAGTTTCCTGCAGCCTTTGAATTCAACGAGTTATTTTTGATCACCATTCTGGATCACCTTTATAGTTGTCTCTTTGGGACTTTCTTATGCAACTGTGAAAAAGAAAGATTAAAAGAGGTAAACAATTAGTATAATGCACATCTTTGGTTTTCTGATTTTATATAAAAATGCTTAGAAAATGACCTAAGAATATCTGAGCTGTGTTTTTAAATACATTTGTCACAGTCTTAAAAAACAGTGCAGACATTAAATTTGATGTTATGAGAAATATATACTGAATGTCCTGCTGTTAAGTGAGGTGGCACTAGGTTTTCTTTAGTTATCATCTGGGGGG
>VZSR01002045.1:3932784-3950854 GCA_013398615.1 Brachypodius melanocephalos
TTAATTAGTCAGTGTATGAGCATGTATTTAAGTAGCTGTATATATTGCTGTAAATGATGAGCAGTACAGGTTGCCTTTGTTCAACTAGACTTTAGTGTCTCTGAAAATAATATGGCTAAATTTCCTTTCCCTAGTAGCCTTGGACCAAAATAAGTGTTCAGATGTTTTGCTAAAGTTTTAAGGCTGTTTAATGATCAGCTATTGGAAGTGTTCTCAGACTGCATGTAATTTTCTAGTAGATAAGGTGAAATTCTGACAGAATTACTGATATGTAGATATTAACAGAATATTTAAAAATTTTTGCAATCCATGTCATTAATTTTTTTATTTTAACTTTTTTTTTTCCCCCCATCAGGAGGTGAGCACAAAGACTGTATCTCTGTGGTCCTATATAAACAGCCAGTTAGAGGAATTCAGCAATCCTTTCTATGTGAACTATGAAAACCATGTCCTGTATCCTGTTGCCAGCCTGAACCATTTGGAGCTGTGGGTGAATTACTACATCAGGTGGAACCCGAGGATGAGGCCTCAGGTATGAGCTCTCACATGTCTTCAGTGTTTTACTGAAGGTCACAGAGATTAGGAGAAATTAGGATTTTTCCTGGTGTCAAATGCAGCATTTAATACAAACATGCTCATCTGTTGCACATATTTCAGCTGATAGGGAAGAAGGTGTTTGTCATGAAGATGATGAGGTCAAACTTGGAAAAAAGATGTTTTCATTAAAGTCACCCACAGACTAGGGAGTTACAGTATCACTGTATTGGCTTGTAAAGATTAACAGTCTTTTTTTTTTGTCAGAAGATTACTTTTATAATACTTTGTAATACTTTTTAATACTTTTATTGCCTTAACCTTTTCCTTTTTGTGTGTGTACCTTTGTCTTTAATCGTTTGCCCTTTCCCCAGCACTGACATAAAATACACCAGCAGTTTCTGAAAGAACTGGACTCTACCAACTCATTTTACAGGTTCTCTAAACTAAGCATCCCATGGATGCTTATTTTCAATTGACTGTTATAATTTTTAGCTGGCATACAAAAGATTAAACACTCCCCATACATGGTCCTTGATTCATCCAGTATTTGTTCTTGTAAGTAATGTCTGCTATTCAGATAAATCTCTAAATCTCATCAGACATCTCATCTTCTTCTGTAGAAGAGTCAGGGAATTTCTGTTGACTGGTTAGGAGCTCACTTAAAGATGTGAAAGGTAGGAGGAAGTAAAGCTGTTTGTTCAGTACGTACAGAAATGACAGTAAAGTATATAAATAGCTTACAATTGCTGCTTTTATTTGATGCTATTGCAGAAGGATTTGATGTGTTGAACAGTTGAGCAATCAGATGTTAGCTGAGCTTCAGTGTCAATAAACAGAAAATACTGTATAGTGAAAACAGCAAATGAGATCCTGAGTGTCACTGGGAAAATTGCTGACAATAAACTGGAAAACATAATTACTGAAATGCTTTATCCTGCATGTAACAGGATAATGTGTAACTTCCTGCGTATAACTTACTGCCTGGCACATGGAGTGTTCATGGATTTATCCCTGCCTGCAGTCACACTGCCTGCTGCGTTCTCCTCTGAGCAAGTTGATGTTGGGATATTTTGGAATGTCCACACATTTGATTTATCACCATTTTGTGGCAGGACAGAGCTATCATATGGCTCTGGAGCTGCTTGGCATTGTTCATCCTGAATCCCCCTTTTTGAATGAAAGAGGGAGGCAAGAGATGTCAGGAGAAGGAATTGCCTTGTGGGTTAGACAGCTGAGTGGTCCCTTAGCAAAGGAGATTTCATCCCTGCAGTTAACAAAGGGTTTCTTGTGAAATCAGGCAAATTTCAGCCAGTACCTGGTTGTTTCTCTGTAGTTGAGCATCAGGATTTCCAGAGTCTAATTTACTGCGGATAATTTTCATCTACAGATAAAGGTCTCAGTATTCAATCAGCATGGAATAAAATAAGACTAACTGCTTATCCTGGATGCTGAAAGAAACTGTAGCTACCTAAGAAAAAGAAATTGGTGTCCTATAGTGAGCATCAGAATGTGCACAGAATGGGAGAAGCTAGTACTGTGCAAATAATCTTCATTTTCAGGAGTTTCTAACACATTTTCAAGGGCAAGCACTCAATTTCTCTCATGTCTCAGATGTCTCAATCTAAATGGGCTGTAGGTTTTAACAAACAATGGCAGCAGCTTGTAGCATGTACAGTTTCCTGAGCCTGGAAATGTTGATCCAGTTCCCACCTGGTAGCATTCATGATTTCTGTCCTTGCTTTTCCAGGAGGCCAGGGGGTTTTTGCTTGATTTCTCAAGAGCACACCTCTACAAGAAGTGTGGAACTATTGACTATTACTGAAAATTGCTGTCTTCATCATTTGAGATTGCCTTTTGCTACAAGTGTCCTGTTAACTAGACTGTCAGAGTTCCAGTTCTTCACAGAGAGGAACAAAAAGCTCAAGTGAAAGTTATTGTTGTCTTTCCTATGCACAGAGTAAGCTTTTGGAAAACTGACAGTCTTAAGTTGAGCAATGAATTTAAAATAACCATTTTCTTCGGCAGCTTTTCTTCCTTCCCTTTTGCCAAAATAGATAAAGTGTGCTCACTGAACAAGACAAAATGCATTCACTGCTGAGCAATTTTCATGTGAATGGCAGTCCTTGAGCTAGTAGAGTAACACACAGTAAATATCCATCCAATTAAGACTTGGGGGTACTATAAGTGAGTAGCTATTATAATTTCTCTTACATCTATCCTTGTGTTGACAAATTTTGCTATCCAAAAGCACTTCAGGATCCTGAAGGATTCCTTGGGAATGAAAACCTGAAAATCAGTACTGCGAGTGAGCTGTAGTAACTCTGTGAAGAGGAAGGCTTGAATTTTTGAGGAAATGAAGCTGTCTAACGTCTAGATGGTTTTTATGTGGGATGTAGTATGTATATGGTACAGCATAACTATAGTTTCTCTGTGGGCATAGTTTAAAAAAAAAAACCACTTTATTTTTTCCTCAAATCCATCCCCAGCAGGAATAATTCATCATAATTGTGGAGTGGTGCATGCTCAGCATTACACTGCACCAAGTTCTGCTTTTGATGTATGTGGATAATTCAGTTTAACAAATAGTTTCATATCAATGGTATTTTTAGCAATAAAGACTGTTTTTAGCAATGCTCTTAAGTATTTTTCTGCTCAATGTAGGCAGTAGGTACCCTGTCGTTAGGGTGGAGGAAATTTGAATGCTTTTGAATGAAATAAGGCAGCAAAGGAAGCGAAATGAGGAAAATAACCACCACCCATTTTAACTGGCTCATTTGCAGAAACCTGCAATCAGTTCTTCCTTAGTGAACAATGTTACAATCCTCACTCAATTTTGGCAGCATTTTACTGCTTTTTGCTGCTTGGGAATGGGGTTTCAGATATTGCAGGTGTCATTGGTAGTGTGAAAATCATGTCAGCTTAGAGGGGAAAGAGACTGCATGGACCAGACAGGAAAAACTCTGGGGACATGGAGCAGCTGGCAATATCCTGGAGAAGAAGCAAGTAACAGGGAGGAAAAGCAGAAGTTGAAGGTAGCTACAGGTGAATTAATGGTTTGTGTGACTAGAGAAATCTATTTCTATTTCTTACAAATAGTACATGGCAGATTTTTTTTATGAAGTTAACCCTCCAAAGTCCATTGAATGGTATGTAGTACATTCACCTTTATGTTTCTACTTCATTTTTACTGGGCTATTGTGTTAAATCACAGAAATGAAATTTGCTATTTTTCAGCACATGAGAAACATCCTGAAGAGCAATGGCCCAGGCAATTTTCCAGCCCAGCCAAAGTGTAGATGCACTGCTGGGTAGAGTTTCATCTGTGTATGCTCCTCTCATGCAGCAGAAATAGTTCTGTGCTTTTAGCTGGGTTATGGACAGAAATGAGGGTCCTGGCTGTAGAGGCTGAGTGTTGCCTGGCAGCACATCACTGTGGGGACACTGGTGTGACAAAGGAAAGGATGCACACTCTGCTGAAAATCTGTGGACTAGAGCAGCAAAAATAAGTTGAATGCAGCTGGGTGATAGGTCCAGAGTCATCTTTTGAGCTTCCACTCCTAATTTGAGAGGCAGAATGAGAGGGTAGAAAACAGAACAGCTGCTGTCAGCTTCCCAACAAATTCATCTCAGGCAAACCAATTACATGATTTCTTAACAAGACAGTAATAAAAGCTTGCATTGGAGACACACTTCTAGGGTTAAGAAGGTAACAGATCTTTTAATAAACGATCTTCTTCAAACTTCTTGTTCCTTGCAGAATCTGTCACTCTTCCACTTCCTTCCATTTAAACAGTGACAAAGTGGAGGAGAGGCTCGTTCACAGCAAGCCATTACAGGTGTTATTGTGAAGGTTGTTGGACCCATTTCCTTCTGAAGAAGGTTTTATTTGAGAGGAAACTCGTGATGAAACAGAACAGGGTGAAGTGACAAAAATGGAGATGGTTATCTGTAAGAATTTGTACAGGATGGTTTGAGGATACACTGACAGCAACGGGTCCTTTGCCCAAGGATTCCTCTGTAAGGGAGCTCACCTGGAGCAGAATGGTCCCTCTGTGTGTCCTTCTTATTTACAGGGTACCCTGCTTGATACCCACATGCCCCAGCTGCAGAATTCCCCAGTTCTCTTTTAAACCAATTTGAGATCCAAAGTATGCAAAATCAGGAGGTGCTGGCTTCAGATCCTTGTTTGTAAAAGTAGAGTGTGTTAATACTCCCATACCTCATTAGGGTGCTGCAGAAATAAATTTGTTTCTTGACATGAGATGAAAGTACAAAAAAGGAAACTTTAGCATTTTAAATTCAGAAGAATAAATAAAAGATGGGGTCAGACACTGCAAAGAAAACTAAATATTGAATAACTTCTCATTAATTAAGTAGCATCAGCCTGTGCACTGAGTAAATGAGAAATACAAGAGGGAAGCTAGTATTTTAATATTTATTTGACCAATGATTTTCTACAGCTGTACAGGAAGGCCGAATTGAGGTTGGAGAATTAATCTGCATTCTGACACCTAATTCTTTGAGAGCATAATTTTGCAGTCTTAATGTTGATGAGTTCCACGTGTGACTTGAATATACACAGGCTTTTTAAACGTCATTATTGTTATTTAGCTAATTTATTGAAAGGCAGCTCTGCTCTCCAGGATGGACCTGTGGGGAGAACAGCACTTGCATCAAAGTTGGAGGGTGTGCCTGTTGGATGAGGCTGTGGGCTTGCAAAGGGATTGAGAGGTGCAGCCACTTCCCTTCCTCAGAGCTCTTTACAGCGTGCCAAGCCCTGCAGCTTTTGTGTATCCTGGAAAAACTTGCAGTGGGTTCCCTGAAAGCAAATTGTGTGGAGCTGCTTTTTGAGAGCTCTGAGCTCTGTAGAGAAGCCAGCAGCTGATGCCAGTGTGAAATCTGGCTGAGAGGAATTGGCCTGCTTTGCTGAGTCACGGTGAAGCTGTGCGGAAATCAGGTGAGCAGATCTCTCATGGCCCAGGGCGTGTGTGACTGATGATTCCAATGTAAATCACTGTGTTAGGGACTCAGATGTTTGAGGAAAATGTCTTCCTAAAGAAATCTAAAATAAGAGTTAAGAGATCTTTTATTGAGGGGAAAAATAGGTAGAGGGGATGCCAATTCCAGAAAATCTCAATCTTTACTAAAATTTGAATTTTCCACAGTGTGTATTACAGCATCTTGGACAGTCCTCATCAGCAGGCTCAGTTTTGCCTGTAGGTGTGTACACTTTCTGTAATCTACCTGAGAGAAACGAGATTGGCTTTCTGAAGGGTGTGCTTTGTGTTTGAGTGGTGAAGGAAATCTGTAGATTTGTGGCCTCACTTGCTGAAGAGTTTGTATAGAGGATGTAGGGTAAAACTGCAGGAGAGGGAATTCATTGCACAGTGAGGGCAGAGCTTCAGGGTCCTTGGGAGCTGGTGGTGAGCAGCAATTGTTCTGCTGAAGACTCCTAAAGTTATGCTTTTAAAATTGCTGTAGATGACATGCTGGATGAATTGATGACTCCCAGGGTGTTGGGAGCAGCACTTTCTCAATACACTGGAGTTTCTGTTTATGGGCTAAGCCACAAACTAGAAAAAAACTATATGGCCAAAAAATTGTAGACCTAAAAAGACCTTTAGTACGATTTTATTGTTTTTAAGTTAGAACAAGAGTTAAAAATTAAATGGTATTTTTCTGTGTCAGGTTTTGAAAATACCAATATCAAATGCATGGATTTTGGATGGATGTTCTTTTAAAAAGCAAGGATTCACAGAAATCTAAGTTGTGACTCAGTTGTGAATTGATAGCAAGTAAACCCTTTCTGTTTTTTGCTATTGGCAGGCTCAGGTGTGCAACCCAGCCTTAACAATCAGTGCTAAGCAGCAGGAACTGATAGTGGTGAATGCAATTCCCTGGAGCCTGGCATTCCAGAAGCCCAGGGTATAAATTACTCCTCTAGCAGTCCATAGGTCTCCCAGTGCTGCATTTCTCCGTGATAGTTGCATCAGTGCAATTAAATTCTTTTCCCATCTTGCTCTTTCCAAAAGCTATAAACAATTAGGGTTTGTACAGGATAAAATAAATTAAAAGCAACTTAGAGTAAAACTTTTTTGGCCTTGTTGTGGAATTTGGAAGAGGGGGAGGATTCTCTCTGCTTGTCTGAGATAACAAATCCAGCTGGAAAATCCAGCATGGCTTGAATCTTCCTTTAGCCACAATATAGTTGAGTGTTTCAGGTGGATATGAAAGGGTTCTGATGCAGAGTGGTGCATCTTTGATGTTTGTTGGGTAATGTCAGAAGCAGAAACCTGTACAATGCACTTCTGTGAAAGATTTATTGCAGTAAGACTCTGGGAGGTCCAGGCACCGTTCACTTGGCTGCTGCACTTTTCTCACTGGAAGGGGTCAGAGTCCTGGAAAGATGCCTGGTTAGAAGAGCAACAAGATGCTCCATATGGAACCAGCTTTGTGAATTCTGTGTATAAAATAAGTCCTGTCCCAACAGGCTGGAGGAATCATTCTCAAGAAAGGCATTTTAAGTTCAGCTGACAGTGGTATTGATAAGGGTTATTGGGATCCTATTTTCAAACACTTTTTAATAGGTTCCCTGCCAGTTCTGTTGTTAGAAAGGGGCAGTTTCCTGCAGTGTTTAATTTCAAATGACTGAAGAAACACTTTCCCTAAATATTGACATACTGAAATTCACAAGTGTTGAATTCCTTGTTATTGAAAGCAACAGGCAGATGCCTTGCTGGGAGAAGATAACTCAGAGTGAGAGTCCAAGCAAGCCTTTTCTTTGTTTACCTGGCAGGTTCCAATCCACCAGAATCTCAAAGAACTCCTGGCCATCCGGACAGAGCTTCAGAAGAAGGTGGAGGATTTGCAGCGGGAGGCTGCCACGCGTTCCATCTCCTCCTCCTCTGACAGAGGCTCTTCTCCTTCCCACTCTGCCACACCAGTGCACACCTCTGTGTGACGTGGAACAAAAGCCATGGGGAAAAATCGGTGTCAGACAACACAGAGGAGGGTGAGATGCTTTTCCCATCACAAAAGGATTGTGAGTGACTCGTAATTGCTATGCTCTATATGCCTTACTCTGTGTCTGATGCTATCACAATGAGGCCAAAAAGAGCTTCAATAGATGTGATGTATTTTCTTGTTGGCAGTTCCCACATGTGTTTTGACACTCTAGCTAAGTCACCAATCGTGAAATTAAACTTTGTGTTGAGCAACTAACAATTTAACCATTCTACAAAGGAATCCATCTGCCAAGCAGACAGAAAAATGCCTCACACACTGTCTAGAGTACTATGCCTGGTTGAGAGAATCAGATGAAATGCCACATGATGCTTACACAGAACACAAAATGTCTTTCTGAATGGGAGCTCCTTATTTCACTCAGTTATATATATACTTTTTTTTTTTCCTAGAGCAATTTATTTTTTTTAGGTAATGCACTTCGAATTTGATTTTAAAATGAATGTTTTCCAGTGTAGTCAGTTTTACATTTTAAACTAAATATGCCATTAAAAGTGGATGAAGTTGAGCTGGATTTATCAAGTACACCACACTGACTTGTATGATGTAATATATTTGGTAAAGCACGTATTTTAGGTTTTTTAATGCCTTTTGTACAAGTTAAAATAAAGTCTTTTGACTGTTTAGCTTATTTTTCAGTTTCAGCCTCCTGAGCGAGGGGCAAACTTGCTCATGTCAAGGTCTTGTACAAAGTAAAAGTTTGTTTTCTAGCAAATGGTAATATTTGGGGTTGGAATGACACCCAGCTGTGTAAATTGTATAGTCTGTATAGCTGCACATTGTGAAGTGTGTTTTGTTTCTAAGTGTACACACAAACTGCAAAGCTGTGTGCGTTTATCCCCATGTGGATGTGATGTTAAACATGTGCATCCTCCCCTGGGTTTAAGCTGTACATTGACAAAAATGGATCCTGCCTGTCCAAACCCTTCTGAGGACCTTAACTTGCAACGACTTTGTTTGACAAAGTTTTTTGAATAATATGATATTAATTGTTTTTCTTGAAATAAAGCCTCTTGACTTTTTGGTTTTTTAAATTCCTGCTAGCTTTTTTTCTGTAAATGAATAATTTCCGTTGTCATGTTAAATACACATTCTCAACTTTCTTGCATTTCTTCCCTGGAAATATTCATATTGGAGAGATCTGATTACTGTAACATTCCTCCTTTTGGAAAATTACTTTTGGAAGGCCCAGAAATGGTGCATGCTGCGAATTTTCCCTGGATTGTTCTCCTTGCTGTGTTTCATGAAAATTTGGCTCTTCTCCTTAGGAAACTTAAATATTGCAGCTCTGCTTTTTGACTCGTGCTTGTGTTGCTCCCGGTTCTGCTGGTGGGAATTAAGCCCCATTCTTCAGAGCCAATTGATTCTTTATGGTGATTGTGGCTTTTACTGACTGTGGGGATTCATTTGTTGCTGCACATTTGTTCCCTTTTCTGTGTCTCTTCTCTGCATTAACTCTACCCAGCACAATGTTAATGAGTCAAGTGAGCTGCTGAGCACCTTCCCAGCTTCAGCTGGAGAGGCTGAAGTGCTCTGTCCAGTCCTACACGTTTACTGTGCCCTGCTGGCCATTTCAACATGCCCTTTTTACTGTACCGAATGCTTTTTATATAATAAATATTCACCTCCACAAACACAGCTTAGGAAGCCTTGCAGTGTTGCATCTCTGAATCAACCTCAGGCTTTTTATAAATAGATGAAAGATGTTTTCCTGTAGAAATGGTTCTGCTGAACAGTGTGCCAGCAGTGAATTTTACATTGCCAAAATATGTTGAGCTGGTATTGAATTAAACTCTTCCGTATTTCAGATTTCCTTGACATTTCAACTGTATATTAAAGTAAAGCACATTATCTCCAAAGTGCAGTGCTAAAGAAAATCTTTTGAAGTTTTTCTCTGTATTTGTGTTAATAATCACAACATTTTCTCTTTAATTATTGCAAAAGCGATGACTGGATTAGCTTGGGCGTTCTGAGACTTTTACAGCTTGGATTTCTAAAGCTGAACTCTGAGAATTTGGGTTTGCAAAGAAGAACATCAGTTATTTCAGCTGGCTGTCTGTGCATCCCCACCAGTGTGAACACAGCTCAGCGAGTCTGTGATGTGCAGGGAGAGCTCTGGGGGAGGGTCCTGCTGTTCCATGTGTCAGCACAATGGATGGGTTTGTACATCCTTAGCATGGAAATATTCAGAGATATTCTACAGCTCCTGTGGGCTAGTTAGAGCATAGCTGTACACTGAGGAGATGGTGGTTGTTGTACTCAGTCTGGTTCCTGATCATCAAGTGTTTTCCTATTGATTTAACAACTAATTCCGTTTTTTTTCTTTTTTTTTTCCTTTTTTTTTTTTTTTTTAAAAAAAAAAGGCAGTATTGAGCTAGCTAAGGGAAGAGCAGGATCCTCTTCCCTGTCTGATGCACCTTGGACAGAGCTGTTAACTTCTGGTTCAAAAGCTAGATAATCTTTGGTTTTTGGTTTTGACTGCTCAATATAAAGGGAATGTGCAAAGACAGCAAGAAGTTACATTTGGTTTGTAGGATTTTCCTACTGTCAATGATACATGAGAGGGGGTACAGCCTGGATCCAGTGTCCCAGAAGGGGTTGAAGCCTTGCTAACCAGCTGACACATTTTTTGCTTGTAAAGTAAGTGAAGTGAATCATCAGCATCAGAGACTTTGCCATTTTAGTCCCGTTTCAGAGCTGAATTTACACTTCTTTCTCCTTTGTAGATAAAAGTAATTTTTTTGTTGTTTCATTAAAATGGAAGAAGGCTTTTAAAGCTGATAAACACTCCTAAACTGCCTGGTTCTGCTCCCTGCAGAGGCAGCCTTCTGAAGGAGTTAGAGCTTTAAACAAGAAGTGTTTCATTGCTTTCATTTTCCAAGAGAAGCTGTACTGATTCATGTCTTGTGTGTAGTAGCACCAAGAGCAGCTGGTTCTCTAAAGGCTGAAAACAAGGAATCAAGAGCTCTCATTCATGTGCACTGAGCCTCACCACAGAGGACACGGTAAAATGGACAATTCACACTATTCTCCAGGTGAAACATTTGTTGTAAAAAGCAAAAGGCAATGTCCATTTGCTGAGGCCGTATCTGCTGAACGAAGAGGGTATTGATGGCTTTTAACTGCCAGATCTTGTGCAGTTGGGAGGAAAGAGTTAAGAAACGTGAGTCAGAAGTAGTTAGTTTGAAATATAAAGCACTTTTTTTGACTGTGAGACTGAGCATTGCATCACTATACAAAACTTAGTTTACACTGCATGGGAGATTCATCTACTGGGTGTGAAAATGTTAAAAAAACTGCAGGAAACCCAGGGCACTGCCTCGAGTTTAGCTGCTGGGTGATCTGAGGGGAGAGAGGGGGTATCTGTGTGCATGCAAATACTCTGTTTTTCCCATTAAAGTTTTCATAGGGGTATTTGTTTTCTCAAAGTCCACTTTGGATTGGTTTTTTAAATGAAGTTTTCAGTGTAATTAGAGAAGAGATGATGCACCAGAAGGATATTGCAGCTTACTTGCAACATTAAAAAAGAAAAAAAACAAACCACAAAAAAATGAAGTAAAAAATGTCTTTCTAGTCAACTTGGTTTATTTGGTGTTTTCCACAGGTAGTTAAATTCTGGTTTTTACCCCCCCGACCCTGACACACACATTAACAAAATGTATTTTGTTACAGCATAACATTCACGCTTCATTTGGTACAGGTCACTTCTTCAGCAGCAAGGAATCTGTCTTGCTTCTAAATTAGAACTTCACTCGAAAGAAAGGGTTCTCTAATTCCACAACCCCCTTGTTTCTGAACTTCATTTGTTGCTGAACCTCATCTGTCAGAGAAGCAATTTGTAAAGTCTCAGCCTGCCGACTCATCCTTCTTTTTCAGAATCTGAATCAGTATTTTGGACTAATTCCACTTTTATCACAACAAATGAGTAGTTAAGGATGACAGTGGAGCACTTGTAAGGGTTCGTTAGTGGGGCTGCATGAAAATGAGTGAGTTTATAGTGCCAAAAAGATCTGAAATTCGTGTCAGAGTATTCTCAGCTGAGGAATCTGAAAGGAAGTACTGCCAAAGGAAAATGCAAGTAATTGAAAGAATAAACAAGAAAAGAGCCAGCTGAATTCTTTCAGTTCTCTCTTTTCTCTGTCAAACCTTTGACAAACCTTTTCTGAATCATTTTATTACCATTTAAAATCGCTTTAGAAGTGAGGTGTCATAAGAAAAAGAGCTCACAGAATACATCGTACAAAAACTCTCAGGACATCTGTATATATATAGGTTTTGGACTCATGGAAAAAAAAAGCAAACCAATTTTCTAGTGGTTTATTGCCTTTTTTTATAAAGGACAAGAAAGTTCATGCCATGTACACAGAGCTTAAATGCAGGATTTTTTTAAAAAATCTATATCTCAATTTAAAGTGAATAAATAGTAATTAAATGAAAGTAGAGGTCAGTGCTGGGTCAGCTGTTCCAGAACTTGGATCACTACTAGGAAAATTCACAGGAAACCTCTCAATTGCTATGATGCCTAAAATACAGGTGATATATAAACTCCCTGTTTTTCAGACTGGTGGCAGTTCAGGTGGAAGAGGGGACAAACAGCAATAAAAAAATCATTTGAGCCTTTGCTGACATTGACCACTCAGAGTCTGACTCTTGTTCAGTTTTTGAAGAGAAGGTCAAGCCTAATTTCTCTACTGCAAGATTTGCAAGTATTTTCCAATTTGAAACCGTAGAGAAAGAAATCTTGAATTCTGTTGCTATTCACTTTGGAAGTGCTCTCTTCCACTTGTGGATCCATGTGTGGATTTCCACATACATTACACCAAGGTGTAAGTGGTAGAGAAGAGCCTTGGGCAAAGCAGCAGCTTCTGAGTCCCAAAACCTGGGGTGGGTTTTCCAGTGAAACAAGCTTGCTGCCTCTCTGTTAAATTTGTGACCTGCAGTATTTTGAATTAGACTTGTGCTCCCTCTGTGCCCTGGTGTAGAGTTCTCCAGAGGAGGGGTAGGTGCTGTTCTCTTTAAACCACACTGATTATTGACAAAGAGGCAGGGCAGGGTAAAAGCTGTGATCTGCACCTGCAGGAACATGGTCACTGGCAAAGTGAGGGAAGGAATCGTGGGCACTAAGCTGGGAAAAGAGCTCCTGGTGTTCCTCAGTGCCCTGTTGTAACACTTCATCTACAATAACTTACAGAAAACACATTTCATGCTACAGCTTTCAAATGTGTTTGGGTAAGAACAAAAAAGCAAGTGCTGGTGCTTGGGACTGGAGATGCAAAAACTCTGCTGTGTGATTTAGCCAGCACCTGAGCTCCTGTTGCAAATTCTGCAGACCACCCTTTCTCCATGAAAACCCTTCTCTGGGAGTTAGCAAACTCTGCATCCCATCTCTTTCCCGTGCTTCCATTATCTGAGCCAATTATTAACATTTCTTTCCTATTCTAAACACATCCGTAAAACAAAGCAGCAGTAGTTCAGAGTAGCATTGTTGTAGCCTAAGTGTTCTGAATAGTTGTGAGGCACCTTATAAACCACTGTAGCTGTTCTGCCAGAGCTAGTGTAAGGCTTTAAAAATGCAACTGTTAAAAAGAGCATAAAGAATTGTGCAGCTATTGCAAAATACTTAACCAAGTTACTGGGCAATTTCCTTCCAAATGGAGCTGTTAGCCAGCGATGCTCCTGGGCTCATTCACCTCCTGGCAGGGCCTCCTGGAAGTCCTGTCTACCTGAAAGCTGTGAATTTGTACATCAAACTGAAAGGTTTGGCTTTCTTAACAGACGTTCATAAAATACGGAATTTGCAAACCCTGTACAAAATGCTTACATTTCAGGTTTATATATAAATGGTGAGTATCTCTTACCCCAGGTAAAGTGGAATTCCCTTCACTTTGAGAGCATGCTTTTTAAGCAATCATCGATTTGGAAAACTGTATTGGAAAGTGGCAGTTATCCACAATTCAGCAGCAGTCAAAAAGGTTGCTGGGGAGGGATTAGAAATCCAAACAGAAATTCTTGCAAGATAGTGAGGGTCGGGTGTAGGCAGGGGTTTGGCAGCGTGGCAGGGGCTGTGTGTGCACAGCCCTGGTGCAGCCCAGTGTCCTGCTGAGCACCACTCAGCCCTGTGCTTCCCAGGCAGCTGCAGGAACCCCAGGCAGGACAGGGATGGAGGATCGTCCTCTCAGGAGGTACTGCCTTTTTTAAAGCTTAGCCAGTGACACAAAGAGTGAAGCTTAAATCCCTTTTCTGCCTCTGAGTGCCTGGGAGCACTCCTGAGAGTTGCTGATAAAAGAAGGAGGGGACTGCATCTTGTTAAGCTTGACTTCTGTTGTGGTACTGAGCATTAAAGGTCTTAACAGATACCTGCTTTGTTTATTTTCTTTTGGATTAAATCTGTCACTTGTGTGACTGAGATCTGAACCTGTCCTTGAAAGCATCCATATGCACACAGCTTTAACTGTGGTGACAACGTAGGTATCTCAAATCAGAGACAGAATCACAGAATGAACTAGGTTGGAAAAGACCTTTGAGATCATCAAGTCCAAGCTATGACCTAACACCTCCTCATCAACTAAACCATGCCACTGAGTACCACATCCAGTCTTTTTTAAACACCTCCAGGGACAGTGACTCCACCACCTCCCTGGGCAGACAATTTCAGTGCCCAGTCACTCTTTCAGTGAGGAATTTTTTCCTGATGTCTAACTAAACTTCCCCCGGTGCAGTTTAAGACAAAGTGTATCACTTCAGTTCCATTCTGACCTGCAGCACAGTGGAGCATTCAGATGGCATTTGCTAAAAGTGAACACTGCACTCACTACTATCAACTGTATTTGTGACTTGGTGTGAAAATCAGGTCCTTTGGTTAGAAGCCCAGCGCTGGGTGGTGGTGGTGAAGCATCCTCAACTCCTGGCCTGGGAGCAGGGAGTCACCTGGCTCAGCCCAAGGCCCCACACGAGGACTCACCATAGGCACTTCATTTTCGGGTGTAGCTACAGGAAGGGCTGCAATGCACCCTCAGGAAATGTGCAGCTTTGTCCCCGCCGTTGGAAGTGACACTGCCCGGAGCCGATGGCAGCAGGTGGCTGGAGGCTTTGCAGGGTTTGGCTTTGGGTTGCTATTTACAGGCACTTCACCGTCCTCAAACTGGCCACAGCTGAAGGAGCTTCTGTGGATTTCCAAACAAGTGCACACCGATCCCACACTATCTGCTTCGATGTAAACATAAACCTCGTCACAAAAAAACAAACACATGCTACCGGTCTAACCCTAAAGCCTAGAGCAATAAAAAGCCAGTTCAAGCCTAAATACACATTAAATCGCTTTGGAGTCAAATTAAATTAAAAGCTAAATTACAAGCATGTAAGATCTCTGTTGCTGCTGACGGTTATTTTCTAGCTTTATATCTTCGCACCATCTTGTTTTGGTGGTTCTGCTGACTGCGTTTCCAGGACTGAATATTTAACTGGGGAGAGAGAGAAAAACCCGTGAGTACAATAGCACAGGATGGAACCAGGGCACAAGCACTGCCTGATTGCATGTGACACTGGAAAAGCCTTTGCAGCAGCCTTGATTGTCTGTGACTGAAAGAAAGATCATGCTTCTCTTGTGCAAGACTCTCGATGGCTGGTTACATGAAAGCTAAATGTTAACTGCCATCGTTAGCAGCGTGAGCTCCTCGGGCTCTTAGCAGGCTTTGCTTTGTGTGAGTAAAGGGGTAAAAGCGCTGCGGTGGGTGTTTCACCTAAGCGGTGCCATCATCAAAGGGACACGGCAGCTCCGTGCAGCACCGGGGGCTTTCAGGAAGTCCCTGGGTGAGGCTGTTTCTGTGCAGGGATGCGGGCAGGGGGAAGGGATGCAAGGCTCTCACCCTGGGGTTCCTCGCTCACAACGGCTTCCATGTTTTCTCCTTTCACGTACTCGGCGTTCAGTCCCTCTGAGAAGTACAATCAACACAGTGAGATGGGAAGGGTAGAAAGGAAAATTATTTGCTTTGATGCCTTAAGAACTCTGAGAGTGGGGCCTCAGAGCTGTAACAGCCAAGACACCTTTTGAAACCTCCTCTGCAGTGACAGCAGCACAGAAGCCTCGATAACCCAGAGCCAGTGCTGAGTCTTGCTGGGTTTCAAAGTGCCCACGGAGCTCCTGGCAGGCACAGCTCCAGCAGCAGCTCTTTTGTCTGAGGCTCCTGCTTCATCTTTATCAGGCCAGACAGCCCAGCTAATTCCTGTCTAAGGCGCTCAGCTCTGGCAGGAGGAAGGCAGGAAGGCAGGAAGGCTTCCTGGACAGGACTGAGATGTGCCACAGCCTCATTAAAAGCTGAGTTATGCAGAGCTTCAAGAAGCAGTTCAGAGCAGGGCTGTGGTGATGAAGCAGGATCCCAGTGGGGTGTCAAATCCCGAGTAAGTCCCTTATTTAAATGCAAAGAAGTTCCCAACGTTATCAACAAGTGGAGCCGAGGAGCGAGGCTGGGCACTGGTGGGCAGGGGTGGCTGCAGGAGGGTGGGCAGGAGAAAAGGGGAGGTCCAGCTCAGAGCTGGAGGTGAATTAAGACAGTCTGGGATGTGCCATGGACCTCGGGCAGCTCCTCTGAGAGACAACTGTGGGGAAAGGCAGAGGTGGGAGTGCTGAGCTAACTGCTGCACCCATTAGAGAGGGACCAGGGAAGGGGATTCGGGTGCCGGTGTGTAAATGAAGCCTGAGGCAATGAGGCCATGCAGCGAACACTTTTTAGTTATCTCTAACTTGTTTGCACATCTAAATATGGCTCAGGGTGTGGCGTGGCGGGTACTGGCCTGTTTGGGATAGGGCTCATGGGTATCTCCCAGCAAAGGAGGGAGGCAGGGAATGGTGCCAGGGCCAAGCCAAAGGAGCGTGGTGGGAGCCTTAGACAGCAATGGGGCAGCTGCAGCCTCAAAGACACAGGAGAAAAAGGTTCTGCAACTGGTAGAAACCCCTCAAAGTCCCCATGCCAGCAGAGACGCTGCAGCCAGCAGCTGGCCAAGCTGGGGAGGCAGGACAGGTACAGCTCCCACCCTGCCCAGGGCCAGCAGGAGGCTGAGCCACAGCCCAGGGCATGGCTGGCAATTACGGGGTGAGGTGGAAGAAAAGAAAGTGGGATGAAGAGTTCTGGGCAGCCTTGTGCTTGTCCTTCAGAGGAATCACCAGCAAATGCTCCTCAGAAGGGACTCAAAGCTGAAGGACAGCTGGGCAAGAACTGAGCCTGTTCCTTCATGCATCAATAGAGTGGTCACTGCACACCACCACTGCCTCACCCAGACATGTTATCCTGGAATAACACCAAATGCAATTTATGTTTTTCAATAAAAAGTCACTTTTGCAGCAGCTGACGGCTCTTAAGATTTCTGTCATGCACTGCAATGCATCTAAGGCCTGACATTAGCCCAGCATGCCATGTCTGATGGCTTAAATTAATCCTCCTTTATAATTAACTTTAATTTCCTGCTGCCTTTCTGGGGCTTTGTGTCTCTCAGCTTCCTCCTCATCAAAGCCTTTACTCCATTTTTTTATTATTATTTATTCTTGCCAAAATATCATTTAAGTGAGGGGAATATACAAGGGTGTTTCATTCCATCACATTCATTTGACTTTTCCTGCTGATCTAATTTACCAAAATGCTGTTTGTTTCAGGCACAACTGGGAAAATAGCACAATTCCAACAGAAATTTCCAACCCCAAACACCCTTTCCCTTGAGCAAATGGGACTCACAGGAGATTTCAATTGATGAATTTTAAAAAAAGAGCTGTAACTCAGCTGCTTGTAACTTCCCTCCCATAAAGTGCTGCAGGAGCCCACCATGGTCAGGTGAGTGCTGTGGGCTGAGGATCCTCCTGCAATGTTTGCACCAAGCAGCTTTAAGGGGCAGCTCATGCAAAAGGTGTTTCATGGTAAAAGTGAGTTCTGCTGCTTAATTTGCAGTTTTAGTGCAATGATTGTCACACACCTGCTGAGGGTGCAGTGTGGCTGAAGCCCCAGGTGCAGACACTGCCCCTGCTTCCTTCCCTGCAGCCTGGTGGGTTTTTACCGCTTGCTGAGATTTGGAGGGGGTGTTGGTTTGTTTATTTTGGGGTGGGATGTGGATTTTTTCGCATTTACTGTGTTTGGTGTTGATGGTTTGGCCTTGGGCTGTGTTTGTGTGGGGTGTGAGGGGCAGGGTGAGCCCTGGGGTGGGTCCTGGGTGCAGGTGGGTTCCTGTCTGTGCAAAGCCTGACATGGGGTGGCCTCAATGACCTGTGCTTGGGGCTGTGCTCTGCCTGCTGGGGGGCAGAATGGATTCTCCACTGGCTGGAGAAGGGCAGTGGGGTTCGGGGTGAAACAGCTGAGTGCTTGGGAAAGGACTTACGCTGGATGCTGAAGCAGAACTTCTTCTGCTGGTAGGAGATGTAGCTGGAGACAGCCCCGATGAGCGCCATGGCCAGGCCGCTGGCAATGCCAGCGATTGTCCCCGTCTCTGCCACTGTGGGGCACAGAGAGAGAGCTTGGTGACAGACACA
>VZSR01002045.1:3951116-3969488 GCA_013398615.1 Brachypodius melanocephalos
TGTCACCATCCACCCACCTCCACTGTAGTCATTGTTGTTGTTGTCGGTGTTGCCACTGGCACCTGCAGAGACACAATCCTGTCAGTGCCCCTGCACCCCTCTGCACAGACACAATCCTCTCTGTGCCCTGCACCCCTCTGCTGCCCCCAGCGCTGTGCTGGGAGGGAGGGGACACACAGGAGAGGGGTGGCAGGGCAGCCCTGGCCTGGGGGCGGGCAGGTGTGTCCATGGGATGCAGCATTTCTGCTGCCCCACACTCCACCGGGCTGCTCACTTTTGCTTCTGAGGGCTTTGAAGCTGCTTCTCTCTCTCCCTCTCTCTGCGTGCACGGGGAGAGTTTTGGGGGATCCTCTGTATGGGACACTTCTGCCTGTGTCTGACTGGAAATGCAGTCCTTGCAGAGTCACTTCCATCCTGAATTTATGGAAGCAGGTCAGCGTTGTATTAATGCCTCTGATGTGTTTTGTCCTTGGCACAGGGATTTATTAAATGTTGATTAGGCTCGTGGTGTTCAGCTCTTTATGTGACTGCTTTTAATATTTAATGCTGTGGATCCTTGTGAAAGGCTTTGTCTGTTTAGGTGTGATCACAGAGGCCAAGAACTTTTCCCTTGGCTCCATGGCTCAAGCCCTCCTGCCCCTGCCAGGGAGGTGAGCACTGCTGTGCTCAGGGCTCTTTCTAGGAGCTGGGGGTAACCCTGAGCCAGGACTGCTAAAGAAACAACCCTACACAGGTCAGCACTTACCCTTCTTCTTGTCTGGGCTGTAGCCACCATCCACAATGCTGGCCAGGTCATCATCTGAAAATCCTTTAAAAGGAACAGGAACAAACAGTGGTTGGCACCTGAGGGAGCCACAGCTGTGCCAGAGGTTGGGATCATGGGCTGCTCCATGACCACTTGGGAATGGGGACTGGTCAAAAAGTAGTACTGCTTCTCTCAAAATTACCAGATGTTAACCCTGAATTACTTTAAGGTTGTAGAAGAGGTAATAGCTGACTAGTTTAAATGCTACTGTATTTTTTTTAACTGAAATGACTGATTTTTAAGAGTGATAATGACTGATAACCACAAATGACTGATAATTCAAGAGTCCGTTAAATGTTTTGGTGGTCAGCCTCGGCTGAGAGTGGAGGAGGCAGGAAGAAGTGGTTTGTGTGTGCCATACTGCTGGAGACCAGTGAGCCCCTGGCTGCACCAGCTGGGTCTGGGGTCCTGCAGACAGGAGCTGACTCTCATCCCTCCCAGAGGGACAGAACAGTCCAGGGGAAAAACTGAGCACCAGCATGTTTTGTTACACATGAAAAAGTTACCTTGTGGTGGGCAAGTCAAATTAATGCAGGATAAGTACAGAGAAACAGAGTCTGTGAATCTGTTGAATGAGTGGGGCTGTTGAATGTCTCAGCTCTGGGCCCAGAGGGAGCCCTGGGGTGCAGCAAGGTGAGTGATGGGAGCAGAGACCCAATGCTGAGACAGCAAAAGGCTCCTCCTCTGATGCTGTGCATTGGGAAGGATTTCCTTTGCCTTAACAGCATGGAAGAGACTGCCTTATTCATCAGCTTACCACAAAAAACCAGATTTATGGGCTTAGTAATGAGTGTGAAAAGAATGAACGCCCTGACTGTGCCAGAGCCTGGAGAGGTCTCAGGCAGTCCAGGGAGCAGCCATGCAGAGGGAATGTGTGTGCTGGTTTGTGGCCAGTGCCACATTCCAGCAGTTCAGCACCTCAACCTTTCCTGCAGGAGCCTGAAAACCCAGCAAGCCCAGAATACCAAAGTGCAGACAAGTCACCTAGTTAATACAATGCAATAAAATCCCTGCCTGTTAATTATGTGTGTGAGCAGGGTATACAGCCATCCTGACATCAATAAAGCAGCCGTGCAGAGTCTGCTTTCCAGCTCCAGTGCTCAGGGGAACAATCCTCACAGACAAATGATTCATTCACCAGAGTATTTCAGAGATGGAAAAAGAACCCTCCCAGCCCATAGGGTGTGTTGGGCCAGGACCTGAGGCTGCTCTAGATTTACACCTTGGCAGTGACTGTGAACCCCAGCAGCCCGTGCTGCCCATGTTAAAGAGCTGTCAGGTACAGGGATGGTGGGAGCTCAACCCAACCACCACAACCTAAAGGATCAGAAGAGACCCTGGGGGAAAAACCTGCACACAGACAGGGAGCAAGTTGTTAGGAAGAGCTCCTCTCTGCCAGGGACCATTGAGGAAGAGGCTCCTTCCTTCCCCAGGATGAAGCTGCCTGTGGAAATGTCCCCACTCTGAGCAGGCAGCACAGAGGGGAGGATGCTGCAGAGGGCAGGACACTGGAGCAGGCAGCACCTGTCTCTCTTTATCCCATCACTTGGTGGGAATGCTGTCAGGCTGGGAAGGATCTCCTGCAGGTCCCAGGGAACAGCAGGGCTGGTAGCAAGCAGGACAGAGAGGAGAGGTCAGCCTACCTTCACCTGGCCTTACATCCGGCCTCCCAGGATCTTTCCTATCGTTCTTATCATGAAGGGCATCAGACAAGTCAAAATCCATAGGATCCTTTGCTAGAAAACAAGACCAGGGTTAGAAGTGTGGTGACAGGCTAAGGAGCTCTGCAATTAATTCATTAATCAGGGAAAAAACACTGTTGAAAGAGATGAAGCTCCAGACACAAGCATTTCCAAATTCTGCTATGGGGCCTCATGGCAGATCTTCCACACCCATCCTGTTCCATGCCCCCACACTACTGTGGTGGGAAATGCCATGTTCTTCCTGCAGAAACGGTGTCCCCACAGCTGCAGTGCCAGGCAATCAGATAAATGAGGCCAATGGGAAAAGTCAGAGCCAAACTGGTGCCCTGAGGGCCCAGCCAGTGGGAGGGAAGGAGGTGGCTGTACCATGCTCACGTGCCTGTGACTTGATTCCTTGGAGTTATTTTCCTCTGTGAATGCTCAGTAGGTCCCACGAGCTGCCAGGCTCTGACAGAGGATATTGTCTCAGATAAACAGCAGCTAAAACCTCAGCACAGAGCCAGCTGAGCTCCTCAGCCCTCCCACCAGTGCACTCCTGAGTTTATTCTGATCCAAACCAAAACCCTGCCTGGGCAGGCAGCAAAATGCCCAGCTGACAGGGTGCCCTGAGCCTGTGGGTGTGTGCCTGTGCAGCCCAACAGGGCTGTGCCATGATAGGGAGCACAACCAGCTCACAGCCTTCCAGCAAGGACGGGAATGAAACTAAGTCCAGAAACCAGCAAGGTCCCCAGGAAATGCAGGGTAATGTTCAGATTCCCTGTCTTCTCTGTGGTCTCTGCGGTTCCAACAGACCAGAGGTAGGAAATACCAGGGTGAGGGCAGTGCCACCATCATGGCACATGCCAAATCCTCCCCCCGTGCCAGCAGCAGAGCTGGAGTGAAGCAGCAGGGGCTGTGGAGATGTTGCTCACCTGGGTTACGTTTAGGAGGGGCTCTTGTAGTTTTTGGCTGCTTGGTTGTGGTGGTGCGAATGACATCCCAAAAGCCACTGTCTGAAGGGAGGAAAAAAAGACCAAAATTATATTATCCTCTGAAACTGTGCTCAGATGAGAGCTTGTGGGGAAACCCCTGCCCTGCTGGAAGCCTGGGGCTGCACTGGGCCAGCTCAGTGCTCTTTACACAATTACAGCCCTCCCTCTGGGTGCCCTGCAGGGACCTCTGCATTACCTGGCTTCCCTGGCCTGGGGAAGGGCCTGGGAGTTGGCTTGGCTGCTTTGGTGGTGGTCTCCACGGGTGTGTCAAAGTAATCGGCCAAATCGAAGTCTGCAGGAGAGAAGGGATTGTCACACTCCTGTTTGTGGGGACAGCACAAGGCTCTTGGCACACAGCCCGCTCTGTGGGTGTTGTGCAATGGTGCTGCACCATTGCCAGGGCCTCCCACATCAGGCTGGAGCTGGAAAGGGCATCCAGACACTTTGCTGCTCAGTCGTGACCTATCACAAAAGCTTCAGAAAAGCCTGGCCACCATTTCAGTCTCCCCATCCAAGCTGTGGCTGCTGCCCAGCCCCAGCAATCCCAAAATAATTCACTTCTGGGGGAGTCCTGCTGGTACCTGCAGCATCTCCTGAGAGCTGGTGCAGATGAGAGGGGGCTGTGGGACCGAGCCAGTGGCTGGGATGCTGCTCCCTGTGCAGCTGCCCGTGAGTGACCTTGAGCTGAGCAGGGCATGCACAGAGAGGGGCCAGGGCACGGGAATCTACTCATCTATTCATCCAAAAAACACTCCCTGGGGAAGAAGCAACTGGCTGAGACAAAGCCTCAGCCTCCACGTGTCCATTTCCCAGGGGGAGTTTACTGGGTTGAACAGCCTCTCATTCAGGCTGTGATCCAAACACTGAAGCCCTGCCCGTGCCTCTGGCACTTGGCTTTTCTTGTCCCTAGCAGAGACCATGGTGGCCAAGGAGCCAGACAGCTGAATTTGCCTCAATTTGTGCCAAGATCCTCATGCAGGGGTGAGCAGATTTACTTGTGAGAGCTTCTCTGATGCAGTTTATTGCAGGCTCCTCCAGCAGGGCTGAGCAACCCTTCAGCTCCTGGGACTGTGCTGTATTTTTAATGAGGACTCTTTGGCCAGAACTGAGTCAGAGGAGCTGCTGGCAACAAACCTTGTGTGAATTTAAGGGAGCTTCCTCAACCATTGCACTGCTGGGAGCTGGCCAGCCAGCACATTTGATGTGCACCAACAGTCAGAGACCCATTCTCCCCTGGAGTCATCAAGATAGGACTTTCCACGGAGGCTGGGGATATCTTGGATTAAAACAAGGAAGGAAAATATCCTCTGGATTTTCTCCTAGAAGGAAAGCTAGCAGGTGCCATGCAGACAGGAACAAAAGCCCTTGTGTAGCTGAGCAGTGATTTGTGTCTTCTCCATTAGGATACTGCAAAGTGTGCAAAATTCTGCCTTGGTTGTAAATGCTCCACTGCCACTCACCTTCAGCATGGACAGAAATATCAATATTGCATTTCTCTGGCTGCAGAGGAACAGTGCAGGTGCACACACCAGTTCCAGCTTCCCTATGGGAAACTAAAGGGGTCCCAAAGCAGCTGCTGAGGCAGCAGCACTCAGCCACACACAGCACATGGGGGCTCACATAGTTCAAACCCATGGGAAGTGCACCCCACACTGAGCTGAGATGACGTGCATGCAAGAAGGTCTCACCTGTCCCACCTGTCCCACCTGCTGGCTTTCTGGGGCCCTTGGGAGTGGCTGTGACAAAACAGATGGGGAGGAAAAGTGTTAGTCATAGGCATCACCAAAAATGGCACCTCCGGATTGAGAATGAATAGCAAAGATTTCACCTCTGACATGGGCATTTGTAAACTCAGGGCACAGGGTCATGAACTCCCTGCACACAATGTGTGGCCACAGGGATCAGGACTGCCCAGGGGTGAAAATGGAGCCCAGTGCTCCACAGGGCAGTGCTGCCTTGAGCTGAGCCAGCATCCCATCCCAGCTGGTGGAGAGCAGAGAGGGCAGCAATCTGCTCTAAGGCTCTGGGATACAGCAGCAGATACTGCACAGAACAGTGCAGAAAGCAGCAGTGAGTTGCCAATGTTTCCCTGGCCTGGTCAGTCAGTCCAATGACAGATAATTTCCCATGCTGTGCTATGCACAGGAGGTTCCCTGTCAGCTGGAGAGCTTTCAGTGACACCCTGATACTCAGATCCCAGCTTCCCTGGCTGCTCCTGGGCTAAAACAAGCTACAGCTAGCCATTGATGGAGGAGGGAGCAATATGGAAACCACTGCCTATTAATAGTGGCTGGCATTACCAAGCATATGAATAAATTATGAGCAAGAGCTGTGGCTGCTCCATTCCCATTAATTTCCATTAGACTGGAGTGGTGCTGCTGGGCTTCATAGCCCAGGGAGCCAGAGAGGTGTGTGGGTGCACAATGTTGCCCATGGCACCGGAGGAAGGCGTGTGACATTTCCCAGGGAGGGAGATGAGCCTCCTCCCACCACTCAGCTGCTGTGCTGGTAGTTAGCTTTCGTCCTTGGGGTGTAAAACACCAAAATACTGAATGCTGCATGCCAGCAGTGAGGCACCTCCTGAGGAAGTGAGTTTCCCTTGGCTGATGGGCTGCACTGGAACTCCAGGGAAGCAGGGCACTGACCTCAGGTGCCCTTTGCTCTTCTGGGCACCACACTGCCACAGGAGCATGGAAGGACTCGGCTCTGCCCCTGCCATTGTCACTTCAGAGCACAAGTGTGCTGTGCCTTTGTGGCTCCTCACAGTGTCCAGGACTGTCTCCAGTTCCACCTGTGTGCAAACCCAGACCCTGTGTCTCCCAGGCAGAGAGGATGAGGCAGTTGTATCCTCTACCACCCTCCCACTAGCATCAGATCCCACAGAACAGATCACATCAATTGACATCTATTTGTTTTCTCCTCTTTAAAACAAGGCAGAGATGTGACTTACGTCGCCTGGTGATGGGGTCAAACAGGGCATCTTCTAGGCTGAAGTCATCTGAGTCATCCCCATGACCTGGAGACAAAAAATCAGCATTGAGCTGTACTCACTCCACACAGAGTAAACCACCTTTAAATAAGGCAGGGCTAGACTTGCTTGCTCAAATTGCTTAATTGCTTTAGTTTTTTGCTGGTCACAATAGTGATGAGGAAGACATCAGCCCTCTCCAAATGCTGTGACTGTTAATGCAGAGCAGTCATCTCTGGATTTTCCATTTGCCTGCCCTAATGGATGTGGTATAAAGACATATGTTATGCTTAAATTTGTCAAGGAGAGCCTACCAATTCATCTCTTGAGCTGCCACTCATCTCTGGCTGTGCTCACAATTATATGATTGCTAAACACCATGACAACATTGGGACAGTGCAGACAAATTTGGCAGCAAACAAAAAAGCCCTATGCCCCTCTTCTTCTAAAGTGCCTTCCAACATCAAAGGTTTTGCATGAAAAAGCTGTTGCTGGATGCCAAGCACGACTTAGCATTTCAGAGGCTGCCTGCATCATTCTGCCTTGGAAATGTGAACCAGGACTAAACCCCCATCCCAGGGATATATGTGACAGGCACAGGTAGGTATTTTTGTTAGAGATGCCTCACCACAACTCCAGCCCCATATTCCAAGGATAACTCAGGGCTACATCATGTTCTCCTGCAACAGGGCCAGCTAATCCTTCCTTTCTCCAGCTCTTTTTTGCATGGCATTAATTACTGTTGACTTACCCTAGTTCTGAATGTATTTGTCTTGATAAATTCATGCTTTTACATCTCGGAGCATGCTGAGTAATTAATATCCTTTGGGTTTGCTAAGTACTGCAGCACTGCAAGAGAACATTAAAATGGCTTTCCTCTTATTCCTACTGCTAAATGGATTTAGCTACTGCCACCTGAGCTCCAGCGTGCTTCATGAATAAATTTAAAGCTTTACTGACAAGGACAATAACAATGGGAAGGCACCAGTCCATCAGAAAGCAGGTATCAGCCTTTCAGTGAAAAACTTCTACTGAGAGTAGTCAGTAAGTACTGCAACAGCTGCAGTTCTGCTTCCACTTAACTCACACATCACCTCTCATCTCATCTGCTGCCTGTTAAAAACTCCACTCAGCAGCCCTGAGGGTGATGTGTGTGCAGGGGCAGGGGCTGGGAAGTTTCGCCCCCCTGGCAAAGGCTCGACATTAGGCACTGCTGGAGGGGGTGTGCACAGAATGAGTGTCCCAGCCCACGCTGTGTTTCTCATCGAGCTCGATGATGCCAAGGCTCCCCTGCAGGAACGGCCGGCAGCAGGCGATGCAGGGAAAATCCCAGTGAAAGGCACAGGGAGAGCCTCTAGCTCAGCACGGCAGGGCTGTGTCTGCCACCCTCAGCCTCCCTCCACGCCTCTCTCCTCCCTTCCCAAAATCTTTCCCTCTCGGATCTTATTGCTGGTGAAATACTGACACAGTGAGACAGGCGGTGCTCTCCTGCTCTGACAGCCTGGCTGAAGCCACAGGGTTAACAAGTGGTTTGTCAGTGTGAAGGAGCAAAGTCAGAAATGTGCAAGACAATCCACAGTGCTGAAAAACACCTGCCCAGCTCCAGGGCTTGCACAGGGGGCTGCCAAACCACCAACATCCCTGCTGAGACTCAACACACTCAGCACTGCGCTGGCCAACTGCCTCAACCTTGTCAGGCTGAGAATTTCATGCAGTTTTTCTTTCCCAGAATGGCTTTTTCACAAGTCTTCACTGGATTTCCAGGAACTAACAGGCCTCCATCATTTTGTCTTTCTATTTAAAAGCATGCTTAAAAATAGGGAGAAGGGGAAACCCACGTCGCGTCTCTGGCAGGATGAGAAGCATTACCAGCCCGAAAGAGGAAGATGTTCTGTCACCATGTGAGCTGGCAGCAGGGATGTGGTGGCAGCACCAGCTCACATCAATATGCCAGGAGCCCTCCCTTCCTGCCCCCTCGCTCCCTCTGCTCTCCATGAGTAAGTCAATATAAAGGCACTGACTTGCTGTGTTAGTGTATCCTCCCCACGCTCGGCCTTCGATGCAGGAGCACAAACATCGAGTGGAGGAGTGGGCAGCTGTGGGGTGTGTACAGCTCACGCATCTAATGAAGGGCTGTGGGGGTTGTGGGGCTGCATGGAGATGTCCCCCCCAGTGGGGACATGGGCCCGGCAGGGAAAACAGTGTCCCAAAAAATGGGCTCCCCCTGCCTGGCTTTGGGGGGCTCACTGGAGCTGCCAGCTGAGAAGCACTGACAACCTCGCTGAGTTTGGGGACAGCTCCCCTTGGCAACTCTCCCTGCAGGATGAGAGGAGGGTGCCCCTTCCAAAACCACTCTCCAAAGAGCCAGCTGGCACATGAGGCGGCCAAGGCGGGTGAAAGGTGTTCAGGGCCCTCCATCCTCATGGGGCTGAGATAAACAAATACTGCTAAAGAGTGCTCAGCTGGAACTGCATCCTGGGAGCTTTCCCAGGAGAGGTGGGAATGTTGCCCAAGGGAAGGTTGGGAAAACCATGGATGCGCTCAATTGCCCAGTAAAATCCTCCCAAGGAGGGCAGTGCATGGCAGAGCCCATTACCCAGGGTTTTCCCAACATCCTTTTCCAAGATTCCCCTAGGCATTCAGGACTGCCAGCTAATTGAAGCTGATAACATCTCTATTTCATGCAAAGGGTGTTACAGGGATGTATTAGACCTTTCATAGATCAATAACCAAGCCACCACAGGCAAACAAACTCCCCTGCTCACTCCAACAGATAAGAATGGAATGCTCTCCTCATTCTTTTACTCTGTTATTAAGTGGTAACAAATCTGGTACTTCATGGCCAGACACTGAAAACCCCTCCAGCTCTTGGTGCACATGCAGCTTGTTTGGAGGCAGCACTGCTGCTGTGTGCCCTGTCCTGTCAGTCCCTTTGCTCCTGGGGCCCTGACACTGATCCACAATCACTGGAGGAGTGGAGCTTCCAAAGCCCATCCTCTGATGGGAACTCATGCACAGCACACAGAACCTTTAGAGATTTATACTTTTCGGGAGAGGTTGGGGCCCATTCCTACACATCAGCACTCGCAAGCTGCCCCAGATGAATCTCCCAAAGCCAGAGTGGGGAGGTGGGGGGACCCCAAAACTGCAGCTGTGTCCAGCAGAAGCTGTAGAACAGGGCTGAGAGTTATGGCCAAGCCAGCACTGCAGACTCCCCCCACCTCTTGCTGAGTCCCTTCGCCTTGCCAGGGGTACTTTTAATCAGCGCTGGCTGCTCTTTGAAGGTAGAAGGTTTTTGTGCCTTAATGTATTCTCTCCTCATTATTTTCTGTAGCAGGCAGCTCAAACACACAATTGTACTCGTCAGCTTTTTAGTTTTTACAATTATATATATATTCTAATTAAGCCCCACTGTTTGACAAAGCTTGAATTACAGTATCATAATTCACACCCAGTATATTGCCAGGCCGTCTGCAGCACTGGGAGAGAGAGGTGTATTCCATTTTTAGCGCCAGCCCACGGATCTCTTTGTGTAATATATCTGTGTTTAGCTTCCCTGGGAATAGAGAGCCTGCGACAGCACGAGATTGACAGCCCGGGAGATTACGGGAGAATGCAAAGCAGCTACAAGGGCAGCAGAAAGTAATTCCAACTGCCTGACTTTTATGCATCCACCTTAGGAGCAATGCAGGAGGAAAGCAGGAGAGCAAGTACTGTGGTAGCCAAAAAGGGCCTCCCCAGTGACCAACCTCATCTTTTTGGCTCCAGGTTATGATGCTGGCACATGCAGGTGTTCCCTGGGCCTGGGTGCCCAAAGCTGTGCTGGGACCCCCGGGGAGGGAGCTTGGGGAAGGAGGGGTTTGGGAGCAGAGCTCTGTTGCTGGACCTCTGGGCTGCATCCTCACAGCGGGGTTTCTGCCATCTCAGCAGAGACACAGCCCCACAGGCCTGTGGGGAGTAAATGGCTGCTCCTCCATGGGCATGGGTCTGCCCTGCAGCAGCTGGGGTGCCTGGGGCAGCACTGAGTGTCCCCAGGGAATTCTCCTGGTGCAGGTGATGGCACAACAGTGGCCAGAGTAGAGCAGATCCCTGTCAGGACAGAGCAGAGCCTCAGACTCACCAATGCCTCCACCACTGCTGTCTATGCACTGGCCCCAGCCACTGCCAGATGTGTGGGAAATCCACTTGTGAATCCCAAATTCTTGCTGACTGCTAAGGCCAAAGCACAGTTCCATGTGCGTAGGGAGAGCAGTGCTCCTCGGGGCTGGGGTGTCACAGAGAGTCTCTGGGAGCAGTGCTGCTGGGGCTGCAGCTCCTGTGCAGAGAGGCCAGGCTGCCTCAGCACAGACCTCCTGCTCGAGGTAGCTCTGCCCTGAAAAGCAGACTCTGAACTTCCAGTCTACCAGGGAAGACTGGCTGCCCTGCACAAACAAGCTATCAGCAGCCCATCAGGCCAAGGGGTGGAAGGGCTCTGCTGGGAAACAAAGTGTGGGAGAAGCAGCCCCCTGCATCCATCCCAGCAGCGGACCCACAGCTGATGCTGGGGATACACCACTCCAGCCCAGGGCATGACCAGTAAAGAGCAGTGGGACACATCCCCCCAGCTGGGATGACCCCTGCTCCTTGCAGGGGATGAGGGAATGCTGCTGTCCTTGCTCTCTATTCTCAGTGAAACAGTTTGATTTTCAGAAGTACTAATCAAAAATCACTCTTGATTATGGCAAAAACAACCTCTGCTGAATTTTTTTTTTAATGCAATTAACAAGGGTGTATGGTAATTCCAAGCAATCTCGCTCTTGAGATTAAAGGAAAGCCTGCCAGGAAGCACATGAATAAAGCTTTAAGATGAGAATTTGCATAATGAAGACTTTCTCTTTGTGGAGGGACTGATGGTGATTGTGTTTGAAACCTATTGAGGGAAATGCCTAAAAGCCTCTACTCCAGCCAGGGCACTGCTGTCCTGACCTGTGCAGGCTCTGCCTTCAGGTCTCTGCTGGGAATCTCAGCTCCATGACAACCCCAGGTGTGCCCTTTCACACAGGAGCTGCAGGAGAGGCAGCACAGCCCCAGTGCAAGCTCTGAACCCTGCAGCTCAGGACAACACACCTCACTTGGGCTCTGAGGCACAGGACACCACCACGGTTCTGTGCGCCAGGGCAGCTGCATGAGAAGCAGGTGTCTGCTGCAATTTGATTTCAAGGCTTACTAGAAATAATATAAATTATTTGGCAGTGGTACCCAATAAGCTCTACACTCAGCAGGAGTGATGGAGCTGGTGAGGAAAACGTGACCAGCAAAACCAGCCTGCCCCTTCCCAGCAGACATTACTGGCACCACGATGTGGGGCAGGCCCAAAAGGGCATCTTGGTGAGCAGAAGGTGAGCCTTCATCTGCCTGGCCACACACACTGAATGCTCAAGGGATGCAGTGCCCATCCAGCCTGCACCATGCTGAGGGCTGCACAAAGGTCTGAATGCATCTTCTCCCCACGTAGTGTGGAAGGACAGACCTCCAGCTTGTTTCCAAAGCACCTAAAGAAGCAGCACCACCCTGCACACCCTGCCATGTCTCACAGCCCTGGGGGAGCAGCTCGGGGCTCAGCCTGTGCTGGCACAGCCACACTGGGAGCTGCCAGCAGGTCCCTCTGCAGACACCAGACAGAAAACACAGCAGGGAGGAGTTTCTCATCTGCTGCCCTCTTGCACAGCCTTTCCCACTCCTCCACAGCAAGATTTAAAACCCGAGGGAAGTGCCCTTGACTTGTCTTTGCCAACAGCTACATCTGGTAACTGGCTTGCACAGAGCCTGCCCTGTTTACCAGGAGCCGGCATGGAGGCTGCAAGAAACCCTTGAAAACTGAGGGCTCCTACCACACACAAACACTTCTGGGTGCCAGCAGCAACCCTAAACACCTCTAAGGGAAAGCAAAGCCCCATCAAGGTCAGCAGAAGCACAGCCACGAAAGGTTTTGTGTGGGGGTTTCCCATGAAATGCCTTGGGCTGGCAGCTGATGGCCAGGTCTGCCCCATCTCTGGCTCCACAGCAGTGTCCTCTCTCTGACCCCACGTGAAACAAATGTTCAGCCGCCCTTCCACCACAGGATGGTCCCAGACCAGGTAGCCCTGCTCTTTCAACATAAGATGCCAATCGAAAAAGTTTTCTTCAATATCAGCACTCAAAGCTTCCAAGGTTCCAGGGCTCTTTGCCATCTCAGTGCATGGAGTAGGTGGTGTTTTCTAAGCAACTTTAATATGATAGCTGCTCTTTGAGGTTTGTGTCAAAGAGGGCCCTGCTACAGCACTGCCAAAACCTGCTTCCAATTAGTCTCAGATCAATTGCACCCGGACCAAAAGGCTGAAAGGTTTAGAGCAGAAATATTTAAGGTTCCTTCCCTTTTGGGGTGTGCCTGAGCCCAGCTCTGTACATGTGATGAGGATGAGGTGATGCCTAATTTTCTGTGCCTGGAGTGGGTACCAGGACATTGTGGCCAATGGGCAGGTTGGGACAAGAGCAGGATCTGAGCTCAAATCACTCTAGGGGCAAGCTTGGCACAGCCCGTGCCCAAGTGTCCTGTCCCCAGCCCTCACCCAGCCTTACCAGGGACACATGGACCCTAGCTCACTCGGCTCGTGATTCCTCGTGAAGGTCCAAAAGCACAGTAAGTTCCTTTTCCTCCTATAATTGTGGGTGGAGGGCTGAAAATTGGGGGATGTGGTGGTTTGAATGGGGGTAGAGTTAATCTTTATAGAAGCTGGTGTGGGGCAGTGGTTTGGATTTGTGCTGAGAACAGTGTTGATAATACAGAGCTGTTTTTGTTATCACTGAGCAGTTCTTACCCAGAGCCTTTCCTGCTCCTCATCCACCCCACCAGAATGAGGCTCCCCAAGGAGCTGAGAGGGGACACAGCCAGCTGACCCCAGCTGACCCAGGGGATGTCCCAGACCATGTGGCACCGTGCTCAGCACACAGAGCTGGGGAGGAGGAGGAAGGGGGCATCTTTGGAGTGCTGCTGTTTGTCTGCCCACGTCACTGTCACAGGTGATGGAGCCCTGCTGTCCTGGGGATGGCTGAGCCCTGCCTGCCATGGGAAGTGGGGAATGAGTCCCTTGGTTTGCTTCACCTGTTAAATTGCCTTTATCTCAACCCAGGAGTTTTCTCACTTTTATCCTTCCAATTCTTTCCCCCATCCTGACATGGGGGAGTGAGCGAATGGCTGTGGGGGTGAGTTGCCAGCTGGGATTACACCACAACAGCTGTTTCCTGCCTGCTGTCCACCCAGAAAGATTACAATGTACATTCACATTAGCCATTTGATTTCTGCTTACACATTAAGTAATGACTACAAATTTGCCTATTGCCAAAGATGCCTGATTATGAACTAGACAACAAATTGTGGCATGAAAGCACTCTGTGCATAACTCAGTGCAGAACAACTGATGACAAAATCAGTGATGTAGGAGCCTAAAGAAAACTGAAGCAGGAGATTAAATGCTTATCACCTGATTCCCAGTGGAAAAAAGGTTGTTCTCATCAGATAAAGATCAAGGGGAGGTGCTGTAGTTAAAAGTAGGTAAATAGGGAATTACACGGTGAAAATGCTGGTTCATCACCTGGGATGTGTGATGCTCCTGTTGTACTGTGCTATTTAATATCAGAAGCAGAACAGCAGTGGGAATGAAGACTCAGGCAATGCTGACAGATGGAGCAGGGCTCTGGGAGAGCATGGGGGGGTCAGCCTTCTCCTCTGGCTGAGGGCATCTGTCTCAGCAGAGCTGCACTGTAGAGCTCCTGCCTGGCCACTGCTGTCCCTGCCTTCCCACAGCACCTCCCCGTGCAAACATGGGATATTCTGCTCACTGTCTGCACCCTCCTCGCCCAGCCACACTCCCACTGTTCCCAGTGTCCCTCCTCCCTGTTTGAGCTACTGCCTCCAAAATCTTGCCAATGCCTTTCATTTTGCTTGCTTTGTGGTTTTTTTTAATGTGGTTTTTACACATGTGGGTGTAAAAAAAAACTGTACCAGATCCCTAGAGCAACCTGGCTATCTCCTTCCATGAAGATGCTGCTCATGTGGTTGGGAAACAGAGCTCGCACTCAGCATCAGCTTTCTGCCTGTGGCCTCAGTTCTCCTCTCACAGTAAGTTTCTGTGTTTCCTAGACAAGGTTGAAAAGCAAAGGAAAAGGATTTTGGAGTGACTGCAAGGCAGTTCCATAAATGTGTATTAACATTCACTTCAGCCCCACCGCAGCAGCAGGCTGAGCTCTCAGAAGATCAAACCCAAAGCTGACCCTGAGCAGCTCCACTGAAATCTCTGTGAGTGCAGAAGCAGCACTCTCCTCTCTCTTTGCCATGGCTACTGGGCTTGTATCAGGCTCTGTTTTCTTCTCAAAAGCAGTGTTCCCTCAGCAGTCACGTTCATGTACTCACATCCTAAATCACAGCTAGTGACTCCAGCATCTGGATCCCCAACTTTGAAGTTTCCCTTTCAAAGTCCTTTCATGTTCTATATTTTGATGTGCCACGTTCATCTTCTCCCATTTTCCTCTATTTGAGCACTTCCACCAATTGTGAATTGTATCAATCAGCTTACAAAGGAATTATTGCAAAGCTTTTCTCTGTCATCAGTGTTATGTAGTTTATTAAACATATGTTTTGTTATTTGAGTGGCTTCAGAAGCAACGTCTAATAAAACCCCAGTTTTTCCTTTAGTTACTTGTAAAGTTAATGCCTTAAACCTCCAGGAGATATTCTTCCAAGAAGAAAAAAAATTTGGGTCTAAACCAAGTAATTTTAAAACTTTATTCTAGTCAGCTCAGGAGATCAATAGACACTTCTGTTTTATGTGCTTTAGGGGCTGAAATGTTTGTAACAGATGTAAGAAAACCCCACATTTTTGTAGAAGGAAAAAACTCAAGAGTTAAACAACCATTTCCAAGCACATTTATTACTAGGCTGGGAGAAGTAAAAGTTTCAAGATACAAGTAGAACCATGGGAATTAATTATTTCCACAGCTATGTACATAAATATCTGAGCATGGCACATTTAATTAATGCATATGTGTTCTAAGATCAGAGATAATTTGTAAGAAAACCAATTTGACTTCTCCTGCTTTGTCATATGCACTAAAGGCATTATCTAAGTAAAAATTATTCTTTAAATATATTACTTTGACTCACCACTGATACCTGGTAATTATAACTTTAATAACACAATAATGTATTATAACAAAGATTTTTAGCAGCTTTATACAATGCTGCTATCTCCTTCAGTTTCGACAACAGTGCCAAACCGAGTCTTTCTCTTCTACTGCAAATAATTCCTCCCTGCAGCTCTTCTGGAACATCCATGGCAAGTGACTCAAGCAAGTGATGGGGCACAGAGACACAGGATCACCTGGCATTGGCACCCCCTTTCCTGCCAGCTGCACCCACGGCTGCCCAGTGCAAAGAAGAGTCCAGATGCCTGAAAAAAACATCTGGAAAAGAGACGAGTCCTTTCTGCTTTCTCCATTCTCTCCGTTGGGCACTGCTGTGTGGAGCTGCCTGCAGTGACTGCAACTGTCTGTGCAACAGTTACATACAGCTAATTATACTGTCTAATATTGCTTTCACATTTCAGTAATTATTGTAATTGCTGGTGGGTAGTCACACTGGAGGGATGATCTGTGAGATGCTGCCTGTGCAGACACGGGTGACAACACAGCGTGTCGGTGCTCAGACAGCAGCTTTGGAGGACACGCCCAACTGCTCCTATCGCCGTTTGGGAACTGAAGCTTTTCTTCAACCTTTTCTTACAAAACGTAAACCACAAAAACTGCACGTGCCCCTTCTGCCTGACCTGCGAGAGGAAACCTTGCGCTCCCTCCAAAAAGCCCTCAGATGTCAAATTTGTGAGCTTTTCATGAAAACACATCAATGCATTTCTGTACTGGCTTATGAAACTGAGGACGGGAGAGAGGAAAATAGCAAGAGTGGAAAGTTTCTTGTTCGACTCTTACTGTTTTCCACGAGCATGTGGTTAGCCCTGGATGACTCATGAACATGAAACATAACTGCATTCTGGAAAAGTCACAGATCTGGGAATTTAAAACACCATGCAATGTGCTGGCATAGAGAATGCTTGCCTCTGGCTACAGCCAGGAGGCTTTGCAGGGTGTTTGGTTTTCTCCACCGTCTCAAAATACTTAAATGCTTCTGCTCCTCAACACACTGGTAATACTCCAGAGTTTAGCAGCACTGACAATGGGTTGGTGCCCTACAAGCAGTGCGTGTTTCCAGCACTGCAGCCACAGCAGACAGGCTGTGGGCAGCTTGGAGGCACAGATGGATGTGGCACAGCTGTGTCTGACAGCCCACTGATAGGGCACTGAAGCCATGAATGAAGAGAAATGACCTAGAATCTGCTCAAAGAGAAACCCAAGTCCATTTTTTAAAAAAAATGAAAAAGTTTGCTCCTGCTTTACTGGACAGTCGCAGACAAGACACACATCAGTCTTGTGTCAGTAGTGGGTCTGGACCACAGTTGCAGCAATCATGGTAAGTGCTGATTTTGTTGTTTGTTATCCTTAGTTCTTGGTAGTTTGTAAATCTCTGAGCTTCCAAGAGACTGGGTTGCCCACAGCCTGCCTTCTGCACTGCTGGAGCAGCTGTTTCAGAACAAGAAGCCAAAAGAAAGTGCCGGGGAATAGAGGCAATGAAGAAGTGTGATTTCTAGTGGTGCTGTTCTGAAGAAATGGCACAGAATGCCCTTCCTGGGGTAACCACTGCCTTCCCACCACCTCTCATTTTCCCATGGCTACAGGATGATGGCAGAGAGGTTGCGCTGGTACGCAAAAGGGCAGTTCAGGTGCGGAAGGCCTCCCAAGGCTCTCTCAAGGTGCTGCAAAGCTGTTCCAACACATTTGGGAGAGAGAGAGACAGAGAGAGAGGGAGAGAGAGAGAGAGAGGGAGGAGCAGGCACCCACGGGCTGGGAGAGCCGCTGCCGGAATACACCGGGGGAGGAAGCAGAGGCCACGTGGAAAGGCAGTGCCGCACACCAGCACCGCGGATTGGTGTGCCCCATGTCGGCAAGGCAGAGCCCGCTCCCCCGTACAGGGATTGCCACGGACAGGAGACAAACTTAATGTTGTTCCATCACCTGTGAAGCCTCACGCTGGCAGGAATGATTTATGAATGTTACAGTGAAATTATTTTTGATACAAACACAGCCAAGGCTATTTAAGAGCTGGACTCTGCAGCCCAAGAGCTCCAAAACGGAACAGAACAGCGTTTTTGTTTGCCCACGCCGCGAACAACACCGAATGCAAATAGCGTTAGTACTGACCAATCAGATTTTCTTTTTCTAACCTAAAATCAGGATTTTATGCACCATCTCAGCTCAGCCTGTCAAACTGATATCCACCAATCAAAAATGCAGCCGCTAATCTGGTCAGCATAAGCAACTTCGTACCACGCTGTTACCATTCCAGGCGCACAAACAGGTAAGTACGAAATGCAAACAAATTAATTCGAGGCTGACTCATCGAAAACCTAATCTACTCCAACAGCAAAACCTGCTTGGGCTTCAGTTCTCCATCTGCTTTGATGCTGATATCTTCTAACCAGTCTATGCTTGCCGAGTGCCTCCTAGCTAATAAATAGCATATTTTGTTTCGAAAAACTTTCCTGAGGCCTTTTCCATGATTGCTGCCCATTTTCTCTGTATAACCTTTAGAAGGACCTTTCTTTTCAATTCAAACCCATTGCTTTTAAAGAGTACTGTTGGGTTTTTTAAGGAGGCAAAGAACTGTGGTAAGCTTTGCACTGGTCTTAATTTCTTCCTCCCCACCCTCCTAAAAACAGGATTATTATTTTTTTTTCCTTCCTAGTTGCTGCTCTGCTGGGACCCATTTCTGGGTTAGACTATTCTGATCTGCGGAAATAA
>VZSR01002045.1:3969498-4003975 GCA_013398615.1 Brachypodius melanocephalos
AAAAAAAAAAAAAGTGAGAATACAACCAGCAGCCCGACAAATTTGGGTCACACAGAGAGAATCCGCTAATCCAACAGCTCAGCGAGCAGAGAGACAAACCCAAACTCCTTTGGCGGTGACTCCACGGCTACCTCGGTTTAGGATTAGCTGAGCCCCAGGGCTTTATACCTGCAGCATCGCACATCTCAAACATCGCTGTAACACTGTCACAGGAAGGCAGATCTGCGCTCCGAGATGCGTCCGTCACCCGCACCGTCACCTAACGCGGGGCTCCAGCCGCCCTGCCTGCGGGTACCGCTGCGGGACCGGTCCCATCGCCAACGGGGGAGCAGGGGCAGGGGGGCCGGCAGAGCCCAGGCTGGGGATCGGGAGAAGGAAGGGGGACAAGGATCGCCTGAGGCCCGGCCCTGATGCACAGGCTGGCACCCCGCCATGCGCTGCGGAGTCGGGGTGCTGTGCGCAGGGTGCGGCCCGGAGGGTGCAGCCCCCTCCCCGAGGCCATTCCCCGTGGGTGCATCCTCCAGCTGCGGCCCCTCCTCGGGGCGCATCTCTCTGGCCCCCTGAGCCCCCCCGGGGCAGGCTCCGTGTTACGAGGGGGAACATCCAGCCCGATAAGCCCCCACGGCGAGGGGGCCGCAAGCCCTGCACCCCTCAGGGGGAGCATCCCGGCCGGGGTCCGCCGTCGCTGGGCCGGGCCCGGCGCAGCGATCATGCGCACACCGCTCCGCACCGCACCGCGCCCCCCGGGCCCCGCGTCCCCCCGGGCCGCCCCCTCCCGCCGGGCCCGGCCCTACCTGCGCCCAGCAGCGCGGCGAAGGCCAGGAGCAGCCCCAGGAGGCGGCGGCCGGCCATGGCGCAGCGGGGCTGCGTCTGCCGCGGGCTCGGCTCCCGTCTCCGCCGGGGCGGGACGCGGCCGTGAGGGGCGGCCGTGAGGGGCGGGCGCTGCTCGCCACCGCCCCCCGCCCGCCCCGCCGCGCCGAGCCCCCGCCCCGGCCCCGCGCAGGGCAGGGGGTGTCTGCGAGGAGACCCTGCTGCCCCTGGGGCATCACCGAGCCCCGGAACCTGCCGGCTTTCTCCATTAGGTGAAAACGCCGCCCCCGGCGCGCATCCTCCCGTCGGGCGTGAGTGGGGCTGCCGCCGGCCCACGTCGGTCCCGCATCTGCTCAGCCGAGCGGGGAGAACCGGGGGCAAAGAGCGGTGGGGAGACGCGCAGGGGAGGAGGGAGGTGGCGGGACTGCTGCTGCCGGATCCCCGCCGCCCGTCAGCCCCGGAGCCCCGTATGCCCCCGATGGTACCCCGGGGGCACGGACGGCCGTGAGTCCCAGCTCGGAGGCCGCAGAGGTGCAGGGATGGGGCGGTGGTGCGGGCCTGGGTGCTCTGCCCTGCTCCAGGGAAAGTACAGAAGTACAGGGGAAGGAGCTGCTGCAGTTTCACCTTTTAATGCCTGGTATTCAACCTGGAGGTTACGGAGCTTATGGAATTGTTGGCTGGAAGCGACCTCTGGAGGTGTCCAGCCCAAAGGCCCCGTCGGAGCGGGACCCTTGGACACCGGGTTACATCAGCCAAACCACGTCTGAAAACCTCCAGGGCTGAGAACTCTTCTTCCTCCCTAGGGATGACCGGTGGCCGTGCTGTGGCACTGCCTTGGCAAGAAGATTCTCCTGGGTTCATCTGTCCCTCCCACTAACCCTTTAGCCCCTCCCCAGAACGTTGGCTCTGTCATGTTAATAACTGCCCTTGGGTAGCTATAAACTGCCCTTAGATTTGCCTTCAGCTGCCTTCTCGCCAAAGCAAACAAGTTACCCCTTGTGCACCGGGTGCTGGACTCTCTTCTTCTCTATGGCTCTTTTGAACGGGGGTAGGGAATTGTTAGTAACAGGGTAAACATCTTGGTGATATTTATAGGTTGTTTTGCTACAGAAAAGGGGATGAGGATACCTCCTATTTTTAGGAGGCATTCCTGAAGCTTTCTTGGGGACTGAGAGCCTGAAGAAGTGTCTGGGTTATCGTAGTCCCAAGTCATCTCCCAGCAGCCGGTACACACTGCTGTTCGTGGCTGCTCCAGCCGAGTCTCAGGACTGCCTTGGGTCCAGAAAGCCCTTTTTTGTTCTTGGTGGAAACATTACCTGAAAAGATAGCAGGCAAACAGACCATAATGAGGCGGGGGGAGGCGGTCCTGTCCTCCGTTGGAGGATGCGGTAGGATAACAGGGAGAGGGATGCTGTGTTTCTGATTCTCATCTGTGGCCGCGGAGCAAACTGCAGGCTTCGCAGTGCCTTGCCGTGTGGGGGCAAGATCTTTCAAACCCACACTGAGCGCGGTTTTTTGAGTTTGGGTAGTTGGGCACGCTCGTGTTATGGAGCTACAGACACTTCTCACAGCAGCTAAGGGGAGCAACAGGGGTCCCAAACAAAGAGAAGCGATGCTGGAGAAGATGCACTTCATCTTCTACCCTTGGCCGTCTGTACATCCACAATATTGCCTCTCCCCGTTTATACAAAGAGAAATTCAGGATCACAGTCCCGTTCTTGTCAAACTAAAGGAAACTTATCAGGACAGCATTTGTACCTTCCCAGTCTGGTTCCCAATAACCTCTCCGTGTGCTATTTGCATTTCAATGGCTTTCCAAGCCTCCGGTAATTGTTGGGGGAGGAGGCGGGTAAAAAGGCTATTATTATATTAGCGTTGGATCAGCTTTAGCAAGCCTGAAGGCATGAGAGAGCATCGTGCAGCTGATGCAACCCGTGACAGTATATTGTTTGCCATTCTGTGTGAGCCTGGGGTGTGCACCGATGCCTGGGAGTTGATTCATAATTACAAAGAGATGTATGAATGTAGCTTTGAATGGGCACGAAGGCAGCAGCAGTGCCGCGCTCCGAAGCTGGAGGGAAACAGGGCGGTAAGAACCAGGAATTCATATTGGGATCGTGCATCTGGCTAAACCCTCTGGCATCCGAGGGTGCCATCCCTGTCTGGTCGTGCCCAGCTGGAGCTGGGGCTGTGTGCGGCAGGCACAAGTTGTGGCTTTAAGGAGGCCGAGCCCAAGGCAGCTGGAAAGCCTGGGCCCCGGCCAGCAAGTGACTCAGCATCGCCTGACCTGTGCCCGGGAGCCGGGGCTATTCTTGGTTCGGGCTGTGTTTAAGGCAGCTGAGCTTAAATGCTTCCAAATTGCACCACAGAGGATGTGTTGTGAGGCTAGAGCCTCGAACATGGCACGTTGTTTGGAGCTGCTGTGCTGTCTGCCCATCGGATCTCGATGGAGATATGACTTTCCATTTTCTTCCCTTGAGCTAGACTGAAGCTGTGATCTTTAAACAGCGGAATAAGCAGTCATCAGTGAAACTCTCAGTGGGAAAATATCCTCGCTTTCCATTGTATTTTAACAGGTGTCATGCTCAGCTCTTCTTGCTGCCCTTTAAAATCTGTTCCCTGGGCTTAGCATGCTTTTTTCTAACTGAGCAAAAATATGGGAAGGGGAAATGCTGACTAGATCACACAAAATTCTGAATCTTTTTCTCCCTAAATCTATTCAGATAATTTAGCAGACTCCGGACATGTAATCCATTAGATCTCAGAGCCCCTCAGGCACTAATCAATTACCCTCGGTAAATGATGGACCCATAGAAAGCATCAATTTAGCTCCTACTGAAATGCTGCTGTTTTAAAAGCAGAACGAGCTGTCATGTAGCAATGCACATCCTTGCCACACCGTTATCTGGGATGGAAAATGAAAATACACAATTTAAAGCGAGTCATTTCAGAGGCTGAACCATGTTTCAACCTTAGTCTATCTCCTGCCTGAAGTATTGTTTTATGGCAGTATTTTCAAATACAAGAGTTCTTTTTTAACTTAAAAAAATGCTAATTTGGGGGGAGCTTTTAAATTCTTTAATGAAGATAGATGGAATTCTTTAATGATGCTAGCTAATGCATTTGGCCAAATTTTCTAGATGCCTTGTTTTCTAAAGTCTTGATTAAAGTTATGATCCAAGTGGTTCCTTAAGGAAAAAAAAAATAGAAAGGGAAAAAAAAAAAAAGGGCAAGAAGTAGTAGGAGATGAGAGCTCCAAGCAGCCGTCAGCCTGCACTACCCAGCAACTCGCGGCTCCAGGACTCGAGGGTATTCCCGGGCTCTTCAATCCCAGCTGCATCCCCGTGCAGAAGGAAGGAGGAGGTTTTCCTGAGCCATGGGCTGGCGGGTCGCCACGCAGCCGGCTCTGGTCCTTCGCCAGGGCTGACATCCAGCACACTTTTCTCCTCCGGTGCCAGCAGCTGAGCGGGAGGAAGCGGCTCGGGGGTTTCGGGACCCGGTTTTCCAGCCTACGGCGTTCCGTGCTGGATGCGGGGAGTTGCCTGGTGGAAGTCACGGCTGAGTAGAACTCCCTGTAAACAGCTTTACCTGCTCCTCACTGCCTGCCAAGTGTTGTTCTGCTCGGTATAACCCTCATCCCAGAGAGCCTCCGGTCTGTTTCCTTGCAGAACCGATGCATTGGGGAATATTTGTACAAGGTAATTTTAAGTCAGTCAGTCCTCTGCCAACACTAGCTGTCTAGACTACTGCTATAATCAAAGGTGAGAGGTAGGTTCCTAATTACAGTTAATCACACCCTAAAAGATCCCTTGTCTGTATGGAGAGCGCGGGCACCTTACATGGGTGATTAAAATGGGTTTGACTGTTCCCTCTTGTGTGCTGGGTCTGCCGGGCGACTGCAAACAAATGCCTCACCCTGTGTAGATCAAATGCTTCAGCCGCACTCTTAAGGGAGAAATGTTAGTAGTACTCAGGTGAAAATTAAGTAGAGAGTGCATTTATTTTTGGCCAGCCCCCTGGGAACACCTGCCAAGCATTTCTTCTCCTTTCAAAGCTGGTTGTTCCTGCTGAGAAAGTCTGGTGGAGATTCAAGTCGGGGTCAAGGTGAGTACCCGGCTCTTCATCGGCTGTCTGTGCCTTTTAAAAGGGAAAGAGTAAAGGAAGCCAAGCAGCAGAGTGGGAGTGGTGTGGTGCTGGCAGGAATGAGAACAGGACTGCTTGGGTATGGTTTATGTACCAATGAAATGCACCTGCTGGTACCCAAGCATCTGTGTACCGTTTTAGAATAAAAATGTTGAAACATAAACTAAACAGGGAAAATTAATTCTGGCCTCATTCGCTGCAGGATGACAGCCAATTGATTAAACCAAGGGGTTTGTGTGCCTGTCTGAAACTGGAGTGGGCAGCACAAGCCTGGATTCCTGAAAAGCAGACAAACCTGGTATTTTCTATGGATTGGCTTATTTTGTTTTGTTTTTGTTAGTTTTGGGGAATTTCTGTTTGTTCGTTTGTTTTGGGTTTTTTTTAGTTTCCACCAGGGACAGAAATTGCTGGCTCAGAATCTGAGGCCTGAACCCAAAAACCCCATGCCTCAAGAAGCAGTGTAACTGCTCTGGCCAAGGTTTTTGTTTTTTCTCAGCCTACTCCAGAAGTCTGCAGAATCCAAAAGGCACTGCAGAGTGTAAGGTGACGTTCAGTGCATCAATGAACAGCTGTTAAAAAGCTTTTCTGCCTTTCCCAGCAGTTAATAACTTCATTGCACAGAACTTAGTTTTTCAGAAAGACCTCATGTGATTTTTGGCTGACTGAGGTGAGGACTGGTGAGGAATTTTCATAGTTACAAATGGGGGATTTTTTTTTTTTACGGGAAAAACCCCAAAACCCTTAGAAAAACAAGCTTGCTTTTACTAAAGTTTTTGTTCCTGAGTGTGTGCAAGTGCATAAAGCAGCCTTATTTGGACTGAGAAGTGTGGAAATTGGAGTGCAGAACAGGTAATTTCAGGGCAGTGGAGGTGTCTGTGTGGGATTTTTCCCTCAGACTGGACAGGGGTGATTTATGTGCCTGGGTTGGTGTAATGGCAAAGAGCAGGCACAGCTCTGGGCTGACACTGCTTGGGAGGAAAGTGTGTTTGTTGCCAAATTCTGGATGCTGGCTCTTGAAGAAGAGAGATGAATCTGTTTTCTTGGCTCCTAAACCCAAGGGAGACTTATCACAGCTAAATTATACATGTCCCTTGGGACGGCTTTTGAGGCCAAAACCACTAAAAACTCTAGAATCTTTCATCTAAATACAGTCCTAGGAAATTACCACAGTCTCAATCTAATGTGCACTCTCCCTTGGACAATGTTATCCCTCTTTTGTAAATAAGGATTTGCTTGTTTACTCCTCCTTCTACCTGTCATGGAAAAGTTCCGTTGAGCAAAATAAAAGTCACGTACAAAAAAGGAAACTAATATTTTATTCTTAAGTTATTGCATGTGTTGGGTTGGTTGTTTGGGTTTTCTTTAACAGCACCACCAAATTTTGTAGTTGGGCAATAATTTTATATCAAATATTATTGCAGGTTCAAAGTCCTATTGAAAAGCACTTATGTGATGGGTTCTTTGTGAATCTTCTGTAAATGAGAGGGAGTTAAGAACCACAAGTGCTGGAGAGGAAAAATTCTTCCTAGAATGCACAGATGTTCCCTTGTTGGGACCATTCCTCACCACAGGCTGGTGATCTCTACCACATTAGCTGGGTAGATATGAATTTGACATTTTAAACTTAGTATTATGGGGATAATTTTCTTTTTATCAAACTCTGGGGACAAATATTAAGTGCTGTTACATGTGACTTAAAACTAGGAAAAATTTATAAAATTCAGGCCATTTTCCCATGGCTTCTGTTGTGCTTGGAATGGTCTCCACCATATGGAGTCTGTGACCTGACCTCTGCTCGTGGCCCTCATGATGACACGAGTGGAAGGGGTTACTCAACCTACTCTTGAATGAGGTTTTCTGCTGACAAACCCAATTCTTTCTACTGCTGATGTCATAGAGAGGTTTTCCAGGTGCAGCAAAACTCCAGGGCTAGCAAAAAGCAGAGCTGATGGGTGTTTAACTGTTGACTTAATGAACAGAGAAAAATCTGACACTATTTTGACATGTGCCTGAAGTGATGCTGTCTTACACTCATGTGCCTTTGAATTTTGTTTCTCTCTTCATTTTAACTCTTTTCCCTCTTACTGTTGCTGTATCATAACACTTCCCTTCTCCCCTTCCCTCCCCCTGTATTCCTTAACATCTTCATGATTTGAGGGGAAATTAGCAGCCTTGTTGCACCCAGGCCTGGGTCCAAGGATGTGTGCAGCAGTGACAAACCAGCTGAGATGCAAAAAGCCAACTCTCTGCAGCAGAGCAGGCTGACATCAGGCAGCCCTCCAGCTGCTGGGAGGTGATTGTTAAAAAATATAAATAAACCCTGCTCATAGTGGAGAGCAGAGTCAACTCCTCACCAGCACAAGCCTTGGCAGAAAGCACGAGTGCACAGATGTATTCATGCCTAACACAATTCCACTGAAGTTTTGTCCTCTGCTTGTCAGTCCAGGTGCTCTGGGCAGGCGTAGAAGGGAATGGTGCTAAACATCTGACAATCAAAACAGACTCTTATTGCTGGATCATAATTTAACAAGCAGCTTTCATGCCCAGACAGAATTCCCACTGGTGTCAAAGGTTTTATTTCCACTGAGAAATTGGTAAGCACTGTGGATTTTGGAATATTATCAACATTAAAACAACAGTCTGGACTGTGTTTTCCCTGCTGTTGTCATGTGAAACACTTTGGGGTGACTATAAGTGTAAGTTTCTGGTACTATTTCATTTTGTTCATTTGATGGCAGAATAGCTGTCTGCTCCGTTAATTGATTTCTCCTGCTGTGCTTGGTCTTTCACACAACACTGGGGGGAAAAAAAAAGGTCTTCAAGAGTGAGACAATGTAGCACAAACCCACAAAAGTTGTTAGAGGGACCCGGGGGAGGCAAGAGGTTTGGAAAGCTGGATTTATTGTTTAAAAATGGTTTTCCTGTAGAACACAAGTATGTGTGTCACTGCAGAGTCAGTGGGCAGAGCAGCAGGGCAGGAGTTTGCCTGACCTGCAAACTGCAAATCCATTATGAAATTCTGTGATAATTCACTATAAACAAGTCCATAAGTGATAGGGAAGCTGTTTATCTTCCGTTCAAAGCTGCCACACCTTTAAACCACCGGGATGAGATTTGTGCTGTCTCCTGCAGCTCCACTCAGGGCTCCCCGGGCTGGATTCATTCCTGCTGTGGTCAGGCTGGGAGCAGTTCCTCACAGGTGAATAGCACTGATGGTAATTAAGTTTTCATTCCCGCATCTTGAGCCAGCTGCAGAAGTGTAAATATTGTTCCTGGTGTTTTACAGGTGAGGGGAAGACGTGTGGGGAGGAATGTGATTAGTCTGGAGAGCTCAGCCCCGTGCTCTGGCTGTGAACTGAGCCACTTGCACTGAGAGGCTGGAGAAAAATACCCCCGTGTTATTGCTGCTCTGTGAGAGGCTGAGGGTCCCAAAAATCATAGAATGATTTGGGTTGGAAGGCACCTTTCAAAGGTCATCCAATCCAAACATCTGCTTGTTCAGAGCCCCATCTGACCTGACCTTGCATGCTTCCAGGGATGGGGCATTTACCACCTCTCTGGGAAACCTGTGCCAGTGTTTCACCACCCTCATTGTAAAAAAACCTTTTCCTTGCCTCTAGTCAAAGCCAACTCTTTTTTAGTTAAAACCATTACCCCTTATCCTATCACAACAGCCCCTGGTAAATGTTTGTCTCCATCTTTCCTGTAGCCCCTTTAGGTACTGGAAGGTGTTTTAAGGTGTTTTAAGGTCTCCCTGGATCCTTTTCCCTCTGGTCACCTTCATGGCCCTCCTCTGGTCCTGTCCCAGCAGGTCCCTGCCCTGAGGACCCCAGAGGTGGACAGAGTGCTTCAGGTGCCACTTTCCTGGCTCCATGCAGAACACCACCAGCTTTGATTCATGTGTCTTTAAACTGTTGCATGTCCAATGTTGTGGGCAGTGCACCAGAGCCCAGGCTGGTGGGGTAGTCACAATGCTCCTTCCAGCTGTTAGACTCAACTCTCACCACAATTCTTTCCATCTCTCCATGGCCTGGGACAGTTCTTGGCCCCTTGCTGATGGTTGCATGAAGACTATAAAATGTGTCTGGCATGTTTGTGTGTGTTGTGACTCCTTGGAAAATCTCAGTGCTTTGAGCCTACTGTCTTCCAGATGCAATGTCTACCATGCCTACTCCTCCCATCCCTGGTGGGAGTGTTTGCTACATCAAAGCCCAGTTTGTGCTGCGAGCGGATGATTTCTCTGGTATATTTACACTTGTAAAGGAAGATTTTTTTCCCCCCTTGTAAGTATCACGGCACTTCTGTTGCTTCTGTGCTGGCCCATCTGTGCACCGTTTTCACTTTTACTGACTCATGTTCACAGAGTTGTAAGAACTGTCTGTAAGTGTTTTAGTTTGTTAGTTAGAGTGGGCTCATTTTGCTTTCCTGGTTAGCTCAGAGGCAGATGTGTGCTGGGGTTTCTTTGTCCTGATGACACCTCTGGACTCTGTTGCATTGTTAAAAATTTAAATGAAGTAATTTTCACTTTTCTGTTCAGATTTTTCAAGACTTCCTGTGTTTCTAAGGTTTGTTCTCTGTAGCCAGATGTGCTTTCTGCCTGTTTTTTTCATGGCCAGAAATCACAGGGTGTGCACCCAGTCTGAAAGCGGGTACAGCATCTTTAGCCTGTCATAAGGTTTCAACTTCAGATATTCCTGATGAAGGAAACTTTAGGTTGTTCATGCAGGTTTCATTCAGCCCCCTTGCACTGAGCTGTGCTCTTTATCATGAGTGATCATGTACTCATTTTCTCCACTTCTGTCTCACTGTAGAACAGACCTCTGTAGAGACACCTCTGGCTGTTTTCAGAGTAGACAGCAGCTATTTACTGAACTGCTTTTGAACATTTTTACTTGTCTTTGCTGCTTCATGTGCACTCAGGGTTATCTTCACTGCCTACGGGTCAGACTTGGCTCTGTGGCCAGGCTCATCACAGGTTCTTTTCAGTAGCTGCTTCTCCTGTGTTCATTGAGATGTAGTGTCTGTGTCCTACTCAGCTTGACCTGCCTCCAGCTCTCTTCTGGCCCGGCACCTCAAAGAACCTGCAAAAAGGGCAGGTTTGCAGTGAAAGCTCTACCAGGCCCTGTAGCTGCAGAAGTGTCCTTGGTGTCTGCTGGATTCTGTGTGTGTCCCCTCACTGGTGTGTCTGGCACAGTGGGGCACCAAGCTTGCTCAGCACTGAGGGTAGTCAGACTTAAATATATATGTGTGTATGTATATACACACCTCTACATGTTTATATACATTGAAATCTGAGGCTTGAAACAGCCGAATTATGATCCCTCTCTCCCCCTGACAATATGAAGAGACGTGTTTCACAGCATCCAAGTCTGCCAATATTTCAAGGTGCTCCTTTTAGAAGCATGGAGTGGTGAGAACATTTCAGTAAATTACAGAAAGACCCTTTTAACAGGGGCAAAAGAGAGTCTTTTTCCTTGAACATATTCTTGGGAGAGACACAAGCCATTTCAGCCAAAATGAAAGAGTTTAGCCTGAGGCCGAATCCAGCTGGAGAAAGTTTCAGCCTAAACAATTAATTATAGATGAAGTTATGAGCAACCAAAACTGGAGTTTATACAACAGTCACGTGTAATTACAGCAGCACTTTCAACTCTGGAACACTGGCACTGGTGTCAGTGCAGGTTCTTGGGTGACTCTCTCAGGAAGGACTTGCAGAGCTGTGAAACTCTGGCTTTCTTTTTTGAGGGAATTGGAGCAAACATTTCACATCAGGAATAATCTGCTGCTGAAAGATGAATTAACTGATGGCTTTCAGAGCAGTGTCTGTATTTGGAGTTTACCCAGGGTCAGGTTTAACCAGGCTATTGTGTTCCTGTTGCACGTGGGAGGGTGTAATGGAGAGGGAGCCTCCTGTGACAGGGAACAGCTCAGGCATGAGGAACTGGGATGGCAGAGATTAATGGGGCTGCATCCTGCTAGCAGTGTCTCCATCTGAGCAAGGCTTTCCTGAGAAACCAGAAGGTAATCTCCTGGTGATGGAGGTTGTCTGCTGTAAAAGAAGCTCCTTGCTTAGCAGGGAGAGTACATCGAGAGTGCAAGTGTGTCCTGAATGAATGATTCCTCATGGAGATGCTCATGCCACACGCAAACACGTTTTAGAAGCTTGTGCATGAGGAAATATTCTTGACTGTGGCTGCTAAATCGAGCTGCTTGTGAACCCTTTCAGCAGCAGAGGTAGTGCTGACAAATAGTCATCTTTGGTGATGAAAGGAGTGCAGGTGAGAGGAAATTTTGTGGGAGGAGATCCTGCTCTGAATTTCTTGTGGAAACCATAATTATGTGATTCAGCATAGAAAGGTATGAGGGTTTCCAGTGAAAACTATGAAAAACACTCAGGGAAGCAGCCTACAGATGAGGCTGCTCATTCAGACCTTATCTATTCATGTGGGAGTGTGGAAATCTTAGCACTCTGCCTTATCTCCTCTCCCCCGGGAGATCAGTGCAGAGAGAGTCTGACCTCTCGCTTACCGCTTCAAATCAAACCCGGTGTAATAGTGGCTTTGGCCATGCAGTGCCTCAGTCACTTAATGAAATAATCTTTTTTTCCCTGCCCTTCTGGGCAGAAATATGTCCTCCCCAAATACCACTTAAGTGATACCTGGAGGATAGCTGTAAGTGAGAAGAGCTGTGGCAGAAATATCCTCCCTAACTCCCTGCAGGCTTTCCCTGCAGGTGCAGGGCTGGGGATGTTCCAGGCAGTGGAAGTTTGTCTCTCTCACTGGGGCAGTTCCTGTGTTGTTTATGAAGAGGATCCCTTTTTTCCCTTGCTCCCAGGCTTCTGCAGCTCTCTGCGGGTTTAAATTAACTTTGATTCAATGTTTATTAAAAGCAGTCAGCGCAAGGAGAGTCTCAGATCTGGAATGGATGTTCTCCAAAAACAAGGGCACCTCGGTGCCAGCACAGGGTTATCCATACAAACAGCTCTCAGCCAGAGCCAGCCAGAATCTGTTTTGCTTTCTCACACTTGGAGCCGGTATGTTTTAAAGGATATCAAGCAGCAAATGCGGCAAAGGGGAAAAATTGTTACAGACTGGATTTGGCAGAAACCCAGCAAAGATAAAATACCATACGTTCTGTGCAATGAGCTCCTACATAAATGATTCATTCACTAGAACACAGCTGGGGTCAATGTCTTCTATTTGAATAGCCCAAAGTTATACAAATATTTTATGTGGATTTTTCTAAAAAAAAAAAAAAATGGGGAAAAAAGACAATATATAATGTTCCAATAAAAAAGCTCTTTATCTAAGTAACTTTTAAGAATCAAAATCCCACAAGAACAGTGCCATGTCATACACATATATAGAGCAGCGAATGACAAGATATGCCCTAGAGATGCAAACTCTGAAAGATTGCTTGTTTTCCTTTGTTTTGCCAGCCAAATCTGTGTTACAAATTGTGTGTTGTGGAGATCACACTATTTCAAAATATCAAATTGCTAATTAAAGAAACTACTCAAGGAAACTCTCCAGTAGAACAATATATGCTGTGGGATAATAGTAGTCACTATTTCTTTAATGAGTTTCTTGCCTAACCAGAATTTCTTACAATACATTCAGTGCAGTCATTCAGTTAGATTATTATGAATCACATGTGTATTATTTCTGATTTGGTATTAACATAAAACCTTCTGATGAACCATAGTATTACAAAAACAGGTCTAGTGTATAGAATGGCAATATCATTCCTGCTGATAAAAGACTGGAGATGAAGGTCCTTATGCAACAATACAATTTAATGTTTTAGTTTTGAAACTTAATTTGCAAAGGTGCTGAGAAGCTACCGGTCTAACTGAAGCCAAGAAGGGAAACTTTTCTTGGTGGTGTTCTCAGAACATGGTTGGTTGAGAGAACAACTTGAAATTTTCTTAAACACTTATATATTGCTATAGTGAAATAATTTAGCAATGTCATCCAAAGAGATATTGTGTACCAGACCTGGGAAGTGATGCAGGTAGATCAAGTCAAGGAAAGAAAAGTTTAGTTGTGTAGCAGAGATAAGAGCGGAGAACATAAGATACCTCTTAAATTCCTTCTTCCCCATTCTGTGAGAGTATGATGGTGAAAATACTCCTTTCAGGTTCTGAATACAAGCTGACATAATGAGGTGAATTTCCAAAAATATTCCAAGAAGGTGGAGTAGCTTTTTCAGTGGCTTGTTGCTGGTATCTAGGTGCCTCTTTTGGTATCCTTGAAAATCCTTCCTTCCTTCTGAAGAGCTTCTCTAGTGTCTATTTTATTTTCTGTGGTGAGCAAGAGTGACTCCTTGATCTTGGGCTTTGCATTTGCAAGTAGCCATTCTTTGTATTCCACTCAGATGAAGAGAGCAAACAACTATTTAAAGCAAGGAATGCAAGAGCTTGCAAAGTATAAAAGCGAGTTTTTCATCCTTGGATGTTTGGAGAGGTTACCAGGCATTAGACAGGTAGTCCTTGATGAGTCCTTGGTTTGAATTGTAGTATCTGACCATACAGCCACATTCCACCTGTGGAAAGACTGTTCCCCATCTGTCTTAAAAACCTCTCTTGTAGCCTCTGAATGACACCCTTTTCTTTATCATCAGATGAAATGATAATGGTTGTGTTGGGATAATGGCTTTGGATGGTTCTTCCACGGCAGGTCCTCATCCTTACACTGGTCACCATGACTTTTCACTGACTGGAGCCAGACTTGGCTCTAGTGTGTACTAGGCAAGCCAAAATCCCAGTCCAGTCACTCTGTCCTGAACACTTCCAAAATGTGGGTTGGATGTAGAATCTCTCTACTGAGCAAATCATTAGTCAGCATTTGAAGAAGCAAATAAATGTTGATGGTGGGACTCCTCCATCACAGAAGACAAATCAGGGAAGAAAGACGGAAAGGATCAAAGACCAGTACACCTGTCTGCCCTCATTGGAGTAATCTTTAGGTGGCTTCTCTCCTCTCAATCTGGAAGGCAAAGTATTAGATCGGAGAGTTACTGGGAAGTTATCTGGGAAGCTGTTGGCATCTGGATGGTGGAAAGTGGAAAGACAAGAAGTGGGTAAAGGGCAGCAAGAAACCACAGAGTCCCTCACCACTGCCCGTGGACTCCCTTGTTTTCCTTTGTTTGGTGATGGTTATTCCTGCACCTCTTCAGATGCTCTCTCCTTTCCTGCCTTCCAGAGCATTGCTCTTTGCATCTCAGTGGATTTATTCTCCTCCTTATCTAATTTTAATTAAAACTCCTATCTCCCCCCCACCACATAATCAACTGAAGAAAAATGAGCTGGTAAGTCATTGTTTTTACCACTTTGGCAGCAAACAAATGTTATGTCTGGCATGCTCGGCACCAAGTCAGAAAATGAATCAGCAGCTGTTGTGACAGAAGCTTTTTCCTGAATGGGGAAACAGAGAAAGAAAGAAAGCAGGGGGAGGTTTCTGCAGTGGGCACTGCCAGCCCCCCATCACCATGGGGAATGTCTTTGCCCTTCACTGGGGAAGGTGAGGAGGCTGCTGGAGGGGCTCCCCTGACCCCCAGCATGGGGCCAGCAGGAGCTGGTTTGTGAGTGATGCTGGGCAGGCTCTGATGCCCGTGGCCGTGCCTGGGAAAGGAGCAATGGGATGGGGCCGTTTAGGGAAATCCCAAATCTTTGCAGGTTCCTGGAAGCCCCACTTCAGCCAGGCAGGCAGTGTGAGTTCATACAGATGCATTGAACAAGAAACACCTGTTTGTCCCTGCATGGCACTATGGCATGGGGGTTTTTGTGCCCATCCATGGGAAAAGGATGAATTATTTCTTTGTGTCTGGATGGACTTGGATCATGTTGAATTGTTTTAAGCAATAACCTTGCATGCATTATACACAGCATGCTGTGAGCTGCAAGGTCTTGGAGGAGAGAGTGGTTTATGGTACCCCTGATCACCCTCATCCTTTTGTTTTACCTATGGATTAACTTGTCATAAGGGCTGAATTTGCCCTGTGACCTTTGGTATCTGCTGATTCTTTTACACCAAACACTTGGGGGCACATGAAAAATGCTTTTGACTAATATTACAGCCTTGTTAATACATTGCAAACGATTTCTACAGGAGCAGCATCAAAGTTTTATCTGCTAAATAAATATTGCCAGGCTAAGCCAATACACAGAGTAGGTCTGGAAAAATAACCACCATGGAGCCTGCACAGGGTCCAGCTGGAGAACTTTACTGTTCAACTGGATGATGATCAACACTGGAGCTACAGCAGGTTTGTGAGAGGCAGAGAACCAGCCTCTGTCTCTCCTTGGAAAAGGCAGCTTTTGCTGGGGCACTTTTAAAGGCAATAACACACAACGGAGCCAGCTGAGCTGGTGAGTGCACTCAGCATCAGTAAAGTCCAAAGGGACAGTGTGTGGTTGCTAATCAGGGCAGAGGTTGGCCTGGGTTTCTGGAGACAATTGTCACACTATTTATAGCTTCTTTCATGTCAGACAAGCAATATGTTTGTGTTTCTCTGTACCTATAAATTCCCTCCTCACCTCTGAAAAATATGCCCACCCTGTGACATGCCACGTGGGTCAGAGCAGGAATTTATTCTGTGACACAGCTGGAGGGACTCTGTCTACCTCTGCTTTCCTCTTGCTGAGTGTACAGCGTTATTCACACTGCAGGACAAAGCCTCACCATGCCAGAAACCCCTCCTAGTTTGGGTTGGTTCAGGTGGGATGGGCTGTTTTATGTTAATATGACAAGTACAATGATTATGAGGGGAATAATAGGAAAAGAACCTGAGGAAGATTGCTCTGGCATAGTGGTTACTTTAACTTTGGTTTTGTTTTATGACATGTATGGCTGCTGGATTTATAATCCACCAAGAGGAACCCATTAGACCTCACTTTCTAGGAACACTGCTTTTTATTATCTTACTATAGCCTTTATTTTCTCATCCTGATCCTGAAAAACTTTTACATCCATGGTGCTCTTGTCGCTTGTGTGGCAGCAGCTCAAGGGACCCCAGTGACAGCCTGACATTGCCCCAGAGGATTCTCAACTCCTGAGTAACTTCATCCTCAGCTGCTGAAAGTTATGGGAGGTGGACCAGCCCTTCAAAGTAATTTCACCTGAATCGTTCCTGAGTGGGCTTTAAAGTAATTGATTCTGTTTGCAGAGGTGAAAAGGAGGAAAAGGTGTGCTGTGCCTGTAGAGGTGGTGTGGAGACACCTTTTCCAACCTGTATTTAAACTATATTGTACCTGATGCTAAAGGTGTACATGCAGTTTGCTTTACAGGATTTCCTGAAGTCACTCCAGATTTGCTCCAGGCTGTGATTATGTGAGAGGAAAATGAAGTTCATGGTTTGTCCTTAGAATCAAAAGCAAAGCTAAAGGCAGGAAAGGTGCAGTGAGGTTTTGGGAGTGTCTGTGCAAGGCCCAGCTCTCTCCTGACCAAAGGCAGAGTCCATCTCCTCCAAACACATCCCACTGGCTGTGCTGGCAGCCCTGGGCTCTCACAGCAGCACCCCAGGCATGGCTCTGCCATTTTTGAGGGATTCAGGATCAGGCTGGGGCTCCTGCACAACTGCAGTGCCTTGCCCCTATTTTATGTTCACTGCAAGATTTTTGAATGGACTTCAGAAGCCATTAGGAACCCAAATGTCGACTTACACTTGCAAAATGTCTCTGGTTAATGTTTTCCTACTGACGCTCTGCTTTGCTCCCCGCCTGCCAGAGTTTCCTGTGACCTATTTGAAATATCACTCTCCTAAGTGAAAATGTGCCTCTCTTTTTCAAACTTGCAAAACTCACAAAAATAAATAGCCTAATTTGGCCAGTTAATAGCCCTCTCCTGGGGCTCCTCTCAGCAACTAAGAGGCCTTTTAAATACAACATTTGTGACTGCGTCATTAAAGCTCTGCATGATCCAAGCAGACTAAACCAAAAAGAAAGAAATGCCTTATTTGATCTAAGTTTTCTTTTCTTTTAAATAGTGACACTAGAGACCCATTTATTTTTAATTACACAATTGCTTTATTAAAAGCCTAAATCCTGCAGTCCCTAGTCATTGCTCAGGCAAAACTGTTATCATTGAAGGAAGGACCTGTAGGAGTCAATCCTAAAAATAGGGCAGCTGACAAAGTGCCTTTCAAAATGAATTTGCTTTATTTTTGAAGGATTTCCCAAGTCAAAGAGAACTTGCCTGTGCTTTGCTTTTCACCTCGGCAGCAATTTGAAAACTGAATTTAGGAAAACACTCCAGAAAGCAGAATCACCCCCAGTTTTCCTTTCAGACTCTGGCTCTGCTGCCCTTTTTACCCTAAAACACCGTCCTCTAGAGAGCCACAGTAGTGTTTACTGGGACAAGATATGCATGGAAGTTCATAAAATCTCCTGAGTCGGAAGGAACAAGAATCATCAAGTCCAGCCCCTGACCCTGCACAGGACAGCCCCAGATTCACACCGTGTTCCTGAGAGCGTTATTCAAATACTCCTGGAGCTCTGTCAGCCTTGGTGATGTGAACATTTCCCAGGGGAGCTGTTCCAGTGCCCAGCCACCCTCTGGGTTTGGGAAGCCCACTTTGAGTCCTGCAGCACCTCTGGCTCACCTGTGGGGAGTAAATCCAGCTGCAGGAGAGGGCAGGATTGATCCTGTGCCACTGATCCTGTGCTACACAAATGCATTTCTGTGTTTGGGCTCTAAAGGACAGATCTCCTTGCTGGGTTAAGACAGTGCAGTAGGAGAGTGAGCAGGGTAGCCAGCCACATATACTGGGTTATATTTCTGGGCTAAACTCCAAACCCTTCAGTTTTATTATCTAATTACCCAACCAAACTCATTCATCTTTATTTTTCAGTCTTTCCCACAGATCCCTGTTAAAATGCAGCTTTGCTATCTGAAGTGTTGCCCAGGCACTCTCTGCTTGGAAAAATTCATGGTTTCTCAGCTGTATTCCCTCAAACTGTGTTTTCTTAGTGTAAAGGATGAATGGCAGAAATCCCAGCCCTGAGCAGCAGCAGAGGTCTGTATCAGGCTGTGCTGAGATGAAGGTGGATGCATTATCATGGGCAACTGCACCAGGGGAAGCAAGAGAAAGAAAATAAACCTCTATTTAAATGTAGGCTTCATCCCCAGTGTGACTTGTCATTAGATTGCACCCAGGGCTTTGTGGCATGGCTCACTGCAATGTCTTTATTGCAAAGTATAAACACCAAGAGTTAGTAAATAAAAACGACAGAGGGAAAAAAAGCTAATGAGACATCAGGAATACAGCCCTGGACAATGGAGTCCAAGGGGAAAATAATCCTGGTGTCCCATCCTTTTTCTCTGCAGGACACGAGCCCTCCTCACCATATGTTACTGTCGTGGAGATGTAATCCATGTCTCATGCTGGGGCAGAGGCTCCTGTTTAGCATAGCCCTGCCCCTGGGCGGGGCTGATCTTGAGAATACACTGGTTTTTCTGTGCTCCTTGCCTTTATTTCCTTAGGGAATGCACACACCGGCAGGTTCAGCGGGCGTTCAGATATGGTGAATTGCTACAAAGCAGAAAACCTTCCCCCAGACCTGCCAGTATTCCTGTTTGCTCTCCAGGTGGCAAGGACTGGGCAGGGGGAGAGAGGGGAGAGGTGGCAGATGCTGTGGAGCACCAGGCTGCTGTCTTGGCAGCTTGCTTTGGTCTGAGGGAGGAGAGATGGGAGAGGAGCCCTCATGCAGCCTTGCCCCTCTCAGAGTCCTCCTGGTGCTGCCTCCCAGCCCCAGCACGAACCCCACCGGGTTTGGGGGCTGTGACTCACAGAAGGCTGGGGCAGAGCACAGATGCTCTGTGTTCAGTCTGTCCTCCCCGAGGCAGGATGAGCACAGCAGGATCAGCAGGAAGATGTTGGTGCTGTGCTGTGCCAAGCTGTGCCATGCAAAGAGCCTGAGAGCAGGACCTGCTCAGCAGGGCACCGAAGGGATGGTGAAACCCAGGTAGGTGTGTGATGGGAAGGACAAGCCTAAATCCGTGCTGAAGGAAGGAACCTTCTGCAGCAGAGCATAGCAAGCCACCAGGACACAGAGCAGGAGGGTAAGTGGAGCTGGATTTGGTCAGGAGAAGGGAATGGGTGTTGTCAGGAAGAGCTGCTGCCTGTGGTGATGCCGAGCTGAACCCTCAGTGTGCCTGGTAAAAACACATCAAGCTCCCAGGGTGTGCTGTGCTCTTACAGGCTTCACTCAGGGGCTTTCACATGTGGCCACAATTCCACTTGTGCTGCACCTCTGGTGGCAGTGGTACTTCTCACTTCAGCTCTACCTGCTAGGCTTTCTCCAGCCAGACACCAGCTGAGTTTATCTTCCCAGGTATTTCTTATGATCTCTCCCATTCTATCCTTTACCCCTGACCACAAGCAGCACTTGGAACAATTAACACCTTCCTATGGTTTACAAGGCAGCTGGTTACTAGGGCAAAAACTGCACCCTTTTCTTTCAGTGTATTGACTGAAAAATCAACATTTTATATTAAAGGAAAAGAAAAATAATATTCTCTGGAGCCACAGTGAGTTACAACACCATCTCTCCTGTAATCAAGATATTGCTGAATTATGGTGCTATAAACAAACACTTCTGATATAACCACAAACACTGTGGGACATGTAACACATTGGCAGTATATTTCAAGTGACAAACTCATTTATTGTGGGGAGTGGAGGGAGGAAAAACACCTTTTCAGAAGCCACAGCAAGGAATTACAGCAAAGAATGACCAGAGCTTAAGGGTACAGGCTCAAAGTAATTCTAACAACCTGGCTGGAATAAAGCACTTTGAAGTATGAACAAGATTAGAGCAGTAGCAGTAGTTCAGGAGGTGAGGATACAGGACTTGGCTATTCTCTCCTTTCAGCTGGCATAAATCATGATTAATTCCATAGCACTTAACAGAACTACCTTGCTGTGAGACTGGTGAAAGGAAGTAGCTCCCAGGAGGGGTTGGGGAAGTGAGCACACAGCTATCCCATAACCTTTGTAGGCTGGTGTGGAGGCTTCCCTGCTTGCAGGTGGGACTCAAGTAACAATCATGAATCATTAAGGTACATAACTATCAGGGAGATCAAAGAGATCAGGAGCTGGAGGTGAAAGTTAGCTCGTGCCAGATGCTCTGGAGGCAGAGAACAGGCTGGGAGCTGCTTGCCAGAGATTTCATCTCTTGCTGTGTTCCAGGTGGCTGCTGGGTCACTCTGGTCAGTGTGGGATTGGAAGAGAGCCATCATCTACCTCCTGGATGGTCTGCCAGCCCTGGTGTGTGGTGAGTTCCAGGCCAGGAGACTTCTTTGCCCAAGCAGGGTGATTTTTCTATGCTGTTTTGGTAGTCACCTGCTGCCCGAGTTGTTAAATACGTGTGAGCTGTCAGCAGTGCCCCTCTGGGCTGTGGATGGGAGCAGGGATGGAGTGGGGGCAGCAGGATGGGCTGGGCAGCTGTTCAGTGTCTCCCCAGCCAGTACAAAAGGACATCTGTGCTGTGCAGTGGGAAGGGAAGAAGGAAATAGGGATATTGTCTCCCTTGGTAAAGCTGACCCCTGGAAAAGATAATGTATAGAACCATCTATGGTTATGGTGCAGGCATGAATCTGCTCATGATGGAGCACTTGTGATCAGGAACTACCAGTGCTTAAAGCTCCTTGTCTATGTCTTGTAACCTCTGCATTTATACCAACATGCAGGGTATTAACAGCTTACCCAAAGCGTGCCTGGGCTTTGCAGGACTGATTTTGAAGTTAAAAAACCAGCTAGAGTGTGATATTTTTAGTGACCTAGCTGACACTACAGGTGAGGATGGTCAGGCTGCCACTGCTTCTGTAAGGCTGGGTTTCCAAACACGCCTTTACGAGAATATTTGGGTCCTCTAGCTTTAGTTTTAAGTGAGTTTCGAGTTGAGTGGAATAAAGCTTCAAGCAATTCCACTGTAGAGTTTGTAAATGAGCACAAAAATGCATTGAATGGGAGCTGTTCAGTTTACAGACTTCTGATGGCTTTGACAGCACAGCTCAAAAGTTCCTTGAATAATAAGCCTGTGGTTTCTGGCAGCCTGCAAGTGCTGAACTTCTTTGGATTTCAAAGCAAATAGATACATCTTAACAAAGACCACCTCATGTCAACTATCCTTAAAATTATAGCACAGAGATTGAAATAAAACGTGTGTGCTTGTCTCTCCTGGGACACGACGGAAGGGGAAAGCATTATCAGAATTCTTTAAACTCATCTTAACAGTATTGAACCAATTATTTTGTTAAATCTGGGTTTGTTTTCTGCCTCTCAATGAGAACATTTGAAGTCTATCATCTCCACCATTTACGAGTTACCAGTCTGCAAGTGTAAAATTTCCAACTGGAACATATGGTATCAGAGGGAACAAGGGGGAAATATCTGATTGCTCATGCTCCCCAAACTCCAAGCCTACTCCATTTAGTATTTTGCTCACAGTTCCTGTAGGGGAAAATAAAAGAAATCATCTCTGATCTGAGACCAAGCACTGAACATTTCACCCTGAATAGGCTGTTTGAAAAACTTATAAGCAGCTGAAAAGGGAATAGAATAGGAACTGCATTTCTGTTTCTTCACAATGGGCAGAACTTAGCAATGCTGATAAAACCTCTCTTAACCTTCTTCTCTAAGTCATGACACCTGTTTTAGGGCCTTGCCTCCAGCCAACACATGGAGACAGAGCAAGCAGCAGGCCAGAGGGCTCTTGTTCTCTTTCCTGATGGTGTCAGTGAGGCTGGGCAGCCCGAGGCTGCAGGCAGAGCTGGCTGTGCAGGCAGTGGGGCTGCTGTGGCCTCTGCACAGAGCTGGAGATGTGCTCTGCTTCTGAGCTTCATGGGAGGCTGGACAGGACACCTTGCTGGCCATGCTGCCTGGCTTAACCCCACTTGGAGTTTGGAGCTGGCCTGAGACACCCCTGCAATGACAAAAGACCTTGGAGATCACCAGGCAGCACCAGCTATTGGGCACTGGGTAACCACAAAGCTCCTGAAATTTCCTTGCTGGCCTCTTGGTTCTCCACTGGGCTGAGCAATTCTTGAGTGAGCATCCCTTTACCTGTTACAGAGAATGATCATGCAGACCTTCCCTCTGTGCAGGGCAGCAACTATCCCCTTCCTTTGCTTTCCTGTGCAACCAGGCTCTAAGGTGCAAGAAAAAGGCTTCCCACTCTTCTTCCTGGCAGAATAAGGAGGTCCTAAACCTGTAGCCCTGGGAATCGATGTGACCAAATCACAGAAGAGGAGCCCTTCGCTTGGCAGCACGATGGTTGTGTAGTGCCACATGTACAACCAAACCTCTCCTCGCTGCCATTCAGACAGAAAGCAGCTTGTTTTGGAGCAACTTCCCTGGGAGGGGGAGGAACAGATGTTTGAACCAGAAGCATATGTGACAGTTGGGAGAGACAGCGTGGAAACGCACAGTTGAAAGGAGAAGTCTGATGGGAGTGTGATGACAGCAGCAGGACTTCAGTGACAAGGAGTGGGAAGGAGAACAAGCAGGGAGGAGTGTTACTTCAAAAGCTGAGCAAAGTGCACAAGAAGATATGTCAGGGAAGCGTCAGAGAAAGGAAGAGAGGAAATGTGAGAGTAGAGACAGGCTTTGGGATCTGTCTGCAAGCATGTGTGACCTGTTGCCTGACAAACAGAGAAAGGAAGGCCTTTCATTCCTCTGCCTCCTTCCACTGAGTTAACTCTTCTTGCAGCCAAGCTGGCTGCCAGCTCTGCTGGAGCTCTTCAGTCAGTGCTCCTGAAAGGTAAAGCTGCTTATGCTGCTCCAAAGCACGGTGGCTGGGGGTGCTGTGTGAAGGTTCTCTATCAGGGATGCCCAAGCCCTTCCTCTGCCTTTATAAGGTGGCACAGTAGCCACAAGCCTTGGGACTTCTGGACACTGCCAGAGGAAGAGGAGGAGAGGGGACAGGCTCCTAACAGGCTTTGTCATGATCACAGGGTGTGTGAGCAGAGAGAGAAGAGTGTATCTCTCCTGCAGCAGGGAGGGATCTCTCCAGCAGTGCCTTACCCTGGTGACATCAATCACAGCTCTGCAGTGTCCAGTTTTAACCCAGTTCAGCAGATGTGCAAGGGAACGTGCTGCTGGAGTGTGAAGCTGGGAGCTGAGGGAGGGGGGAATTATAACATTTCCTCCTGATGGATTTACAAAGGCAGATTTGCACAACCCTTCCTGGGCTCACCGCTGACTTCCCCGTGTGCCTTGAGAAACACAAACTGGTCTGTTCTGCTTTGTGTCCTCTTGTAGGGGGGGAAGAGTTTCCTTAAGTACAGGGTGAGCCTTGAGGTGTAATAATGAAGGGATTGCAGGGTAGGTGCCAGTCACAACCAGCCAGGCCAGGAGCTGCAATCTGACAATGGATGTGGCATGACTGGTGGCTTTCCCCCTTCACAGGAACATTGGCATTCATTTCTTGGTGTGAAATCCCAGCAAATTAGAGGCAGACAATATCCCTTACGTGGCTGTGCAACAGGAAAGGCTGAACCAGGGTGATGCAGCCAGGTCAGGGTATGCTGTGTCCAGCAGCTCTGGGGGAGAGGAGCTCAAAGCAGGGAGCTCTCAGCAGTATGAGCTCTGTAGGGTTGAGGCTCAGCCAGCAATGCCTTCTTTTGTTTATTTATATTAAGAAAGGAGAGGAACATGAGGGAAAACCAGTGTCAGGACAGCAGCAGTGCAAGGGTGTTGAGTGCTGTTGGAGAAAGAGCTTGATGAAGGTCTGAAAACCTGAAGGGTCTGCCCTTCCTCAGCAGGAGAAGCAATGCAGGCTCATGGAAGGAAGTTTTGGGCACCATAGAATCAATGCACAGATGATGCTGGGAGTGTAAAGATGGTGAAAGCCTCTCTGCTGTCTGCTGTACAGGTTGACTGGGCTGCAGGACCCTTCTTGGAGCTGATGTGAGGAGAGAAGCCATGGGCACTTCTCACTCTGTGGCTTGTACTAGCTTTTCTTACTCCAAAGCTGTGGTGAGGGGCAGAGGGGGACCTGCAGGCTGCCAGGGTGGCCTCAGACAGCAGGAGCACAGAGGAGCAGGTACCATAGGGTTGAGTATGCCCCAGATGCTTGGCTTTGTGTAGCACAATCACACCTTTCTTCTAATTAACTGGCACAGGATCTTGTGCAAGTTAATTGTAAGAACCAGGGTCAGACCCAAGTTGCATTTTTTGGAGGTACTAGTGCAGGTACTGAAATGAAATTCTCATGAGTGAGGACATGTTTTCCCTGCAGTCTAAACTCAGAACAGCAGAGCAGCCTTTAGTCTCTGGAGAAGGTTTAAAAATCTTCCAGGTCTGTGTTCCTTGTAAAAAATTTAGTCAGCACTTGACGCATCTGACAGTTGCCAGCCCTTGTTCAGTGTGCTCAGGGCACTGAATTAATCAGGGAACTCCACTCTGCCTCGTGGCTGGGAAAGGGCACATCACCAAACCCTGGAGAGATGCTGGAGTGTCTCCGGAAAGCAGGACAACACAGGGGATTTCTGCCTTAGTCCTCCCAGCCTAGGCTTGCCGAGAAGCTTTCCTTACGACCAGCAGCCTGACTTCCTGAGCCTTTTGCTGCAGCCACACTCGTGGTGGAGCAGAGCAGAGCCGTATTTCACCCAGCATTTTATGTGTGCCTAGCAAAGGGAGCCTGAATCCCCTTCCTGCACGGAGAGCTGCCAGGCTGGATGCCAACACACAACCCTCAGCTTTTTTTATTTATTTTTTTTTATTTACTATAAACCTCGTCAGTGAAGGCTGGGGGATGTTTTTCATTTGCCGTGTTACTGTATGGAACCAATCACTATAAATTTAAATGGAGAGCTGGTGGGAGCACACTTACCTTTTATATCATAATTGTATGAGTGCTGCTGCCTAACTGCTATTAGGATTATTCAGAGCTTCTCAGATTTCACCGTAAAACATTAGGCTGTGAGAGGTACTGTAAGGGTGTGATTATCCAGAGAGGGTAAGTAGTAGTGGGGGTTGCTGGCCAGAATTGCTACAGGAGGGAAGAAATGCTCAGTAGCTGGAAGTAGAGGAGCTCGAGGAGCATAATCTGCCGTTCAGAAATACAGTGCTCTGTGCGTGGAGGAATCCCACCTGAATTCTATCTGGATCTTGACGGGTTTGACTTAAATTGTCACCAGGAGCGGTTCAAAGCCTTGGCTGAGCTCAGCGGCCAGCCCCGTGCTCCCCTGGAGAAATCCTGAGCCCCACTGACACCCTGCCATGCTGCAGAACCCCACCCTGCCTTGGGGCATCACCAAAAAACCCCCAAAACTCTTCCTTTGGTGGGGTCAGGCAGGTCTGGCAGAGCTCTGCCTTGAGCTGGGGCTGGAAGAGGCTGTGGGCTTGGTGGAAGGGGTGATCTGTCCTGCTTGCTGCCCCTGCTTCTCCTCTCCTGAGCGATTCCAGGAGCTGGGAGAGGAGCAGAGGCTCAGAAGGGAGATGGTTTGGCCAGAGAGGAGCAGAGGCTCAGAAGGGAGATGGTTTGGCCAGGGAGGAGCAGGACCAGGCTGGGGGAACTCAGGGCACTGATGCTGACCGGGGAGTCACAGCTCTGAGCAGAGCCAAGGTGCTGGGAGGATGCTTCACTGCCCTGCCATGGGCACTGCACCTCTCACAGCATCACCTGTGCAGGGACAAGGCATTGCCGACTTTTCCTAGGAGGCAGGGAGAAAAGAGCAGCCCTGTGTATGCACTCCTCTGCTGCCTCCGTTCTTCACCTGTGACTGAGATTTTAATTTTGCATCCCATATGATTTTCCTGTTGTAACACACGCCTCTGGGTTGTCACTGTAACAATGCCTTTTCTTGGCAGGGAAGGCAAATCTGAAAGGAAGCCCTTGAGCACTCTGCTGTGTGAGTTTCTCAAATGATGGCTGTGCTTCTCCCCCTTGTTCCGCCCGTTTTCAAATAATTTTCATGCTGGGAATAAATCTGAGTGCAAAACAATCATGTTCAGCATATGATAACCAGACACAATTGTAAGGGCACAGGCAGCCACGTGGAAAACAAATGAGCTGATGGACAGAAAGAACACGAGACAACCCAGACACCAGTTACCATGTTCACAGTAAGATCAAATAACTCTGCCATTTACATGTTATTACATTTTTTTTTCCCCCTCAGGAAAGGAGGATTCTGGAAAACATTTTTAGTTAGTAAATTTTTATCTTTCCAGTTTGTGTAGTGGTGGGAAAAAATCCATCTCCCAACGACAAACATAATGTGGGCCAATTAAAATTAAGCAACTCAAAGCTGAATTCTGTCCTGAACTTCCTCTGTGAAATTCTAGTGAATTCAGTGGGGTTTTGTAAGCAGAGGTCAGGATTTGGACACTAGTTTATAAATCAAAGAACAGCAGGGGCTGTGCAGGGTCTAAGCTATTTGGATATTCTTAAATGTCACACTAGGCTGTTGCTGATATTCTGAAAGTGTGTTGTCGCTGATGATACTGGGAAGGAAGTCTGGCAGATTTTTTTTTTTATTTTTATTTTGCTTTAATATTTTCATTATGCTTGTCTTTCTTCTGTCATCGAAGCAGTTTTTCTTTGAAAAGCATCTACTTTTAGTTGGGGAAAAGCAGAAAGCTGAGACATTTGGAGGAATTTTAGCAAACACTTGTCTTGATATGAGAAGTTATAATTAATAAAGAAGTTAATTATAGATATATAACACACTTCCCAATCTCAATAGACAATGTCTTTTAAACCTAAAATGGGTTAACAAACCCAAAAGAAAATTTAAATAGCACAATTGTGGGGGGGAAGTTCATCTTCCTTTAAAGTGATCCTTAATGTATCTTGTATACATAGGTATGTCTCTAAAAAGAATGTGCATAAATGAAACAATTTAAAACCCACATTTTCATGGTGATTTTATTTTCTATTCATTCACTGTAAAGTGTTCCTACACTGCTAAACAAAAGAGGAATCAAATATGTTAACAAAACATGATGGCCAATGAATGTAAAGCAAGAAGAATTCAGGAGCATTTGGCAGAAATCTACATTTATTACTAAATTTCTCCCCAAAACAATTGTTCATTCAACATCATCAAGGATCAATGTAAGCACTTGTTGGTAGCAAGCTGAGTTAGATACCTCGTCACAGTTTCTGACTTTCCTGTGCTTTTCAGTGATGTAAAGTTTCTCATTTAAGTTAGAACTGGGCATCACAAAACCTCCCTTCCTTTCCTTCATTGCTTCATCATTTGTTGACCTCTTTATCTTCCTGCTGATCTGCCAAAACACCCTGCACAGTCCAACAGCAAACCTGAGCCTCACGTGCTTCACTTTTTGCTCTGATGTCTTAGCTCAGCTCCATTCTCACTGCTTGGGAGGCAGCTGAACTTTTGATCTTTCCCAAAATCTCACCCCCATTCTCTGGTAGCTCAGGCCTTGCAGGGAGTTCAGCACAGAGGTGTATGAGGGGAACTGCCCAGGATGGCCCTAGCTGCCCCTGAGGGTTTGTGGCCCATGTTTTTCCCCAGGATTTGAGGCAATTACTCCAAAATCAGCCTGGTGTGCTGCTGTAGCTGCTGTCATAACAGCTGTAGCTGTACACAAGTGCAGCACTGAAAATATCCCTGCCTTATTGATAGCTTAATTGGTGGCATTTAGTTAATTGTGTATGTTCTCTTTTAGTGGAAATAAACCTGGAATTATGCAACTAATTTATTTTCTAAAAGCAGGGAGTCACTCAAGGCTGCTGCAGCAGGAGAGCCTACCTGGGTAAGCCAGCAACTTCCAGCTGTTGGAAATGCTGTTTGCTGTCTGTTGCTATGGTGAAGTGATGGCACAAAACTGATACCAAAAAGGAAACAATCTTTCCTGAACAGATTTATAACAAGAAGAAAAAAAAAAAAGTATAGGGGGACAGAGATGTCATGGGGAACAGTGGGGAAAGCTTAAGGGGCTTTGAGAGCTTTCCTGAGCCAGTTTTTTGCCTTCTTTTTTAAACTGAAAGTCCACTTGACCCTTTGAAGGCAAGACTCATCCTCTGAAGTGTCACCCCAAAGGGTTTTTTTACAATCAATTAAACATTCCCTTAAACTGTAAACGCTTATAACTTCAATTCACAGTTTTTCCTTTGCTTCTCCTGCATCTACATGCATACAGGCAATATTTTTTTCCTAGCTTTACAGTCAGTTTTGGAGATGTTAAGGCCCAGCAGTGTAGTGCAGGTCATAGATCAAGAAAAACAGCTTTCCTCTCCACCTTTGCAGCACTGATGTTGTTGATCTCTTTTCTGGCAGCTAGGTTTTTAACCCTTCCCAAAGCCCTTGTTGTGCTAGCAGTGTGTTTCCCCACCCAGCTGGAATCACCCAGTGTTCTCTGTGTTTTCTTACACCCAGACCTTCAGCCTACTTCAGATGCCAGCTGGAGCAGCTGGACTGTGCAAAGCAGCCCCACAGCTGATTGCCTGACCGGGTGGGGAACAGACCAAGCACTGGGTTCACAGTTCCTGATGAGAGAACTCCTCTTTCCTTCTCTCCAGCCAAGGATTTTGTGCATCACTCCCTGTCTCGCCGTGACACTGGAGACAGGCAGGTCTTGATAAGTTACAAACCATGGTCAGACTCAAAGCTTCGTTCAGGCACATGTTGTGAGACAGAGCAGCACCAAGATTACGCTTATTGGAGAACATTCTCCTCCTTTATTCACCTGAATGCAAGTGGTTTTGGTGCCTCATTTCTTTGGTGTGCTGTGCGCTGCTAAAATCCTTGAAGTGTGGGCAGTGGCCAAAGAGGAAAGGATGCACATGGAGTTCAGGTCCTGCTGGATGCAGGTGCTGCCTGTGGGGTGGGAGCAGGTGTTCATGGCTTTGGGAACAGTTATTCAGTGATCTGAAAGCAGCTCTCCTTCTAGCAACGTTTCAGGACTGTGAAATAAGGATCCAGTTTCTTGTTCCAGGGCCAGGCGTTCTGATTGCTTCGTTTAGTGTCACATCCGTGGTGTCTGAACTACACCTGAGCTGTATCACCACCGACTCCTTTCTAATGTGGGGTCATGCCTCCCTTTATATCCAGCCCTTTGCTGGACTGCTGCTGGATTGTAATTGCATTGGACCCTTAATAGAGTTTCTTGGTCTGCTGTCACAGCGTGATTGCAAGAACTTGTGTTGCATTCAATGTGCTCTTGATTACTTGCCAATTAAAGTGCAAGGGAAACACTTACAATCTTCTCCTTTAAAATTGCATCTAGATTCCACCTCCTCCGAATGCTATGGGAAACTTGCAGAGACTGTTTCCAGTTGTCCTGTCTTTCTACTTTCAGACCTTGGCTTGGTGGGGTAGGTAGATAAATGTGCTTTTAAAAAAATTTAATTCATTAAATGCCCCCCCCCTTTTTTTTTCTTTTTTTTTTTTTTTCTTTTTTTTCTTTATTTTTAATTTTTATGTAGTTCTGTGCATGTGAAGCAGAAAGGCTCCTCTTGCAGCTGAGTGTTGCTCATTGCTCTCATGCCAGGTCGCTCAGGGTTTACAAGGTTTGGGACAGCCCATCTTTAAAAAGAAAATACACGAAAGCAGATGGCCCCGTGGTAGCTGAGCATGGAAGGAGACGCCTGAAGAAAGTGTGTTGTGGCAGGAGGGATGTGTTAGATGAGGGAACAGAGACGAGCCAGGAATGTGAGGAGGCAGCATGCAGGGGGCACACAATTTCCAGGAGTCTGGGAGCGTAGGAGGTGCTGCACTGTGGTGGCAAATCTCGTGGAGCAGGTGTGCAGGGGCAAACTGCCTGCCTTCCACTCCCTGGGCATCCTGGCAGCATGTGCTGGGAAACAGCCAGGGCCAAGGTGTGAAGAGAAGCAAAAACGGGGAGAGGAGAAAGAAAAGGAAGGGAAAAGCCCCAAGGGGAATGTGGACAATATGACAAGACACGGGGGGGAGCCCACCTGTGAAGGTAACTGTGAGTTTCTGTTTATCTTGCCTGTGGTTACACTGCAAGGAGGTTTTGAACTGCTGCCTAGTGTGACTGTCAATTATTTTAACTTGTATTTCTCACCTCAGTCCCCATGAAGTGCATTTGACAATAATTAATTTTGTGTGTGCAACTGAGAGTGTGTCCTACTCCTGCAGAGGTATCAGCTTAATGGGATATGGCTACAGGGGATAACAGGCTGTGCCACCCCATTAGGGAATTTGGGGGGTCACCTGGTCATTTAGACTAATATTTTAATTGTTGGAACATAAGGTTTCTCATAGTTGAATTGGGAACAGATTAACCTCTGTCTCTCTGAACTTGCATGCTGCCAAGCTCCTTAAACACCATTGCTAATTTTATTTTCTACTTTCAGCATGTATTTAAGATAATTCTTTTTGTTTCATAGGTTAAAGAGGAAATATTCTAACTGGCTGAGATCCCAGTGAGCAATTACAAATATTTTATTATAGTTACAGGACTTGGAATTCAGCCTCAGGCTGTGGGCATCAGAAAATCTATGTGTGGAAATCCCAAGTGTTGTAAGGCTGGGAGGGTTTTGTATGGAGGGATTCCTTCTCATTTTACTAAAGTTAAACTCTTGGTTTAAAAATAAAATAAATTTTAAAAACCCTTGGACTTGTAAATGAAACCTCTGCAATCAGCTTTTGACTATAGCAGTTAGAGAAGGGTTAATTGAGCCTCTTCATCTCCATTGCATGTTAGCACAGAAGGTCAGTGGTGGGAGAAGCCAGGTCCACACTGAAGGCTTTTGAAACAGCCCCCTAAGTAGCCTAATGAATATGCTGGTGAGATGAACAGGTCATTTAACACTTTTCATGTCGCTATTGTCCATCCAACCTTAAATGTCAACTCTGTCACTCTGATAGGCTGGTTCTGCTTAAAAAGGTTTCCTGGCTTTGTTCGATTCCTAGGAGGGATTTCCCCCCATCCCTACTCCTAATTGCTGGCAGAGCCCTACGGATGTATTTATGTCAGCCTTTTCATTCAGGTCAAGTCTACACTAGAGGATTTCACCAGTGTGTTGAAGAGATGCAATGAAGACAGAAGTGGAAGGGCCAAATGCAGTTGTAATTATCCTGCTGGAGCTGCAGCTCAGCGACCACAGTGGAGTGGCTGAGGGCAGGATGGTTTGATAGCTGGGATGGTGTGCTGGGATTGCTGTGCCCGTGCTGGGACAGTTTCACAGGGCTGCTGAGAGAGAGAGCTCAGCTGTGTGTGAACCATCCAAGCGCCCTTGGAAGGGCTGTGAGTGGGGCATGTGGAGGGTGCCTTGTGCTGGCACCTGCCTTGTGCCTAAACCCTGGTGGCAGAGGGGATGTCCCTGGTGTGGTGTTTCTGCCAGGATTTTGTGTGTTTTAGTGTGCTGATGTTGGGTGTCCAAGTTGATTGAAGCACCATCTCATGGCAATCAAGCTGCACACCTGGGAGAGCTGAATATTTTTCACAAATGTTTTCCTCACCCTGTGAACAGTAAGCGTGTTTCTTCTTGGGACACTTCTATTTTTTTCTGTGACCCATGGCATTCTGTGGCCTAGAAGGCCTCAGAAAATGACTTCCTATCTCAGGAGGACTGCAGACAGTTTTCTTGTGAGATTTCTTGAAGGCTCCTGTACTCCTTGCCTCAAATAAGCTCCCCAGTGCCATGGTCAGGAGCACAACAGCATAGGTGCTTCTGATTTAACATCACAGTCATGGGCTCAACATATTCAAAAGGTGTGCAAAGAGCAAGTGGACTGATTCTGTATTGGTATTCAACATCTCATTGCAGCTGTCTGCCCCTGCAAACTTTCTTGGCTTTCTGATACCTTTTCTGATTTCTGGTATCAGCACTGAAAAATGAAGGCTGATGGGGTGAAATAGCACATATCCGAGCATGTATGCTACAGAGCAGAGGAGCTTATGTGGCTGTTCCCAGAAATGCTGCCAAATCTGAGCCCAAGAAACCCCTCAGTAAGGGAACTGCTTTGACAATGCACTATGTATTTGAGCTGCCCCTCCAAAATAGGAAATTATAGTTAAATACATGGTAATATGTAATATTAAAAAAAAAAAAAAAACAACCCCAAAACTCCCTAAAATTTACCAAACCTATACTTGGGAGTGTCTCTGCTGCTGGCTGTGTCTTTCTGCACACTCCTGTCTTTGCCTGGGCTCTGGTAGTCACCCGGCTCCTTGGTACACTGTTCAGCCAATTAATCCAGCAGAAAACTAACCCAGCACAAAAGCAGGGAGAATTTGGGGCTTTGTTTCCTTTTTGCTGGATTAGTGAGCTGCCTTCTCTCCAAGAGGCGCCAGGAGAGGACAGGTGAGCTGCATGAGGACTGCACGGACTGGAAGAGGTTGCAGGAAAGGGTCAGATTTGCTCAGTGAAATTTCTGGGTTGTTTTCTTGGCAGGAAAGGGCCCAGACACAGGGACGGGGTGCAATGTGTGGGGCTGAGGGCACTGCAGGAGAATTGCAGCAGTGGTAGTTCTAGGGGTGAAGCTTTCCCTCTGGGGGTTATGTTCACCCATTTGCTGCTCAGCCCTCCTCTGCTTTCAAAAGCATGCTGCAAGTGCTAGGATAAAACCTCCAACCCAGCTGCCTCTCAGCTACCAAAATATCTCCTTTGCCCCTTGGCCAGCTGTCAAAACTTTCCTGGCTTTCCTGGAACAAGCATCTTAGGGAATGTTTCCTTTGGCTGATGAGAACTCAGGGGGATGCTCTGGAGATGACTATGGGACAACATGTTCAATGCCAGGTGCCTCTCCTAACCCTAAATCAGCTCCTGAACAACCTGTCCAGACCCTTAGCAAAGCTCTCCCTGCTTGGTGTGCTCTGCAGGGTGAGATTGTGCTTTGAGGAAGAAAGTTCTACAGAATAAAAAAAAAAAAATTGTGCAACTCAAGAGCTGAGAAAAAAAGCCTTAATTATTCAACTAGTTTGGAACACTTGAAAGTATCCCTAAAAATAGGTGAAAGGGATGTTTGTCAGCTACAAAGAGATTATCCTGCAGTAGTAGTGCTTGTCTTATTTTATGATGATGCTACAGAATACAGTCCCTCAGGTAACCTCATTAATGTTTATAAACGAACCCCTTGTTTAAACTTTCGGTTTGAGGAGGTAGAAATAGGGCAAGAGGCTAGTGAGCCTGATTTTATCACAAGTGCTTTGAAAAGCCCAAGGACACGGCTCTAAGGTCTCTATAAGGATGTGATGTACATGGGCCGACAATTGGATTATTGGGTGCTTGCTAGACTGCCTGAGATGTACCCTAAAGGAGCCACCCAGGAAGGACTTTGGCTAAAATCCTGGGTGAAATTCTGCACGCTTTCCCAGAGGATCTGTCAGCAGGAGCTTGGCACTCTCCTGTGCCCCATCAGTCGTTTTGTTTCTGAACTCTTTCGGCAAAGGCAACCTGTGACCATATGTTGTTATAGCCACAAGCCTTTCCACAGGGCAGTATCTGGAAAACCCTGCGCCTCAGCCCAGGGTGGAGGCTTCTTTTCGCTATCTGCTCCTTCAAGAGGGCAACTGTTTCTTCTGGCTATCATAACAGGGTGGCAGTTACCAACAGCCCCTAACAGGACGGGGTGGTTTCTGACTCTCACCGCTCCATCCTTAAAAATAACAGCTCCTTTTTCCGAGCCAACCAACAATTGTGGTCAGCCACGAATACCAGTTTAACCATTTGGCAGCTGCCCTGTAGGAGCTTTCCAGAGAGCCAAAGGAGCCCTAGAGCCACACTGGGCTGGTTTCAGTCAGCAGGGCACACTTAGCAGATTTCCTTGTATGCAACCAGCCTCTTTAATAACACACAAAACCCCGGAAAGTTAATACCAAACAAATTGCAGAAGTGTGTAAGAACTAGTAATTCAAGAGGGTTCTTTATTTAATGAACGAGCGGTAAAACTCCATCCCTCCCCACACAAACACGCCGTTTCTTGCTCTGCAGCCTTTCTCCAGCCGGTTGTGTGTGTCGGGACTGTCAGCAGAGTTTATTTTGGATTCCACTACGCGCAGTAGTAGCCGGCTCCGCAAACAGCGCGCTGTAAACTGGAACCGCCCCTTACGGCTTTGGGGCAGAAAGCCGCGATAACGGGATACCGTCGGTCGGAGGGTCCCGGGATCTCCGGTGGGGCAGGTACCGGGGGTTCCCCCAAAGGTCCCCTGGGGGTCCCGCGCTGCCGCACGTGGCGGGTGCTCCGCGGGGCCGCGCTCCGGGGCGCGCTCCCGGCCGCGCTCCGCGGTCCCCCCGGCGGGCGCTCTTTTTGAATGAATGACCTCACCCGCGCCGGCCAACCGCCGAGCGGCCGCGCTTAATATTCATGAGGCGCCGCGCCAATCAGCGGGCGAGGAGGTTGTTTTAAACGGCAGAGCCCCGCAGCCAATCAGGCCGCTCTCGTAGGCAGCCAACGCGAGGCTGAGCCGCGCCGAGCCCCGCGTCGTGCCCTGCGCTCCGCTCCTGTCCACACTACCGCGAACAATACAGGTACGTGCAGCCCCGCCGCAACTTTTCGGGGGGCGGCTGCCCCCTCCCCGCCCTGCCCCCGCGCCTTCGTCCCTCTGCCCTGCCTGGCCCGGCGTGCCTTTTTTTTTTTTT
>VZSR01002045.1:4004075-4101715 GCA_013398615.1 Brachypodius melanocephalos
CGGGGGGCCGAGCGCGGCGGAGGGGGAGCGCGGCTTTGTTCGGCGGCGCGGCGGCGGCGGCGCCGGGAGAAGCCATCTTAGCGAGCGGGGCCGGCCCTGGGCGCGGAGCGCGGCCGCCGCTCCCGCTACCGCTCGCCCCGGCCGCCCGGGGCCGGCCCGGCGCCCCGCGCCCCCGGCCGCCGCCCGGCCCCCCGGCGCCCCCCGCCCGCCGCCCCGCCGCATTTCAGGGGCACTTTCTTTCATCAGGAGGCGTTTCACAAAATGGAAGATGAATTATTGGCGTCTGGCGGAGCCGCCGCTGCCCCCGCCGGCCCCGGCCCCGCCGCAGGTGCCCGCGCCGCGGAGCGCGGCCGGCGCTGTGACCTTGGGGGGGCGCAGATGCGGGAGGGGCGCGGAGCGGGGCCGGGCTGGGCTGGGCCGGGCCGGGCCGGGCTGGGCTGGACCGGCCACCGCGGGCCGCTCGCCTCCAACTTCGGAGCGGGGCCGGCTCCGCGCCCCGGCCCCCGGTACCGCGGGTGTTCCGCCCCCGCGGAGGCAGCGCTGTCCCGGCAGCGGCCGGACCGGGCAGGGCGGCTCACTGGCCGCTTCTGCTGCACCTGGCGGGTTAATGGGCTGCAATTAAATATTAACGTTGTGCTAATAAAAATTAAATTTTCAAGTGAGTTAGAGGCTGTAAATAGGAAATACTATTGCGGGCTAATGATTTTTTTTTTTTTAATTAAGCGGGGAAAATTTAATACGGAAGCAAGAAAAAAAACGGAGCCCAAAAGTTAGCACCATCGTTTGAGTAACTTGCCGATTGCATCTTTGCACTGACCACTATGCCTCAAACATGTGTCACTTGGTGGAGCAAGAGCAAGCACAACTCACCTCGCAGGGCTCCACGAGTCCTATAGTGGTTAAAGTCAGCCTTTATTTGTGCCCTTTATATATATAAAAAGGTTATTGCACTTTTTCGGGGCAACTAATTTGTCTTGCCTTCTTACCTGGGCAGCAGCTGCTAACACATACTCTCCAGCTCCTGAAGGGATAAGTTATTGCCTGGCACTGTGCATGCCACTCCAGCCCCAGTGTGGTAGCCAACTAAAACAGATACTTTATATTAGTCCGTATATAATGCTTAATAGGCAGAAGTATGTATATTTAATAGGCTGTCTCCAGTCTTTGGACATGATGTAAATATATATTAATGTAACACTTAAATCCACTGACTGGTTTCTCTTGGCTTGTCTGCAACCCATGTATCAAGGGAGAATAATTTAAGTGTCTGTATTGGGGATAGTAAGAGGTGTCAGGGGAAAGAAAGAAGTGTGTTAGGTGTGTTACTGATGGGACATCAGGTCAGAGCATGGTGAGGAGGTGTGTTTATAAATATATGCACACCATATATGTATACATACATAGGTGTATGCATTCATCTATATATCATTTGTTATTTTTTCCTCTGTCCCCACAGAGTCACGATGGCTAAAGGTGATCCGAAGAAGCCCAAGGGCAAGATGTCTGCCTATGCCTTCTTTGTGCAGACGTGCCGTGAGGAACACAAGAAAAAGAACCCAGAGGTTCCAGTCAACTTTGCAGAGTTTTCCAAGAAGTGCTCAGAGAGGTGGAAGGTACCTTAAATTGTCACTTCCTGAAGGGATAACTTCTTGTAATACCTGCTAGGATGATGTGTGTATGTGGATACGAAGGGAACCGGTGCTGTTTTGGTCTGTGTGCTGTTCTTGGCAAGCTGTCCTGGCCATTGGTCAGGTGCTGCTGGAGCCTGTGGCAATACTGAACCTTTTAGACTCGTGTATCTGCCCATTTAGCTGCTTCTGCTAGAGTCTGGCCTTTCAAGCAATGCCCTTCAGCAGCTACAGGTGTGTGTCCAAAGGACGGCTCTGGCTGTGCTTGTCTCATTTCTGTTGCTGAGTGTGTGTGCCTGTGATTTCCCGTACAGGACCTTCGTCCTCAAGGTGGTCCAGTCAGAAAACAAACAAATTCTGGAACTCCCGTATCGAGTTGATGTGTGTTGGCTTGTTTACATAAAGTTTGCCAGCTAGTTGGGTAATCACAACTTTGGTGTCTCGTGTTTTGGGTTTTTTTTAGACCATGTCAAGCAAGGAAAAGGCTAAATTTGATGAAATGGCAAAGGCTGATAAGGTACGATATGATAGAGAAATGAAGGACTATGGACCAGCTAAGGGTGGCAAGAAGAAGAAGGACCCCAATGCCCCAAAACGACCACCGTAAGTAACTTTGAGGCATTTGATTTTAAGTGTTTTGGTTCATTTTCACACCCTGTATGTAACAAGGGTTTCCAGGAAGGAGGCAGATGAGGGACACAGTGTTGATACAGCAGGATTGGTGGTGATACTGCCTTGTAAACCTTCAAGGCAGCTTGTGGTCTTGAGCATGTAGGGCACAAATTGTTCAGTACTTGGTACGCTTAAACTCTTAGTGATGGAAGTGGCCAGGTCACAGTGGGACTTGTGTATCTAAGATGAAACTGGGTGAGGGGATACAGAACACTTAATTATAAAAGAGCATTGAGTGAAGGCTGCAGGTCTGAGCCTCGGTGAAATCAGAACATGTTTAAAGCTTATGTTTGATTTTGTAAGTTATAAAAAAAGTTTCTACTCTGTGCTTGTGCACGTGTCAGTGTTGTCAGGGAGGGATGGAGGAAGGGGTGCTCCCTGGGCATCTTGCTGCAAATGCTGACTGTCCTCTGGTGTTTCTTCCCAAGGTCTGGCTTCTTCCTCTTCTGTTCAGAGTTTCGCCCCAAGATCAAGTCCACAAACCCTGGCATATCCATTGGGGATGTAGCAAAGAAACTGGGCGAGATGTGGAACAACCTCAGTGATGGTGAAAAGCAGCCTTACAATAACAAGGCAGCTAAACTGAAGGAGAAGTACGAGAAGGTAAGGAGAGTTTGTCACTCGTGCCTCCTCTGTACCAGCTCTTTTGTTGATGTGTTCTTGTAGCATAGGCCCAGCTCAGTGACAGCTGAGCTTTGCACAGGTTGGGGCAGAGCAGGGTAGAGCTCCAGAGGTGGATTTCAGCAAGGAGGGAGAGCTTTCCCCAGGGCTGTGCAGCAGGGGCTGCTTCACAAAGGGTTTGCTGTGTTACAGGAGCTTTGTCCCGTTATCAGGAGACATTGAGAGGCTGGGTTCTCTTCTCCTCCTCAAAGAAATAGCCACGAATACAGCAGGGCTCAAGATCTCCGTGATCCATGAGCACGCTTAGGTGTCTGCATACCTGTGTGCTCCTGTGCTGGCTGCATCCCCTGGGGCAGCCAGGGAAGGCCAGTCCCTTTTAAATTAAAAGCCCACTGCTGTAGAAATGCTGTGTGTGTTTGCTGCTTAGAGCAAATTAAGACATCCCCTTGACTTTGCAGGATGTTGCAGACTACAAGTCTAAAGGAAAGTTTGATGGCGCAAAGGGAGCAGCGACCAAAGCTGCTCGGAAAAAGGTAGAGGAAGAAGACGAAGAGGAGGAGGAGGATGAAGAAGAGGAGGATGAAGATGATGATGATGAATAAAACTGTACAATACTTGTCTCCATGTGAATACCATAGAGTAGGGGAAACACCATAAATGAAGCACCTCTTATTTGAGATGGTGTCTCTTGCCCTTATTAGGCTTAATTAAAAAAAAAATTGGATTCCGATCGCGTTGTAGTTTCTAAAAGTGCTCTAGAAATTGTAACTGGTTTACATGAAGTGGCCATGGGTGTAGTGAGCACCCTGAAACTGTATCAAAGTTGTACATATTTCCAAACATTTTTAAAATGAAAAGGCGCTCTAGTGTTCTCCTAACTCTGTGCACTTTGCTGTTGGTGTAACAAAGCATTTAAAAATGTTTCAAGCATTTTTTTAATTTGTAAGGTGGTGTTACTATATGGTTATTGGCTAGAAAATCCTGGGTTATAAACTGTACATATCTATAGTTTGTAAAAACTAGACAGATTCTTGTGGTACATGCTTAGAGTGATGATGCCTTAGAGGAGCAGTGATGACTTGGAGCAGGCTGTACGTTCCCCGGGGTGCCATGGCCCAAAGCATGCACTGTGAGGGTAGATCTATTTACACTACAGTGGGCGTCCATTTAGCTTAAAGTTGTCTTTCTGTATATAGTGAAATAGCATTCTGCTGCCATTCTTAGTTGTGGAAGGGGGTTCAGCTGGCATGAGAAGTGTATGGGTTTTTTTAGTTAAGTGCGGTAGTTTTTAAGCTGAAACTGTAGACATCTCTTCATTGTCAACTAAGTGAAGAGCCAGTGCAGCAACTGAAGTTCAAAAACACTCTGTACTTAAACAAATTTGCAACGTTCTGTTTTTTTTGTATGTTTAGAATGCTGAAATGTTTTTGAAGCAAAATAAACAGTATTACATTTTTAAAACTGTTCTTGACAACACTCTAAATTTCTGGTTTAAAAGGATCTTAACAACAGCAAGAGGTTCATTTTGAAGTCTGTGGCATCCCTCAGGGCTGGTGACTTAGGAAACATTCTGACTCAAGGATTAAAAAAAAAAAAAAAAAAAAAAAATTAAAAAAATGGTGGCCAGCCAAAACTGGCTGAATTGAAAGAGATGGCTGCTCCAGCTAATATGCAATCTTAACTGTTTATGGCTGAGTGGCATAAGATGCTATGCAAGTTTGAACTTTATTACTTGAACTTGGGAGCCTAAATGAACATTCATGACATAATTGTTTGTTTGTGTGTGTATATAGCAGCATTCAGAGATGCAGAGAAAGGTAGGTGGCTAGGAATGAGGCTGACACCATGGAATAAGTATAAAAGCATAGTTTGGATTTTTTTTTTTTTTTCCAGTTGTGTTGGGTAAATTTATAGCCCAAATGCATTGCTGTACATATTAAAATGTGCCTTTTTTGTCCTGTGTTAAACTGTTTCAGACTTGTGGTTTTTTCTAGCCTCTTGTTTCATGGCAGGTGCCAGGCGCCTCAGTCTAACTCCCTGCTGAAGTAGGAGCGTGGCACAGGTACTTGGTCTGTGTCCTTTCTCTAATAATGACACAAATTTCAGGAGGAACTGGGGGCTGTGAGGTGGGGTGGGGGAGCAACAGGTCTCTTTCCCCTCTGGTCACCAGCTGGCTGTGTCACAAAGCCTTGCCTTCTTTCCAAAACCCAAGCTGGGGATCTTTTGGGACCCTTGAAAGAGAATACCTTACCTCTAACTGGTGACTATAACCTTGTTTTTCCTTAGAGTGGGAACAGCATGAGTTGGGAAAACTTCAGCACCCCCAGGCCAGCCCTGAATTCCTTCCCTGTGCTGGCTCTAGGAGCTTGGAGGAGGGTAGATTGGGGCTGAGGATGCTTGCATTAATAGCAAGGCAAAGCTGGGGGCTGTTGAGTCCAGCTGGTTTCAGAAGATGCAGTAAAACCCACAGGTGCAAACCCTGGGTGTGGGCTGCTGCCACCTCTGCTTTTGAGCCAAGTTTCAGATAAATGGGGTCCCAGGATTACAGGCAGTAACTTCAGAATGTGGTTAAAACTGCTTAGTTGCCCAACTGGGTGGCACTTCTGGCATCCTCTGTCTTCTCAACAACCGTGACAACTTCTCACCAACAACAGCTTGGCAAAACAGTCTGATCTAGTGTTGAGATGGACCAAAACCTGAAAGCAGAATTTTCAGAATTGAGCAAGCTAAAAAACTTTCCTGAAACATAGCAACATGTAACAACTTTTGTTTTAGGGCTAAGTGACAGTTGAATCGCTCGGAAATACTTTTATAGTTGCTTAATTATGGTAATTTTTAGTACCTTTGTTGCACAAAAAAAGTGATATTTGCCCCTATTTTATGGGCAGTTGCATTTTAAAAGCCTCAATAAAGCTGCATCTGGAAAAGAAACAGCTACTTCTGTATTTGCTACCCTTTCTGCATGTCTTCTGATGCAAGGGAGTAGGCAGCTGGAGATCCCGTGGAAATTTGATGGGGAAGTGATGGAGCAGAAAAAAAAAAGTGATGGCATCAGTTCAAGAGCTCTAATGTTGTTTCTATTGTCTAGTTGGCAAAATCTCTCCTTAACCACATATGGGAATTAGTGTGGATCACTGTTGTGCAAATCAAGCTTGGCTTTGAATTAACTGCTGGTGAGCTGAGCCCCTATTGATAGTATCAGCAAATGAGGACTGGAGCTGACACCTCTTTGGCTTCATTGTATTGGAAATCAATTTAAGTTGCAGAGCTTGGTCAAGGTCTTGGACCTTACAGTGCACTACCTCTTGCTGCTCTGCCCACACCTAAAATCTGGCATTCCTTGGGGCTGCTGTTGGAATTTGAGGCTCTCACATTTGGGCACTGCAGATGTGGTGGTGATGTTTCTTCCCTGCGTACTCTGCTGTTGATAAATGCCATAGTGTGAATGCATATAAATAACACATAATTTCTCCCCCACTGTTTTGTGTTCTGACGTGTCGTCTCAAATATTGGGAACCGCTTAATTTCACCCAGCTCAGTTATTTTCACAGAACACCCTCGAAGTGCTCCTTTTCTCTGCTTTGAAATGCTTGTGGTGTTTCAGAGAAGACATTTCTGCTTTGTGCTGCTGCACAGCTCAAACTTCGAGTTCAACTTCAGTCCCAAGCCAGGCAAAGTAAATATTTCTCTTATTAACTCCATGATATGTAGAGAAGGGTAAGGATTAAACAGATTGGGCAAAGGGAGGGGGTGGAGGAAGAGACTTTTCCTTGCATGAATTTGACAGAGCTGACTGTGAGACTGCTTATCCTTCCAAACTCTGATGTGGTGCTGCTGCTGTCCCTGCTGAAGTTGGTCAGAGGCTGCAGACCCACTGCTCTGTAGCCTAAATATTTCCAAAATTCAGTTGAGATGTGGTAAATATTTGGTGTGAGCCAAATCTGAGCACTTAGACTGGGAGGAAGGGGCTGCATCGGGGGAGTCCCATCACTGGTGTGGCAGTCACAAGGAAAAAACCACATTGCAGCTTGGTTTCCTACTGCTGTGTCAGGACTCTACACATCTGTGGGGAAGGAGCATGTTAATTTTCTACAATAAAATTAATTAAAAATCCTACTACAAATTAATATCTCCCTGGGACAAGGGAGAGTCCGCTTTGGGGATGGGACTGAGGATGCACAGTTAAAGCATCTCTCATCCTTTCTCCCTTTGAACAGCTCATTTTTGGGTTGTTTTATTCACTCCTAATAAACCCTGCAGGAGCAGCAGCGAGGTGCAAGGGCTTCTGATGCTCCTGGCTCAGCAGGTGAATGGCTTTTTATTCTGGCAGCCACCTCGAGTTGCTGTTTTCCCTCTGCTCACTCAGGCTCTCGTTCCACAAGCAGAGGAACATCTCCCAGGTAATGGGAGATTGAGGGAGTCCTTCTGCTGCAGGTTTTGGGGAGCTTGGACAGGGAGCTTGGACAGGGAGCTAGGATGTTTCCAGTGGGGTGAGAGCAGCATGCTGCATTTCTGGCAGGGCTTTCTGACCAGCCCCAGATTCCCCTCTATGAATGTTCACAAAAGCACAAAATGCTCACTTTAAAGGATAATGGCAGGAACTGTGACAAGTGGCATGTTTATTTCTTTCCAGGGCTGGGGCTGCACCACATTTTAGTGCCATAAACTGAATTGTAAATCACAGCAGTGCTGCAAACAGAGAGTGCTGGGGACCCTGTAACTGAGCAGTTGCTCTCCAAATGTGTCAGCTTGCAGTGGGGAAGGGACTGGACAACCAGCAGGCAGGGGGCTTTGTGCCCTGTCAAGGGTCTTCATCACCTTTGTGTGCCTGCCTCTGCTTGGTCACCTGTGTTCAGAGCACTCTGCAGACACCTCATCCTTCCAGTGGATCTGATCTCTGTGCTACAGCAATGTGTGGATGGGGGAGATGTCTCCTTGCCTGTGCTGATGCTCTTGATTGGAGTTGTCTGCTGCTAAGAGCTCTTCCCTGAGTGCCCTCCTGCACCTGGATCCCTAAATTAGGCAGGAGGAAGCAGCACAGCTGACAGCTCTGTGTCCTGGGTGGCGAGTGGGAGTTCCACTTGGAAAACTCCCTCAGGTATTTCAAGTCAGAAAAATGCTCTTCTTAAAAAATATTAATCAAACACGGGCTGGCTTTGTTGTAAGAGCTTATAGCTTGTAAGTGTTTCTAACTGCTTCTTTGTGAAGCTTAAAATTTGCTTTATTTAGTTTAGAAAATTAATACCCATAGCAGGATGAAGTGATTGGAGGGATTGTTTGAGACAAATGCCTCTTGTCTGCTGCTAATGACTGTGTGATTGCTCTTTTACTGTATGTTACCTGCCTGTGCCAGCAGTAATACATGGTCCTGGAAAAAAAGAAAAGGTGTAAGCAGGGTCAATTTGGTCTCCCATTTTCTTACAGATGATGTTGGTTGAGTTTTGTTTTCTTTAGTTTTAGAGCTCAGACTGGTGATCTTCCCTGGGCTTGGCTTCTGCAGTTAAGGCATTACTACCTGTAGGTCCTGGCTAGGATTTCTCCCCAGTAGCAGAGAGGGCAGAAGGAAACATGCTGGGTCTTCTGTTGCTTTGTTTGTTGCTTCATATACTAAGTTAATTTTTGCAAGCTGCTGGGAGGGTTTTTCAAACCAAGCTCAAAGATCAAGCTGTCAGTAAAACTCTTAAAGAGAACTCTTTCTTCAAAGGAAGAGTGACTGAAAGTGGAATAGAACCTGACCAAACAGAATCCTAGAATCTTTGAATTGTTTGGATAGGCAGGGACCTTTAAATCATCTTGTTCAAACCCCCCTGCCATAGGCAGGGGCACTTTCCCCTAGATGAGGTTAGTTAGACTCTCTAATTACTCACTGTCACTTGTGTTCCATTTGTTGGTGACTCCCACCAGAGCTGTCCAGCAAAAAAACCCACTGGACCATGTATTTTGAACCTTGCTGGTGACTCTCTTCCAGTGGTTTTGAACACAGAAGGGTTTGGCCTCTTCTCTATGCACCTCTGCTAGGAAGGAGCAAATGGACCTGTCCCCTTCCAGTGCTCTGCCTGGGGAGAATGTAAAGCTTTGACTTTTCCATTACCTGTGCTTAAAGGGGGCTTGTGAAAAAGAGGGAGAGAATGACATTTTACACAGGCAGATAGTGATATGACAAGGAGGAAATGATTTTAAACTACAGAGAGTGTGTTTAGAAGTTGGGAAGAAGTGGTGAGGCAGTGGCACAGGCTGCCCACGAGAAGCTGTGGATGCCCACCCTCTCCTCCTGTTCCCTGCCCAGCTCTCTGTCAGTCCAGCCCAGCAGCTGTGGGTGGCACATCTGACCCAGAGGCTTACTTGAGATGGTGTGATTTGCATTTCAGTTTTGGGAGCAGCCTGGACTGTGTTCTCCCAGTAGTCAGGTGCTGGGCTGTTGCTGTGTGCCAGCTCAGACACCCGCTGCTGCTGCTCCCCTGGGATTTTTGTGCTCACAGCAGCATCAGGATGAGGATGGAGGTTGCAGGGATGCAGGAGCTGCTGCTGGCTGGGAATGTGCTCTCCCAGCAGACCCTTGTGGGGCTGAGGAGTGGTGCTGGAGGTGGGGAGCAGGAGCTGCAGGTCCCCAGGCTGTGAGCAGACAGTGTCCGCAGGGTCTCACCATATGGTGCTGGATTTCACAGCAGTGAGCCTGGGCATGCAGGGGAAGGGCTGAGCTCAGAAATGTTTGCTGCTGGTGGTGCTCAGGTCTCTCCTGGAGGTGGTGATTGCCATGGAACACCTCAGGCTGTGCTGGGCAGGGATCAGCTGCAGTGGAGGGAGATAAGGTGTTAGTGAATGTGTGGGTGGGAAGCATCCTCGTGTGTGTTCTCATCCTGCCAAACACAAGGTTCCTGCCCATCAGAGGTGCTCTGGTGGGGTCTCTGTTCCATTGACCCCCTCCCAGGCCATGCTTGGTTGGTGGGGCTGTCAAAGCAGGTGGCAGAGCCCTGCAGCAGGAGCCTGTCCCAGGGCAGAGCTGCAGATCCCTGTGACCTGGAGCAGGATTGCCTCCAGCCCTGCAGCCCCAGGGCAGTGTGAACCACCTTCCTGCCATGGGCAGCTCCCATGGAGGGTCCTGCAGGGGCAGCCCACCCTGACAGGGGCTCAGGGTGCCCGTGGTGGGAGAGGGGGTCCTGCTGGAGGAGCTGCTGGTTTGCTAGAAGCCTTCTCCTAAATATGGACATGATTTTTTTAAATTTTTTTTTTATTTGCTTGCTCTGGAATCTTTTAATTTTTTTCCCTTAATCCTGGAGAAAAATCAGCGGTGCCCTGCATGCATGTGACATGGCTGTGCACAAACTCCCTTTGTGACTCCTTTCTTTCACGGGAGAGAACCACATTCAGGAAAAGCAGGGCCCTGACAACAGGAATCAAGTGTTTCTAAATATGGACATCCTTTTTTGGACTAAAAAGTCTTTTTGTACCATGCATATTTCCCCTGTTAATCATTTCCTTTTGTTCCTTGCAAACTTGGGTCCTCCAATGTTATAGAAGGAATTATAGCCGCTGTGTTTGTAAACTTTTCCTTATGATCCATGAGCTGCCTTGTGTGTTGCACGGATTTGCTGGTTTGTTTTTTTTTTTTTCTTTTTAATGTGGTTGGAAAGGCCAGCACTCTGGTCTACTCACCCTAGGCTTCCCCCTTTAAATTTTTTTTTTTTTTAATTATTATTATTTTATTTTAACCAGTCATATTTGGCCTAAGCCAGTCTGGAAATATTGGGGATTTTACAGGCCATCGAGCTTTGCCTGGTCCTATTCACTGCTTTTGTGTGGCACTAATTGGCTCGATAAAGAAGGGTCTGGGCTCTGTGGAGTGCTTCTCCTCCAAGGTGAAATGTGAGCTGGAGGGGGAAGTATTCAGATGTTCACTAGCAGTTCTGCTCGCTGGATAATCTGAATGCATCAGAAATGAGCTAGAGCTCAGACAAAGTAGGGGATTAGGAGTCTGAGATGGGCGAGCGGGTGGACATCTGGAAGCCTGCTGTTTGGCTCGTCTGGGCTGGCTCGTGTCTTCACAATGTGGGTTAGAGGCGCCCCGAATGAACAGCACGCTGGCTCTGTGTGCTCCAAAAATCACAGTTCTTGCTGTTGTTTGTGGAGGACCCCACCCTCCCCAGCAGAGCTCTGTGCGCTCATTGTGCCCCTGCGAGGCTGCAGGGACACGCTCTGCTCTGCTGGCACTGTGTGCCCCACCTCTGCCTGCTGCCCCAGGATTTGGGGGGAAAACTTCATGGATTCCCCTGGCTGGTGATACACAGCAGATGCTCAAGCCCTTGCTTGCACAGTCCCACTGTGATTTGGGGCAGGGGCAGCTCTGCAGAGCCCAAGAGAAGAGCAAATACATGAGGAGAGGAGGAGAAAACCCAGCTTGGGGCTTCTGAACGTGTGCAGAGCCCAAGAGAAGAGCAAATACATGGAGGAGAGGAGGAGAAAACCCAGCTTGGGGCTTCTGAACATGTGCAGAGCCCAGATTTCCCAGTTTTTGTTACAGGGCAGGGCTGCCTCTGCCACCAGCAGAATCTGCTTTATTTACCTGGATGGTTTGCTGGAGGAGTCTCTCTGTTTGCCCACTGCCAGGGGTATTCCTGCCACATGACTCACACCCTCAAGGCAGGAAAAAGAAAAATAGGCTGTATTTTACTGCAAATCTTTTCATATTCAGCTGCCATTTTCCTTTGTTTTATTTATTTACAGTAGGGCCCTGATGGAACAGCAGTAAGATTGTCAGGGATGCTGTGCATCCTCTTAGTACTTAGAGATAAAATCTCGAAGTGTTTATATAGAGGGGGAAAAAATAACCCAACTGTTGAAATCAATGAGTTTGAAATGCTTTGATGAAATGACCTGGTAAGGCAAACTCCACTTGCTCCATCCCTCTCCCACTCCCAGCCCTTCTCACCCCCATCCCTGCAGGCACCAGGTTTGTGGCTTGGTCATCAGTGCTGCTGGAGCAGGGTCTTCTTCATTTGATGCTGAATTAGGAGTTGAAAAATCCTTCTGCCTCTTTGAAAACAGTATTGGGGAAGGAATTACAAATATGCCGTCAACAGAAATAACTGAACAGTGGTTTGGTTTGGTGTTTTTTTTTTTTCCCCAAAAAAGTAATTTCTTTCCCAGCCTCTCTGCATGTGCTCCCTTTTTGCTCCTCCATCTCCAGCACTTTGCTCGTGTTTCCATCCTTTTCCTGCGTGCCCTGCCTCGGCAGCCTCAATTTTGGGCACAGCTGTGACGTACCCAAACGTGGCTGCACACAGCTGGATCCTCACAGTGCTCCCAGCACAAATCCCAGCAGCATTGGCCCTGCCACGGGTGGGAAGCATCACCCTGGGCTGAGCCAGCCCTGAGAGGTTCCTCGTTCAGGGAAGCAGTGTCATACCCACCCTACTCTGTTTCTGGCAGTGCCACTGCTGCTGGATGTGATATCCCAGGGAATTAAAGCAGGGCTGGATGTGGCAGTGTCACTGAAAGTTCTGACTCAGCAGGATGTGGCCAGGATTGTGTGAAAGCCCTGCAAAATTCATAATTTGTGGGGGAAGTTCTTGTTTCACCTGTCAGCTGCACTCACACTAATCTGACCCACGAGGGTACAGCGCCAGTGGCCAGTGACTCCTGCTGTGCTGCCTTATTTTCTCATATTTTCTGGCAAAACTGCTTTTGTTTCGCTTGGGGGAGCGGAGCTGGATCCCAATAGGCACTGGCAGCATTTTTACTTTTCGTGTACTTCTGTGTCCTGCTGGGTTGGAATGTTGTTGGGTGGTTTTTTCTGGGTAGGAGCTTAGGGAGTGTGGGCACACAGGTAAAACAGCTCCTTTGCCAGGGCCAGTGTACCAGGGGTCCTGCCCCTCTTGGTCTGTGCCAGCAGCACCTTTTGGATGGGGAAATGGAAATCTGGAGACGTAGAACAACACTGCTGTGCTCACCTATGGGCACCCTGGAAGACAAACCTCTGGAAAGCTGGGTTCAGAATACTCCTTTTTGTCCCAGGGTGGGAGGAGGCAGGTGTTTTGCCTGAAAAGCAGGGCCAGAAAGGTTTTTTGTGTGCTGGGGGGGTACTCTAGGTTAGGAGACCTGCCTGATTTTACACACTCTAAATGCAGTTAAGCATCACAGTCACAATTCTTCCTCCACTAATTGTAATGTAATTTTTCAGAAGTGCTGGCAGCACAAAGCACTGAAAGTGCTCAGTACTAGGGGGAGAGCCTGAGGGGCTGCCCAGGGGCTTTGGGATCCCCCAGGGCAGGGCCAGGGCACCCTGCAGCTCCTTGATACTGTTCAGGGCTGTCAAAGCCTTTGCTGTGGGGTGGGGGAACCCAGGTTTGGAGGAGGCAGCCCTGAGCCCTGTGTCCCTGGGTTCAGTGGGGGATGCTCCTGCCAGGAGTGCTGGGAGCTTGCATTCCCCTCAGCCTCAGCCCTGAAGGAAGCCCAAAGCCTGGGTCAATAATAAGCTTATAAGACAGTAAATCTTGGTAATGAGAAAAACAGAAGACGGCATCTGCTCCACACAATGGCGCTGTGCATGGTCTGGTAAACAGCTATTGAAAGGAGCTGCCTGTCGTGGCAGGGCTTACAGCTGAGCAGCCCCATTTCCATGCAGGATGGGTGGGTTTCACTGCCCCCAGCCCCTCTGAGGGGCTGCAGGAATCCTGTTGGGATTCCACGGGCTGAGCTGACCTGTTGCCCACGAGGCTGAGTGCTCAGCACAGGTGCAGCAGCCCCTGGCACAAAGGCAGAGCCAAGCAGCCACCGTGGAACTGGAGATGGGACTGGCACAGTGATTGTCTGCTCCTCCTGCATGTGTGGAACTGGAGATGGGGCTGGCACAGTGATTGTCTGCTGCTCCTGCATGTGTGGAACTGGAGATGGGGCTGGCACAGTGATTGTCTGCTGCTCCTGCACATGTGGAACTGGAGATGGGGCTGGCACAGTGATTGTCTGCTCCTCCTGCATGTGTGGAACTGGAGATGGGGCTGGCACAGTGAATGTCTGCTCCTCCTGCACGTGTGGAATTGGAGATGGGCATGATGTGGGACTGGCACAGTGATTGTCCGCTCCTCCTCCTGTGCCCCCTTCAACACCTCCCTGCAATGGCTCTGCTGGGAGATGTTCACCCTTTGGAGGGTACCCTGCTGCAAATAGGGCTTGGACTAAAAATGGGAATTAGGCTTCCTCTCTTGTCTTTGGAGGTGCCAAAATGAGATGAGCTGATGGGCAACAGGCGCCTGGGGATGAAGGAGCTGCGCAGGGGGCAGCAGGAAAAAGAAGAGGCTGGGTCTTCACCTGACACTCCCTTCACCTGATGAATCTGGTGCCCATGGGGTGGGAGCTGGCTGTGGTCCCCCTCCTGCTCCAGCTGTGTGAAGCCAGGTCTGCAAAATGGGGAGGAGGAGGAGAAGGGGGGAGTTAAGGGGAAGAAATCTGCATATGGTGTGTAATGCGTTTATGAATTGGGTCTTTAATAATTTACATTACCAGTTTAATACTTTGAATACAAATTATCTTGCCCATATGCTGTGCTGACAAACATAAAAATGGAGTAATCAAAGCTGTAATAGCACTACAGCAAAAAGACATAAAATGCCACTAGAAGGCTTAGGATAAATTATTGCATGCACACACCAGCTCTATGGCTCCCTGGTGCCAAAGGATGCATTGCAATTTCTTCCTCAGACTTTGCATTTGGGCTTGAGGACTGATGCAGTACCAGGAGTACTGCTCAAAATTCTGCAAGACGGGCAGCATTTAACAAAGGAGAGGAAAGGGGGGGAAAAAAAAGGCTCAGCCTTGTTTGATAAACACCGCAATTTAAATTCTGCTCTGGCATTACACGGGCTGCCAAGGAAATATAGCCCTCTTATTTGCAGGGGAGCCCCCTTCTTCCTCCAGCAGGGTTATTTGCATGTATTATAAACTGCAGTGCTGGCTTGCCATCTTCAGGCAGCTGCCACACACTGCACAGCATCCCTGTGCATCCTTGTCCATCCCGGTGCTGCTTGGAGGGTCCACAAGGGATACCCCAAGGGATACCCAAGGGAGGATGCGGGTGACCCATGCAAAGGGCAGCATCAGCCCAGGCAAAACACAAGTTTCATCTCACCCCTCTTCACACCTGAACTTGTTCCCCTCGAATCCCTGAGCTCTGAGGGGCTGGAGGAGGTGGGAGAGGATGGAACAGCCCCAGGCCCTTGGTGCTGCCTTTTGGCCACCCTTGGACTGCAGTTCATGTGCAAGGGAACAGTGTGGGAGGCCTTGGGAGCTGGTGGATGCTGCAAGTGATTTAGTATTTTGTTTTTAGCAGGATTTTGGTGTGTGTGTGTGTGTGTGTGTATGGGGCACAGGGTTCTGCAGCAAAAGGAGCAGGTTTGCAGAGCAGAGGTGCAAGTTGTGCTCACAGGGAGCAGCTGCTTTGTAAACATCAGCAGCCCCTGTGTTGTACCTTGTGGCAGAGCCTCTGCTTTCAAAGAGCAGCCTGTTCACTGGAGCCACATCTCCAGCACATCCCAGCTACAGGCAATCTTCCACAGAAAGAGCTCTTTAAGGCTCACATTTGCATACACTGAATTTCTCAGCTCTCAGGGTTACTCCGTGCTGTAATCCATTCTGTGCCTCTAATACGATCAGTGAAAAATGAGGCTTCTTCCCAAATAAATCATCACCAATGAAGGAAATGATGGTTTTTCCACGAGGCCTGGGGCTCCTGCAGTGGCAGTGTCTTTTTTCCAAAAGGCAGAGAACTCAGGGCAGGCTCATTCTGTGCTGCATGAGCTCACTGCCAGTCTGCCCAAGATCTAAACCCTTCGCATATGAATGAGTTTCTCCTGCCTTTGCCTTCTCCCAGGACCTGCTGCTCTCTGTCTCCCTGGGATGTGGTGCCAGGAGCTTGGGTACAGTGCACCCATGGGCTGGGATTGTCCTTCTTTGTCTGATCCATCATTCCATGAATTGGTGCCTCTCACATGCTGAGGGAAGAGGGGTGGATGCCAGCGTTTGGCATCCTGTGTCCTGGCAGGGTGGGTGCTCAGGGCTGCAAGAAGTGAGAGAGAGAGAGAGAAACACCTTCCTCCTTCCTGTGCTCCACCTTGCTCTGCTCCTTGTGAACAGGAGTTTTTGGAGGAGCCCCCACTCCATCCCCTGACCTTGGGGAGCAACCACATGACAGAGCAGACCTGCTATTGCAGCCAAAAACCCTCAAAGAGGCAACCAGAGCCTCTCCTGCCAGGAGCAATGGGACCTCTCTGGGTGGGGAAAGGTGCCTGTGTGAGTCAGGATGGGGAGAAACAGGTGGGCATCCAGCCCCCACTGGAATAACTTCTCCCCTTGCCAAGATCTTCTGGAGAATAAGGCCCTCACTGATCCTTTTGATCCACAAATAAATTGGATGGATCAAGACCACAATGAGAAATATCCCCATCCTCATCCAGAAGGGATTTTCAGCATGAAAAGGGTTTATGTGACTCATAAACTTTAACATTTATTTCTGCACGCGAGGTAAATATTTCCCCCTCCGAACGCCTAAGCAATGCGATTTTGTTTGAAGCCTCCATTTGTTTAAGTCTGAAGGCGACAATAATTCACCTGTTTTCCCTTCCTGTATTTCCCTGAGCAGTGGTGTAAGCCAAAATAGAGCAAACTCAGCTCTGGCTGTTTGTCACCTGTCAGCTCTGTCCCTCGGATATGCTCAGACAAGCTCTGTCCTGGAGTTTACATTTGGGCACCTTCTGACCTCCAGCTGCTCATAAATGGCCCTGGGTTCTCCTGTTTGGAGGAAGAAATACAGCATACCTGTCTGCAGCTGCTGCCAGGGCAGGCAGGGAAGAGAGACATCACTTAATCTAACTGCAGATAAATCATGATTTCACAGCCATCTCCCTGCCACAGCCAGCCGAGAGCCCCATCTCCTTGGCACTGTAACAACACTTGTCATTCAATGTCCCAGAGAGACCCCTCACGGCCAGAGATGACTGAGAAGATGCCTGGAGTTGTAAACACCATCAATCTGGGGAAAACAAACCCTCCCGGGAGCTGATGCCAGCTGGGGCTGTTCCAGGTCAGCTCTGGTGTCTGCAGGGCACAGGATGTGCACAGGAGCTGCCTGGATCCCCAACCCCACACCTCCCCAGGTTGGGTACCACCTGAAGCTCCAGCAAATCCAGGGAGACAAAATGCTGATTGTCCTCTTCTCTGGGAGAGCTTGGGTCCCAAATTTTGGAGGCTGCAGCCCCCCTGCAGCCCCCAGCCCCTTGCAGAAGGGGACCAGGGTAGGGGTCAGCTGCTGTGGGGCAGAGGGGTTGTGGGGTGGCCTCGAGGTGCCCTTTGCCACCCTCCAACCTGCAGGGCTCTTGGAGAGAGGCTGGTTTGGGCAAGGTGTTGCAGTTTTATCTTTAGTTCCCTACTCACAGGCAGAGACCCTCAGTGTGGGCAGAGACCCCCTCGTCCCACGGCAGCTTCTGGAGGATCTCCCCATCTCATCATGGGCAGTGTGTTTGCAGCACAGGTACCTCACTTTTGGTTTTCTATCCTTTTTGGTACCCCTTTGGTGCCTTTCCTGGCTTTGGTGGAGTCAGTTCTGATTTACAGCTGGTGTCACATGAAATCTCTCCCACCCAGGACTCCCCTGTTCCCCCTGCAGCTCCCAGTGTGTCCTCAAAGACATGCTCATGTCCAAGCTTAAATTCAATGCTAACATGCACAGGCTGGCTCTTTATCTGTCTGCCTCTTTTTTTTCCTCTTTTCTCCTTTTTTTTTTTTTTTTAATTTAAGAAACTGAATCCAAGGCTGCCATGTAATGATGATGACATTATTGTTGGTAGTCATTTCTATTTCCATAGTTTCAAGAGGTAGAGAACAGAGTCCCACTGGGTTAAATGCAGCACATGTTACAACAAAAAGACAGTCTGAGTGCCAAACAACTTGCAATCCCCTTTTTAATGTAAGGAATGTAAAATTAAGATTACTATAGCAACATCTTGCCCACTTTGAACACAGATAGGATTTGTTGGTCTTTATAAATATATATGAGTGTGTGTATGTGTATATATATATAATGTACACATACAAATCCTAAATATCTCTGGCAACCTTTTCTGTAGCTGAATTTATATTTAATTTCAAGCTCTCTCTGTCACAGATCTAATTTGCATCCAGCTTTCCTTCAGCATTGGTTTTTCCTTCAGGCTCTTTTGTGCACACTGCCTGGGGAGAGCTTTGGGTCCCTGGCTGGGAGCAGGGACAAATCCTGGCTGGGAGAGGTAATCCCATTTACTGGGGGTTCCATTTTAAATGGAATATATAATATACAACCCTGTTATATAGTATACAACCCTGTTAAACCTTATAACTGACTTAACATCTCCAAATTTACTTCCTTCAATCAGATTTTAGGAAAGTGGAATAAACTTGAGACATGAAAAATCCTTCCTTTTTATTCCCATCTCTCTTCTCTTCAGTTATTAGTTCGACTTTCAGTGAATTTCCTGTGAGGTGTGAACCACAATTCTCATTTCTTCCCCACGACTGAATAAAACCTGGGCCCAGAAATGCCTGCAGGAAGGGCAGAGCACAACCAGGAGTGAGGAGCTGAGGGAAGGGCAGCAGGAGGATGGATGCTCCTACAGCTCAGTGTCACTTAACTTCTCTAGGACAGCAGCAGAAATTCGAGCAGTTTTCACCTTGTTGCAGAGGTAAGTGGAGTTACTGATAAAGAACTTTAACATCACCAGATGTGAAGAGAGCTGCCTTTGCTTGTGAGCCTACAATCGGGGTGGAGGGGAAACCAAGCACCAAATCTTAGCATCTCTCTGCTAAGGAGATGTGAAGGATCCCCCTCTCTGCCAAAGACAGACACACTGGAGGGGGACACCCTCTCCTCTGGAGGAGCAGGAGGAGTTTGCAGCTCGCTTGTAGCAGCTTTGAGGCTGTGGAGCTGAACGTGCACAGTTGGAGGGCTGGTGGATGCACTGCTTTGAGACCAGACTGAAATAGGAGATCTGAGAACCAAAACTGAAAACGTCTGCTGGCAGCTCGGGATGGAGAAGCTGGAAAGAAGCCTGGAGTTGCCAGCTGCAGATTTCTGGTGCCTGTGACTTAGCAGAATTAAACACAAGGAAATAAATTACAGGCAGCTCTGCCTGCAGGGTCTAGAAGGGAAGCAAAGGGGCCAGGGTGAGACAGGTGAGAAACCCCGGTGGGTCTGTGGGGATGGCAGGAGTGGAAAGGGGAAGAATGGATCTGCAGGGCACAAAGAGGCCCAGCTTCAAAGCCCACCCAGGCAAAAGCAATAGCTTTCCTTCAGGCAGGACTGCTCCATGAGCAGGGATCAATCCCCCCCTGCAGAGCCTGCAAAAACAGGGTGAGAGTGTGCAGAGCTGTGCCCAGAGGAGGTTTCTGGATGGGGCTGGAGAGATGGGAGGGACAGAGCAAACACGAGTGATGCTTCACACACACATTGGGTGTAGGTGTGGACCGTACAGGGGCAGCTGAAGATCAGACCAGGCCATGGGGAGTGGGTTGAACACCACTGGAAGTTCATGAGCAGTGATGTATCACAGGGCAGGGCAAAGTGATTTTTGTGAGATGGGCACTCAGTGTTTGCTGCTGGAAAGTTGTTCTTTTGCTGACCCTGGGCCAAGCCATAGGCATTGCCACTTCCTTGCCCAAAGGAAGGATAAAGGCAGGCTCCAGGGGCCCCAGCAGGGCTGACAAGCAGCCCCAGGAGGGGTCAGCAAGGTCTGTAGGGCTGAACAAACCATCTTCAAGACCATTGCTTAAAATCCACACACACTTTCTCATCCTATTCTCTGGAATGGGCACTCAGCAGGACAAGAGTCTGTTCATGATGGAAGTTAACTCTGGGCTTCCTCAGGTGAGAGGAAGTGTGAGCACCAGTGTGAACACCAGTGCTGTGCTTTGGGTAAAGATTTGTGTGCAACCTCAGCCCACAGACCTGGTTGCTCACCTCTTGGGAATGCTGCAGGGCTTTGCAGGTGTGCTGGATTGTCCAGGGAAATCAGAGCTTTCAGTGGGAGTACAGCAAGAGAAGAGAAATCATTTCCATTTCCCTGAAGGATAAGGAGTTTTCCACCTATGGGCTGCACATTGCTGATATGCACCAAAGTCAGAGCCTGAGGAAAGGGAATCTCTTCACTGGGGAAAAAAACTTTGCTTGTGGAGTCAGCTGGCCCTGTGTTAACTCCCACCACAGTGCCACTGTGGATGGCAGGCAGGTACCACACATCCCCCTCGCTCCCCAGCACTGCTGTACAGCCACCATCAGCATCACCTCTCTGCCTTTTATTGCTCTTGACCCTCCTGTTCCCATCAGGTGTTTTTAAGCAGGCCTGCCACCAGGGCTGTAATGGGTTCTCATGTGCTCCTATTTGTGCTCTCACCCAGCAATTTGCACAGGGCTCTCTGCTGGTAATTGGCAGGGGAAGGCAATCTGCTTCATGAGAGGAAACATCTCCCTGCTGCTGGATCTGAGCTGCCTGCCTCCCATAATGAGGATGAGGTAAAGCAGGATGGAGGTAGCTGAGCCCTCATTACTGCAGGCACAGAGGTGCTGCTTGGGACGTAATTAAGAGCTCGATTTTTGGAGTACAGTGTGTGGCACTGTCTGTCCTACAGCACTGCCCTATAGCAAGGTCCTGGTGCCAAATGGTCCTGAAGTTTGCTCAAGTCACAGCCCAGGCTGTTCCAGGAAAGGGAGAGCTCCTTGTCTTCTTCCTTGAGACAGTTCTTGTCCTCCCTGCAGAGGACAACCATGGGAATTTCAGCCTTAGCACTGGAAAGCAACTGCCAGTGGCAATGGCTTGTGCCATCCCCGGCTGGAAAAGCAGCTTGGATGTGGTGTGGGGCACAGCATTTGCCATGGGGTGCTGCCTGATGCAGCTGGTGGTAAGAGCTACCACAAAACCCAGCACGTGTGTCCCCAGGGATGCAGAGCTCGGTTCCAGGCTCTGATGGTGCTGCAGGGAAAAGCCTGGGTATCTCCACTGATATTTATTTGCCAGCAGAGACTTCACAAACCCCATGCATAATTCAGCCTCTGCCGTACAAATCATCCCACCAGTAAGAGCCTTTCCAGAAAGGATGGTTTGATTGCAACAAACTTTGACCTAAATGTGCTGCAGCCCCGTATGACAGGTTTAAAACTTTTGCCGTCGCTTCCTTCCGAGAGGCAGAGTGAATCTAGGTCAGCCCCCCCACCTTTCTTGTTTGTAACGAGGCTAATTCTGATTTCATTCATGTTACATCCTCGAGTTTGAGATGGGAGGGGGGAAAAATGGGATATTTGAAAAGGCAAGTCAGCCTTGGAGTCATTCTTAAATCTCATCTTGGAGCAGAGGAAGTGGTTTGATGCTGCATCCCAAGGCAGCACTGACGGTGTCATTTATTATTCAGGGTGCAAAAAGGAACACAGAGTTTTCCTTCTTCCCCTTTTTATTTGCATTGCAGCGTTCAGCAGTCGGGCTGAGTGAACAGGCAGTGATGAACAGCAAGGGCTGTTCTGGGGGAGCAGGCTGTACACGCTGCCTCAGCCTGCTGCTCTGGGGACAAAGGGGGAAAGTGGCTGAGCACAAGGTTATCAGCTTGTCTGGAGTTCCTAGGCAAGCACCACGGCGTAAACAGAGCCTCTTGTTTGTTGATCAGCTCTGCCATGGCAGCTCAGGGCAAGCTGCTGCATTCATCTATTTATTGCTGGAGCAGCCAGTGCTGCTTTTTTCCCAGGGCTGGGATTCTCTTCGTGCACAGCACAGCTGTGTTGCCTCTGCACAGTCCAAATGGACGAGAGAAAACTTTGGGAGAGAGTAACAGACTGCTGTCTGTGTTTGGCCAGAGAACTGCAGGTGGATAATGCTGATTCCCCTGCAGGTAATGGCTTGGAAATGACTCTGCCTCCGGATTTAAGGGCAGAATTGAGGTAAGGAGAAGGTGGGGAAGGTGTTAGCCCTGATTTTTATGCTGATAGTCATGATGCATGGCAGGATTAAATGACTTATTTTAGTGTTTGTCGGCTCGGTGAGTCTTAGGCTGCGCCAAGGAATGAACCTCCACTGTCTGGGCTCTGAGTTGGAATATTAAACAAATAAAACAGACTGTGCTGGAAAGGCACGTGCTGCAGCTCTGCACCTGCTGGGCACTGCATCCTTGTGGCATTCAACACCTGGCATCAACATGGGAGAGAGCAGAGACCTCTTCACTCCCACCCAGTCCGTTCAGGGGTGCTCTGCCCATTTTAGGAGCAGCCATGCAGGGCCTGAAGAGTGTGGAAATATTCCATGTGGCAAAGGATTTACCAGCCTCATCTCTGCTTTTGCTTGTGTGTGTCTCCCAAAGGCCATTGCTCGAGTCAAAATGCCCCTGAGTTGAGGAATTACAGCTTTCATTGCCTGCTCTTTTTGCTAGAAATTAATCCAAGTACTTGGCTGGGCTGGTGGGGTGAGAGAAAGGGGGCTCATTTTCACTCAGCATCTTTGTCCTGTGGATCTGGGGAACAGAGCAGGTCTTTGGTGGGACCTGGGCAAGGGAGACAACTGAGTATTACTGCTTGGGGACCTCGGTGTCAGGAGTGACAATAAAATTGCCCTTGCAGCTCACTGGGAGTTGTTCCAGTGAGGAAACCACCAACCTGCCCCATGGTCCTGGTGCTCCCTGTGGTCCTGGTGCCTGCTTTTGCCAGGAGGGAGTTACAGGTCAAGGATGGCATTGTCTGCACCCTGTCTGCAGCTGAGACAGGCAGCATGGAAGTCGAGGCTCTGGTTTTTCTATGTCTCTCCTTTCTTTTCATATGTCCTCCCTCCTTTGAAGTGGGACACCAAGACACCTTTGAATGAGCTCATGTTGGAATTCTGAAATTTCCAACCTGGTATTCCTGACCCAGTGCTAACCTACCTGTTCCAGCAGGTGCCCAGGGGGCCACTAATTATTTTGGTAAGCATAAGGAGTCCCCAGATCTGGGTAAAGGGCATGGGAATGTCACTGTCACTAAGCATGCTGAGTCAAAACAACAAGAAAAATTTGCCTTAAATATGCCAAATTCAGCACAGTAGTATTTGTGGAGAACAGCCATTATCTTTGTGTATTTGACAAAAGTTAATTGTCTCTGTGACAATCAGTGTGGTAGTCAGCCTGTCCCTGTATAGGAGGGAAAAAAAATTCTTCATTTATAAGCGATTCATTAAGTAGCATTAAAGCTGTCTCTGAAGACAAAATAATCTTTTTAAAGAGGACTCAAGGTAGCGAGAAGGAAGATTAATGCCTTAGCTATTTTTCAATTATGTAAGCTTCCATTTATTACAGTACACCTGGATTAACTCTTCGTAAGCTGTGTGCCCTGGCAGGTAGGGTTGGGAAATGGGGGAGTTTTGTGCCACTGGACAGGCTCAGTGAGGAATGAGGGATACCTAAATTCTTCTGACACACTGGGGATACTCTTATTTCATGTGATTTATGCCAGCAGTTCTGGTAAAGTGTAATTAAAAAGCTCTCATTGATGCCTCTACTTTCAGGTTTTTTTTCCCTTGCCACTGCTTCCTAGAGTGCTTGCCTTGTCTTAATTGAAGCAGTGAAGAGTCCATTTAGCAGGAAGGTGGGAGGAAACAGCCTGAAGATCATTCATCTAAATCACTCCAGTGATGAAAACAGTTGCTCACTACATCTATCATAATTTCTTCTAAGTTTCTTACGGAAGATTAGTTGCTGCAACTGTGCAGATGCACACATGCCTGGTGTGTGCAGACATTCCCATCTAGGGCAGTAACTCCAGACTGGGGGAAAAGACTGCTTTTTGCAGGTATAAATTACACAGAAAAAAAAAAAGTGGCCAGATAAAAAGCCCTCTTTATGTTTTTCCAGTTGCATTCATTTCATGAAATGTTACACCCCCTCTTCCTTGCACTGCCGTGTGAGCAAGGTTTTTTGAGGTGTGAGGCCAAAATCCTTTTTGGGTAGCTTTGGTGCTCTTGCCAAGACATCTGTATGAAAATTTCAGGTCCTTTCGAGTCACATCCCAGTCCTCTCACACCTGAGAGCATCCTATAAATGGTGCAAAACTGACAGAGAAGAGCAGAGTGAAGGTGAAAGGTGCTGAAAGGATACGTCCATGAGAGTTGACCTTGCTCCTGTCTGCAGGTCTGTCCTGAACAGAGCAGCTGAAAGTCCATGAACAAAATGATTTGGTTTACACGGAGAAAACATTTCCAAAACTGTGCAGAATTCAGTGCAGGGTGTCAAAAGGAAGCCAAAAGAAGCTACATATCAAGCCAAAATGCTGTCTTTAACAATTCGAGAATGCAGGATTTTGATAATTTTCTTTAAAACCTTTTTTTTTTTTCCCTCAAAAAAATTGAGTGCTCTCCAGTCACAGTGAAAAAGGTAAAAAGACATTTAAACCAGATTGGCTCAGCAAGGTTCTGAACAGAGATGTGGGGCTGGCTCTGACCCCAGGCCAGGGCAGACCCTGTCTGCTGCTGGTCTCTGCTGTACCTTGCTGTTGCTTGCACTCTGCTGGCAGGGAATGAGCCATCAAAGGCTTTGCTTTTTTCGCTTTGTTATTGACTCACTCCACCAGGCAGTTGTAAAACCCCCATGAGGGGTTGTGACACAACCTTGATGTTTGCTTGGACACTTTGACCTGCACACAGAGGGCTGGCTTTGGGCAGAAGCCAGAGGAGGTGGTGCTGGACAGCCCAAGGATGCCCCTGCCCTCTGTCCTGCCCATGGCTGATGCTGAGCACCTCTGAGAGAGCTGGGGTTGTTCAGCCTGGAGAAGAGAAAGTTTCAGGGACACCTTACAGCACCTTCCAGTCCCTAAAGGGGCTACAAAGCTGGAGAAGGACTTTAGACAAGGGCATGGAGTGATAGAACAAGAGGGAATGTCTTTAAATGGACAGAGGGTGAAGGAATTTCTTCCTATATGGAAGAAATTTTTGACTGTTGAGGATCATGAGGCCCTGGCACAGGTTGCCCAGAGCAGCTGTGGATGCCCCATCACTTGAAATATTCCAGGCCAGGTTGGATGGAGCTCTGAGCAACCTGCTGTTCCTGAAAGCGTCCCTGCCCACAGCACGGGGAATTAGAACTGAATGATGTTTAAGGTCCTTTCCAACTCAAACCATTCCATGGTTCTGTAGTATCCCTCTTTCCTCTTTCCTGATTTTGTTTTTTAAGCAAAGCTGAGATCTCGTGTGGTTGTGATATTGCAACCACAGCCTGACCACAGTGGTTTGGTGTCTTCTTGTTCATGCTGGTGTGAAATAAAGAACAGAAGGTGCCTGAAAACCCCAGCCATGGGGATGGGCTGCAGGAGCTGGGTATATCCCGACTGAGGGAACTGGGTATATCCCGACTGAGGGAACTGGGTATATCCCGACTAGGGGAGCTGGGTATCCCGACTGGGGGAGCTGAGTATCCCGACTAGGGGAGCTGGGTATCCCGACTGAGCGCTGTTTTCCTGAGAAGCCGCTGAGGTTACATTATCGCTGAGACTTCTGCAGGGCACACATTACGCCGCGTAAAAAGTATTAAAACCAAAAGCACGTGGTCTTACTCTATCGTAACTGCTTGAAAAACTCCGCGTGGGGATGGGTTTGCACCTCCAGCGACTCGAGGTGCAGAAGTGCGCCCGAGGGCGGGAGCTAGGCGAGCGTGGCGGCGGCAGGGAAGGTGGGAGGGGTGCGGGTACCGGTGCCGGTGCCGATGCCGGAGCCGGTGCCGATGCCGGAGCCGGTGCCGATGCTGAAGCCGGTGCAGGTGCCGATGCCGGTGCCGGTGTCGTTGCGGGTCCCGGTGTCGGTCCCGACGGCTCCTAGCCCGGCCCTCCCGCCCTGCGCTGCCCATGGCGGCCGCGCGGTGGCGCCATCGGCCCGGAGAGCGCCTCAGAGCCCCCGGCGAGCACCGGGCACCCCCGCGGGCCCCCCCGCTCCGCCCCGGGCAGGGCGGCGGCACCGCCGGGGACGGCAGGGCAGGGCAGGGCAGGGGGCGGCGGGCTCGCCCCGGGACGGGCCGGGGCCCGGGGGTGAGAGCTGCCGTCGGGGCGGGAGGAGGAGGAGGGGCCCCGGCGGTGGCGGGCAGAGACGCGCATGGAGCGGCCGGCGAGCAACGGGAGCTGCCCGGGCTGCCGGCTGGAGGGGGGCCCGGCGGCGGGAGCGGCCACCGGGCTGGCGGCCGTGCTTATCTTCACCATCGTGGTGGACGTGCTGGGCAACGCGCTGGTCATCCTGTCCGTGCTGCGGAACAAGAAGCTCCGCAACGCCGGTGAGCGCCAGGCGGGCGCGGGGCGGGTGCGGGGGGCGGGCGGAGCGGAGCGGCCCCGCACTGCACCGCGCCCCGGAGCGGCCCCGCACGGCCCCGCCGCTGGCCGGGCAGGAGCCCACGGGGGGCGGCCAGAGCAGAGCCGCCGTCCCGCACCGGGGCGGGGAGGGCAGCTCCGCTGGGGAGCCCCGGGTGCGATGTGCCCCGGCTGAGGGCTCCGAGATGCCGGTGAGCCGGAGCAGTGCCCGCCTTCTCCGGTGAGCGGGATACCCGCCCGGTTCCCGGCTCACTCTCTGCCCGTCCCGTCCCGTCCCGTCCCGCTGCTGCTGTCCTCCGACTTTTCGAAACTTTTGTCCCCCAGAGGCAGCCGCAAACGGAGGAGCCAGCTCAGGTAAAGCCCACGTCCCTTCAGCCGAGCCGCGCTGGGAGGAGCGGGGCAGAGGCGCAGGTGAGGACGACTCCGAGTGCCGCGTCAGGTGCAGAGCCAGAGCGCTCGGCTTTTTAAAGCGAGTCCGTTACAACGCTGTACACTTGCTTTTGTGTTCCAGCCTTTCTGTGCTTTAGTATTTTTGTCATAAATCTGCCATGCTGAGTGCACAGTGAAGAATTTGCTTGGTTTTTTCCACTGGTGATTTGGAAGTCTGCTTTGTAGCCTTATGTATGGACCTCCCTAATGAATTCATCTAGGGAGATTGTTAAACTGATATTATTCAGTATTTTTAAGAAAGTTGTCTTATTTGAGGGTGTAAATTTCTTTCCTTCAAAGTCTTGTTGTTTTAGCAAAGAAATAGCACTGGATATCAGTATTAACAGAGAACTTATTCTGGATATAAGTTGCTTTGTAATGAGTTTCAAGTAGTCTGTAGTACTGCTTAAATTGTACCATAGAGGATGTTTTTCTGAGGTCTATATCACTGTCTGCTTTTATAGAGAGAGACATAAAATGACCTTCAGTTTTATAGCTTGTAAAATGGCTTTGATGAAATATCTGTAGTGTTTATGATGAGCGAGTTGCAAGTATTTTGAGATGCTGATGTCTCACTGTCTCTCTCGCTCTTCTGTAAATAAGCAGTAACTCAAGAGGGTTCAGTAAAAGTTCCTGATGGATAAGGCTGTCAGGACAATTTCACTCCAGTGCCTCTAACATTTGATTGATTTATTAATGATAGAAAGCACAGAAATGGCCCTTGGCTTGGGCAGGCACTGGACGCAGTGACCTCGAATAGTGAGTTGCTTTTTAACTGGTACATAAAATGCTGCCCATGGTACACAGACAGGCTGTACTGGGTTTATGAGAAGCTGCAGCATGCTTGGAAAAGGTATTTGCTCTTCTCTTCAGCTTTGCTTTAATGTGTGGGTGCTGCAAGCTTTTAATCAGTGGTTCTGGGGAAGAAAAAGAAGCACCTTGCCCTTCTCCCCAAGGTAACTAGCTGTTTATGTTGTCTGGCTGCAAGCAGATTTGAAGTTATTAACTGCTTTTACAACCTTTCAAATCGTTGATCACTTGAATGCATTTCATGTTTTAAGACTGCCTCCACTGTGAGTTGAGTTAAAGCTCCCGTGAAAGTGAAAAAGAGCAGCTTTGTGCTGAAGTGATCACGGAGATATTTTCCAGATCTTAGTCCTTGTCAGTAGCCTGTTGTCTGCTCTCTGTACAAGATGTCAGCGTGTACAAATAAAGTCAACACAAGTGCAAACAGTGCTAACCTTCCTGATTCGAGGGGACGTGGCTCTTGTTGCACACAGAACCTGAGTGTGACTAGTGTGACAGACTTTGGAGCGATGGTAAATCCCAAGACCCCTGAGGACTGTTCCTCCTTCAGTCACAGCCTCAACTGGGAATGCCTGTCAGGAAGGGGTTCAGCAGCAGGAGGGTGAGGTGCTCAGGCCAGTGGGGGTGGTCTGATCCAGTAAAATGTCTAACCTGCATCTAGAATGTTGGCACCTTGTGTTGCTACAAAGATCGTGTGTGCTTAGGGTGTTCAGACAGTGCTGTATCTCTCTGTGTTGGGAAGTAAGCAGTCTGTCAGCCTCCCTGGACACAGGACAAAAAGTCAGGGATCTCAGCTCATCTCATGCTCCTCCTGACATGTGAGCAGCCACATGAATGAGAGGGGCTCATCTGGAGCCCAGCAGCCAGATTGAAGTCTTTTGGACAGAGAGTTTATCTGTTCATGTGCAAATATACCCTAAGCCAGTTCAATGAATGAAAAGGGCACCTGTGATGGCTGTGTCAGCTCTTGCCAAATCCTGAAAGGACCAAGTCCTGCGCTTCTGGAGCGAGCTCATGCAAGGTCATCCAGCTGGAGCTAAAACTGTTTTGTCAGGATAAGCTGGATTCAGGCTGGGATGTGTAACTGGCACTGCTGCAGTAGCTGTGATGGGTGATCACTCTGTGGGGGTGGGGTTTTTGGTGCATTCCCTGGATGTTTCTGAAGAACTTGTCACTTGTCACTTCAGCACTGCCCACAGAGTGTGAATGTTGGGCAGCATCTCACATCAGCATTTGCCTGGAACTGAACAAAGACAAGGAGGTGAGTGGTGCCCATGGGCAGAGGAAGCTGGGCTTCGCTGAAAGCCCCAGGGTGTCCTTTGTGGTAGACAGCTCACATCCCCAGCTGACTGTTCAGCCAGTCATGCTGGAGAACTTCTGGTGTTAGGCTTTTCCTACGTCCAGCTGCCTGGACACTTGGAGATATTTGTGTGGTCAGAGAGGTTTAAAAAAAGGCTTTGGTCTGTATGTCCACAGGGCAAGGCAGTGACATGATTGAGGGTGAAGGGTGTGAGGAATAACCCTGCTCCTCTCACAGGAAGGGTGGGAGGGGTGAAATTTTTTGGCAGCTGAAAACTTCGACAAACCTGACCATCCTGCTTTTGCGCTGGGCACTGGGGGAGTTGTGAAGAACTTGCTCTTTCAAGAGAAATCACACTACTGCCCACCTGGGAAGGTGGAACGTGAGCTGATGTGTCCAGTGTTGTTACTGGAAGGTGCTCAGAGTGCTGAGCACAGATTAGGGCCAAAGTAAGAAACAATGGAGCTGTGTATAGTGTGGCACGTGCAGGATCAGGACCAGCCGAGGGCATGGCTGAGTTTACAGCTTTCCATTCAGGCTCTGGCCAGCTTTACAAGTGTGAAAATCAGCTCTAAAACCAGCCAATATTTTTCAATGAGGTTTTTTCTGCTCCCTAGGCAGAGCCTCTGGCAGTACCCTTCTCTGGTTCTTCTGAACTCGCTGCAAACTCAGGCACACAGCCCAAACATGCATTCCCTGGAAATCCACATCTCCCAGCACTGCTGCCTGGAGCTCTGTGTGCAGAGAGCAATTTCTGCTGCCTCACAGGCCCTTTTCCCTCTTGGGAACGTCATCTCTGGGAATCCCAAACCTCTCTAGGGGCAGGCAGTGCAGGTACAGCTCTAATGAGGTCATTGGGCTCAACTTTCTAATCCTCTGGATGCACACTCTACACGGCTGTTTGCATAGCAGGAGGGATTTTGTTCTTGAGCTGTCACCCCAGCCCAAGTCGGGCGTCACACAGAAGTCTGCATGTATTATGTCAACACAGTTACCTTTGTCAGCCGAATGCAAACTCTGAGAAGAAATACTAGATCCGTTTGACAAGCCCTCCAGACAGAAAAACCGTGCTGATGAACAGGAGTTGTGTTTGCATGGCCGAGCTCCGGCCGGGAGCACGGGCAGGGTGATCAGCCTGCACTCCCCGGGTCAGCCCTCTGGAAATACTGGCACCGTGCTAAGGTTTTGTTTGCTTGAGCAGGGCTTTTTATTTATTATTTCAAGACCTCTGGAACTTCCTGGCTGGCCTGGGACATGCTTCTGGTTTGGTTTGGTTTTGTTTTTTTTTTTTTTTTCTGTTTAAAGTCAATGTTAGGAATTGACTCCTTCATAGGCTCTGAGTCCAGCTTTTCTCCTTACAGATGTGAAGGATGGTTAGCAGATGGTGTTGGGGATCTTCCCAACTCGCTTCTCAGAGAATTCTGCTGTAGCTGAGGTTTAAGTCATCCTTATTTGCAAAGATAAAAAGTAATGCTTGTACTTTTTGCATCCTCTCTATCAGGATACTTTGGGCTTTTTTAGCATCAAGCCGAATGTATTGATAGATTGTTGCTTTTTTCCTGATTGACTCTAGGTTTTTTTAATCTTTTAACTTGCTTTATAAAATGCGTTGAATTCTATAAATTTGGCTCTAATTTTATAGTAGATTTTTGGGGTTTTTTACCTTTTTAAAAAATTTTGGCTCTTGCATTGAAAAATTCCTATTTTAAACCAAATAATTTTTTTAGATGTACTGTTGCTTTTCTTGGTGGGAAAGAGAGTTCTGCTACGGCATCTTTAAGCATCCTCCAACAAGCATTGTCACACTTACTTATATTTAGATGTTTTCTCTCAGTTATTTTTGTGTCTGGTTCTTTCTAGTTTTGTCAAACTGACCTTTAGGAGATGTTGTTTTGGACCATGTTCTGTTTCCTTACCTCAAATGTAGCTGGGAACTGTGATGGGTTTTCTTCCAGCTACTGCAGGATTTCCTTGTCCTAGAAAGCTATCTATTATATGTAGGTGTTGACATCTATTTTTTTTTTTTTTTAGCACCACAAACCCTCCAGCATCTGCCATAAGCCTGAAATTACATCTCTTCTTGCTGTACATTGTGGGTAGATGCTTCAGGAGCTGCTCATCTGTTCCACTGATTCACTTGTCTACAGCAAACTCCCACCAGTGCTGCTGATGTACCCAGCCCATGGCCCCCTGAAATGAGGGGGGCCCTGCTGCAGGGGCTGGGCTTTCTGGGGGTGCTCTGCTGAGGGGAACAGTGTTGGTTAAACAGTAAAAAGGTTGCTGGCACTCCAGGGTCTCCCCTTCCCCAGCTGCTGGGTGCTCTGATGTGGAAGGGTGGCACCCAGCACGCCCTTGCCCTTCTGCAGGGCTGGCACCTGTGACAGCAGAGGTGACAAATGTCTCTGCTCTTGAGGGGGGCAGACCATGCCAGTGGTTGCTTTTAGCTTTGTTAGTGACACACCAGCCAGAGGGTGATGAGTTTGCCATATCCAGCTGAATTCCAGTGGTCCCCCCTGTGGCACCAACCATGGGAATGGTACCTGGAGTGTTAAAGCTGCTCTGGAGAGGGGCTGGGGCTCAGCACACTGAGGGCATGGCCTGTAGGGCTGGTGCAGAGTTGGTGAAAGTGCTCTCTTGTGGGGTGTGGTGGGCTCTGGGAGCAGCAGAGCAGGAGTGGGGATGGGTCTGTGCCTCTGCTGCAGCCCCCTGCTCCTGTGGCTCTGCAGGTGGGGGCTGCAGTGGGGCTGCTGGCTGCAGGAGGTGGGATGAAACCTGTGAGAAAATCAATTTGGATTAAGGTGAAGTGCGAACTTTAAGTGCAATAGGAGCATAAAGTGGAGAGCAGTCTTAACCTGTCTTTTCCTAGAAGATGTCTCGCACAGTGAGGCACAGAGACATGGCGTTTGTTCAGGCTGTGTTGGAGGCACAGCCCCATGGCCAAACTGGTTTGGAGAGGTCTCTGATGGCATCACCTTCACATTCACCTGCTCCTGCCTTGGTGAGGGCTCAGGCTGGATTCCCATCCAGGCCCTGGCACATCCCTGCTTCCAGCAGTGCTGCTGTGGGCTCCTCCTGGGCTGTGTCCAGAGTGCCAAGGAGGAGGCTCAGCCGCTGTCTGCTCCAAGGGGCATTTGTGGCCTGGTGCTGTGCTGCTCCCATGCTGTGCTCCCAGAGCTCCAGAGGAAGCAGCAGCTCACTCAGCCATGAGCAGCCCCCAAGTTGCTTTGTAGCACACTAGCTTCAGAAATATTTCTAAATTGGTCCTTCGTGCAGCTCCGTTGGGGTTCCCAAGGGGATTCCATCCCATCAGCTCTGTGAGGTCAAAGCTTCCAATATTTGGGTTTGCTTTCTTTTTTTCTTTTCTGTTTTTTTTTTTGGTTTTTTTTTTGGTTTTTTTTTTGTTTTTCAGGGAAAAAAGTCTTTATGTAGATGCAAGTATTTTTAGGAAGGCTGGACCTCAGGAGCCCCTTTGTGAAACTCTGTGTAACTCCCAGCAGGAATTTTTGCTCCTCCCTCTCCCAAACCCCAGTGTGGAGCAGGACTTGAGCACAGAGCTGTAAGTCATGGATGGAGAATGGAGTGGAAGCACTGTTAGTCACTCAGGCAGTCAGCAGTGCTCAGCCTGCTCCTCAGGTGTTCCAGGGGTTTGGGAGCCAGATGGTATGTGGTCAAGTGATAAATACGTGATTTGAGAGGAATTGTTGTGGTTTGCTGCTGGCCCAACGCCAGGCACCCACGAGAGTCTTTTGCTCACCCTCCCCGCTACAGAGAGGGAAAAAATAAATTAACCAACACTTCATGAGTGAGATAAGGACTGGGAGAAACACTTCAAGGACAAAACAGCCTCAACTCATGGCTGCAAAGGGAATTTGTTACTAATAGAATCAGAGCAGCTCTCTCCCATGGACCCCCTTCTACCAAAAACCAGGCTGTGCAAAACCAGTACAGCAATGAATCAGGTTTCCATTAGGAACAGTAATTCTGGCATTTCTGAACTGAGGAATATTTGTCTTTGCAGTGTTTGACAAAAGTTCTGTTACACATGTAGGTCTCTATGCAGTTATCTACAAATTAGTCAAAACAAAAATCCTATTATTAGAGCCAGCATGGGGGCACAGGGCTCCTCTGGTGGCTTTAGCTCTGTCCTACTTGTGAGCAGATTCAGAAGGAGCAATTTAGGAAAAGGAGATGTTTTCCAGGAGGTCCAGGATTTTCCAATGGCTCGTGCAGAGTAACTAACTTCCTTTCCTATGTGCTGCAGGGTGAGACCCTATTCCTTTAGGTGATCTCTGCAGCTTAAGCCATCCCTGGACTTGCTCACAAGCATGGCATAGGAGTGTTTGTGGAGTGAACAGCAGGTAGAGAAGATAGAAGGGAGCAGGAGATTGGAGTCCTGGTGCCTCAGTAGGGATTTGGGCTCTGCTTTTAGGGTGGAATATCTGGAGACTGAGAGATGATGATTTGTGCTCAGGGCTGATTCTTCTGCACCCACCCAATCCACCTGCTTGTCTCCTGCTTGCCAGTTTCAATGGCAACAGCCATCCAGACCTCACTGTGCCTGTCCTTTGGCCCTCATCCCACCTGCAGGCTGCTAAAATACCCCTGCCCAGCCCTTTTTAGTGGCTTGCATTGGCCCTCCCAATTTGTCAGCACTCAGCTTTGGGGCTTCCACAACCTGATGGAGGATCCCTGGCTCGTAGGAGAGCAGGGTCAGGATCAGCAGGAAGGATCCAGGCTTGCCTGGTGAGGGAAGAGCTGATGGGAACTGTGTTTTTAAGGACACTGATGGAAGAGGGAGGCGTGTGAGGCTCCTGCTTGTGTCCCTGGGGGAGCAGTGACACAGGGATGGCAGCGTGGTGGCACTTCCCTTGTCCTGCTGTCAGTTGTTCTTGGCTGGTTTCTAGGAAAATGGATTATACCACATTCAAAATACTCACTACTGGATTTAATAATATTTCAAAAATAACCGAAATGTATTTCTTTCAGAAATGGTATTCCGTGGAAATCCTTTCTGTTTATCCGCTGGCAGTGCCAAGCACGTACTGCAGAGCCAACATCCACGCAAATCGTGGCTTTTTAAAACAGAATGGGAGAACAATGGCCTGTGTCATCAGCCTGGCCCCGTGCTGTCTGAGGACAAGGGCTGTGCGTTGTGTCATTCCCTACCTGCAGCTTTCCCCTGGAATTGTCTGGGTCATATCTCTGTTGGCACTGCCAGAGGAGCCTCAGGGAGCAGAGCCAGGGCGGAATGGCTGGGCAGTCTCCCTCTACTACTACACCTCTGCCAGCTGAGTTTGTTCTTCAGCCTCAGTTACCTCTAGAGACAGTCTCTACATGTCAAGGTCCTCCCTCCTCATCTTTGAGATGCTCTGGAACTCCCTGAACAGCATCTCAGTTGTGGAGTGCTGGGAAGGGGGTGGAGATCTCTCAGCTCTTCTCTGCAGGGCTGACAAGAGCCAGCCCAAGTGACAGCAAACCCCAGGCCCTGTGACTGATTGCCCAGCCCTACAGCACCCCCAGGACAGTCCTGTGGCTTCTCTGTGTGTTCAGGGAGGGTGTCAGAGCTGAAATTCAGGAAGAATTCGGCCAGTGGTGTCATGAAGATGTGGGCATAAATGTAGTAAACACCCTTTCCAATTCCTGGTACAGAGATTGAAAGCAAGTCATGACAACATAGAATATTCCTGGAAGAGGTTTCCAGCAGCATTTGGAATAGTCTGGAGCTGCTAAAGTTGGTATTCCTTTTAGGAATTATTTCTCTTAAGCCTTCAATGTTGCAGGAAAGGGGCACCTGCCACCTCTCAGAGCAACCCGTACCAGTGGCTCACCATCCTCATCGTAAAAAACATTTTCCTAATATTTAATCTAAATCTGCCCTCTTTTAATTTAAACCCGTTACCCCTCGGTCCTGGTGCAACAGTCCTTGCTAAAATGTTTGTCACCATCTTTCTTACAGGAAAGAAAGATGAAACAGATGTTTCATCTCTTTAGGTACTAGAAGGTGCAGTAAGGTCTCACTGGAACCTTCTCCAGACTGAGCACCCCCAACTCTCTCAGCCTTTCCTTCATAGGAGAGGTGTTCCAAAATGAAGAGGAGTTGGAGAGTTAGCTGTCCTCTGATTTCCATCACTAGTTCTGCCTGCTTTCTTTCTGGCCTTCCCAAAAAATTCGTGGCATCTCTGGAGTTTTCCGTGCTCTGCTTTGCGGGGAGAAATTAAGCTAGAACGAAGTATACTGGTGCCTTTATGTAGAAGGTCATGTTGTCAAGGCAGAGATATATCTTGGTTTTTTCAAGGGAAGACTAGAAATGAAAAAAAAAAAAATTTTGTACTGTACCTAAGATGTGAGCATTAAATCAGTGGTGAGCTCTGCCCTTATGGCTTGTGTCTTAAACAGTCTTTCTGCTATTCAGAAGAGATTAGTCAAAATTAATTGGACTAGAGTGGAAAGCTGGGTGACAAAACATTTCAAGAGTAGGTGAAGCTGACAGGCACCAAAATGGTCAGACATTACAGCATGGATTGCAAACTCTGCCTCTTCCCTGCTCATCCATGGGAATTTCTGTGGGGAAGAGAGAAGTTTGGGGCGAGGACTCGCAGAAAGCCACAGGTGTGATGGGAGAAGGAGGGGCGTGTGTGGTGGAAACAGGATGGATCCTCGTGGTGGGAGGCTGGTGAGTGAATCCCTGCAGTCCTGTGTGCTGAGAGTTGCTGCCATGGCCAGCAGCCAGACCAAGGAGGAGCAGCAGGAGCCAGGGCTCTGCTGTCCCTGGCAAGGCACAGGTCTGCAGCTCCTGCAGATGTTCCACCTGCATCCCTTGCTGAGGAATTTGGGCCCAGAGCAGTTCAGCAAACCCAGCCTGCTGGAAGGTGCCTAACTTCAGGTCACTTCACACCTAGGTTAGGAGGATTGAACATCTCAGCACATGAGCTGGCCTTCTGGTCCTTCAGGGACAGAATTAGAGAGTGCTTTGTTTTGGAAGGGATTTTAAAGACCACCTCATTCCAGCCCCACTGGCGCTGGTGTTATCACAGGAAAACAGAGAATTTGTAAGGCAATGCACTCTTGTTCCTGACAGCTGCTGATGAGCCAGTTCCTAATGACCCAAGACCTTAATGGGGGCTCAAGGGGGGCCCTGTTTTCAGAGCAGCTGCAGTGCAAAAAGCATTCCCTGCCTGGTCCAGACTCGCATGGAAAGGTGAGGCAATGCTGCCTGCCAGCACCTGGCTCTGAGTCCTTCCAAAAAGCAAGTCAGGACAGAAAAGCTGGGAACTCACTCGAGGGAAAAACCAGGTGGGAAAGCCAGGGTTTCCCATGTGAGGCAATGAGGATATAAAACTGACTTGGCCTAATTAAGACAATAGACTAATTAGCCAATGAGAGAAATCTTTCCAGTGTGGATGTACCATTGGAAGCCATTAATTAAAAGACTTGCTAAATGCCAGACTAGGCAAAGCCTTTGATAATAGCATGCAAGAGCAAGAAATAGTCAGCACTGTGTCCCTTAGCACACACAGAGCCTTCTCCATGGAGTCTTTAAAATAATAAATTTGCTTTGGAATAAATTATACAGATATGGAAACAGAGCAGTGGGGAAGCAACAAACAGGGCTTACAAGGAGCTAGACTGTTTCAGTCTTGCTGTGGCAGCATCTGTTCTTCTTTACTGGTATTTTGACTCCAGTTCTCTCATTTATTATTTCCTTTTTGAGACAAATTTCTCCCAGGAGAGGCTGGATTTCTTCTGATTGATCGTTAATGTTATAAAACCAGTTGCTGCTGCTGGGCTGTTCCCATTGCTTTTCCTCTTACCTTTAAAAGTGATTCTTTTAATCATTTGTAACGGGTGTGTAAAGATACACATTTTTCCTTCCACGTGGAATGAAGATAAACCATCAGCCTCTGACACCTTTCTCCTGGAATGTTTTCCTGGTTTGTAATCAACTCTTCTGTTTTTCTCTGCCCTGTTTTTAATTGAGTTTCAGTTCCTGGTAATCAGCAAAACTCTCCATGGCCTGGCCTGCCAGAGAACTCGAGGGATTTTTTAGAGGGGCTGTAGGGGCAGGAGAAGGCTGAAGGGCTTCATGCTTGACAGAAGGCTGGTTTAGATGAGATATTAAGACAAAATCATTCACTGTGAGGATGGTGAGACACTGGCACAGGTTACCCAGAGAAGCTGTGGATGCCCCATCCCTGGAACTGTTCAAGGCCAGTCTGGACTGGGCTTGGAGCATCCTGGTCTAGAGGAAGATGTCCCTGCCTGGGAGGTTGTTGTGTCAAACCCTTGGCCACAAGCTTTCCTTAGCTGGGCTAAAACTGTCCCCAAACTGGAACGGGAGGACACAGCATGTCAATGAAGGGGAAGTGCTGAGCAGCCCCTTGTTGAGTTTAACTTTCTGCTGTGGACGTGTAAGACAAATTCATTTGAAAATACAAAGCTGAATGGTTATTCTGCACTGTGTCATTCTAGAAAAGCATTTTTTTAAAAAAGAAGAACAGGCAGAGAAGCCAGTTCCTGCTAAGCATTCATTCTGTGTTTGTCCTTTCACACACTCTTCCTTCTCTGATTCTGCTGAGACTGATCCTTCAGCAGGAAATGAGGAAAGCTGGGGAAAGATGCTGTCTGTGGGACATCTAAATGCACTTGGTTGCTGACTGCAGGGTGGATGAGGATGCCAGCACAGACCAGCACCTGGCAGTGGCCTGCTCTTCTTCAGAAACCAGTGGCCCTTTTTGTTCTGAGGGATCTGTTTTAACTCCTGGACTGTCTTGAAAGCAGGATTCTCAGTGTGTGCTGAATCCTCTTTAAAGTAACTGAGTTGGATTTGAATTGGCAGCCCTCTAAATACTGTAAGTAGCTGGTGGTCCAGCTGTATTTTTAGTGGCATCCTGGCTGCAATGCCATAGCTCTGAGCTGCCACACCAACAGGGACTGCAGGGCTTGGCAAGTCCCTGTTGGGAACAAAGGACACAGCGTGTCTTTTGTCTCTGAGTGGGGTATTGAGCCCCTGTCCTGTTCTCCTGCTGTGCTGAGTGGTCCTGGGGGCAGGAGAGGGGGGGAAACAGGGTGGATTCAGGAGAGAGAGTGACTCCAGCCATCCTAGAGTTCAAAACAGCATTGGAAAATCTCCAAGATCATTGAGTCCTGCCATTAACCTAGCACTGCCAGGTCCACCATTAATCCTGTCCCTTAGTGTCACATCTACACGTTTTTTGAATGTTTCCACCAGCCTCGTTGCCCTTCTTTGGACACAAATCACTTGAGCATTACTTGAACAGCTCTGCTCTAATAGGAAGATAGATGTTTTGCAGTCATGCTAAAACAAGACTGTATAAAAGTCTTCTGATTTTATACCTTATGTCCTGACTGATGCCAGCTTTTTAAAGGTGAGGTCTCTACTGACGTGGCCTTGAAGTGGCACAGGAATAGAGCAGGGGAAGCTGTTGTGGAAGTTCCCCGTGGTGTTGGTAAAAGGACAGTCTGAAGTTGAAGTGTCCTTCAGTGGCAAAAGAGATGAAAGCAGCTTTGGCTTGGATGCAGCCCCTTTCTTATGCCTCAGCCTGTGATCTCTGTGTGCTTGTCCCAAATGGTTTTCAGTCTGCTGTTGTGGAGGGTGTGAGTGGTTAAAAAGCTCTTGTGCTGGCTTTCTGGGCAGCTGTGAACAAACCCCAGTGCTACTGATATCCCTCCCACAAAACTGGGCCTGGAAATGTTTATTCTCATCTTTCACCCCTTGTGAAAGGAAGACAGAAGATGTGATTTCTTTAGGATGATGACAAGCTGTGGACTGTAACCAGAGCCTCCTTTCCAGGTGACTGGAACACTTCAGACAGACTATGTGCTGCTTTCTCTGTCCTAGACAAGGAGATTTTTAGAGCTGTGGTACCTGACAGAAGCCGTGTTTGTGTCCATCTCTCCTGGTTTCAGCTGGGATGGAGTCAATTTTCTTCCTAGCAGCTGGTACAGTGCTGGGCTTTGGATTTAGGATGAGCATGGTGTCGATAACACACTGATGTTGTAGTTGTTGCTAAGCTTGGGTTAGTGTTTACACCAACTCAAGGACTTTTCAGCTTCTCATGCTGCCCTGCCAGCAAGGGGGGCATAGGAAGCTGGAAGGGGACACAGCCAGGACAGCTGACCCCAACTGACCAAAGGGACATTCCAGACTGTGGTGTCATGCTCAGCCTACAAATTATGGGGAAAGCTGCTCAGGGACCAGCTGGGCATCACTTGTCAGGTGGTGAGCAATTGCATTGTGCATCACTTGTTTTGCATATTCTAATTCTTTTATTATTATTACTTCCCTTCCATTTCTGGGCTATTAAACTTTTTTCTCAGCACACAAATTTTACCTCTTCCCCCCACCCATCCACTCTCCATTCCACTGGAAGGAGATTAGTGAGCAGCTGTGTGGTGTTTAGTTACTTGCTGAGGTAAACCATGACACCATCCCATCATCTGGTTTACTTTATTTCTGTCAGAAGTGCCCAGTGTGCATTTTAAGAGCTGCCTCAGGGATAATGCTTCTTCCTTGTGAGGGTGCTGGTGGTAGGATGTGAGTCCTATAGATCACCTGCCTGTGGAGCCATAGTTTCCCCTCACATCATATTAGTTTCTTTGTCTCATTCTTTCTCCCTTCATCTAAAATTATTTTAGCTTTTAAGTGCATTTCCAAGCTGTGGAAAGCTACTGACATGCAGAAACTCTCAACCTCTGCCACCAAGAGCACAATTCTTCTGCATTTTCTATTGAAAAGTGTATTATAACTCATCAGTCCAGCAACACCTAGGTTTCCAAATGTTTATGGGTCGTTCAAATATATTAAGTCTATGAATTCAAAAGTCTGCTAATGCATCAGATCTGTTCCTTATGCCTCTTGTACTTCCCTGCCTTCCTCACAATCCTGCTGTATTAATTCTTTCAGGGACTTGCAGCGTCTGCCTGTAATTGTGTTGGGAGTATCTAGAGAGGTAAGAAGCCAGATAAAATTCAAAGCAGGACAAGGTAATCTTCATATGGATTTTGAAAATGCTGCAAGGCTGTGCATTAAAGAGATCAAGCACCTCTGCTTTTGCCCTTTCCCTTCTGTCTGGGTGGTAAATGACCTGCATTAAAACAGTTTAGCAGAACAACAAAACACAGCTTATTTTAAGCAGCAAAAAGACAGAAACAGAGCAAGAAGGAGTCCAAAATTAATTTGTGAGGCAGCTTGTTGCCTTCTGACCTAAGGTCTGTGTTCTGAATCATTGCTCAGAAACATTAACCTATGTCCACGTGAATGGATTTATATAGGGTTTAGAAGGAAAGGGTGACAGCAAGTCTCATGTTTAGGTTTGCCTGCCCTGAGCCTTCCTCTCAGTCCCCTGTCCTGTGACACTCCCATGGAAGCAGGCCAGGACAGTTTCACTCTGGGAAGCAATGTGAAGACAATGAGCTGGGTTTCACGTATTTGTTTTCTTCTGCCAGTCTCCTTCCTTAATCTCTGAATATCTCCATGCACAATCTCGTCTGTAATTACAGCTGCATTGGAACCTGAGAGTGGGATACCTCTTAATTACTTACCTAATATTTATTTATTCATACAGCTTTCATTGCCTTTCATCTCTGTTGAAACCCAAAGTTTCATTTCCAATTGTTCGAAGTCAAGTGTTTAAAAAAACACACAAACCCAACCCTATGGCTTTACCTAATCCATGTTTGATTTAGATTCTAGTTTTTCACACCATTCAGAAAAAAAAGGTTGTAAAACAGGCAATGACATGTGAGTTCATCTCCTGCTCTGAATAAAGGGAGTAAAATAGGGAGCAGGTGTTGCTTCTCCCAGCTTTACATACTTGACTGTGATGCTTCTTTTAGAAATGTTTCCTTCTCCAAGGGGCCAAGTGAAAACTGTCACCCTGAAAAGGCTGACCAATTAAGAAACTGCAGCATGGAAATTTCAGGAGAGGGAACAGCATATGACCCTTATAAAGTGCTGTAAGCACTGTGGAGAACAAACAACTGTATTTGGTTCCTGGCAATATCTTTAAAAATTCAAAGATGAAGTAGCCCAAGAGGAGCTGGTTGTAGAGCTCTGTACATCATCAGTGGTGTATTCTGGTTTTTCTCCAACATCTGCTTTGGAAGAATTTCAGTTTAAAAAAGTACATTTCAATTTCACAGTGGTTAAAAAGGTATCATTTCTTGACAAAAGTGTATCTGGGCAAATTTTAAAGACTTTTTTTCTCTTGTTTCATGGCTAGTTTTGATTAAGACCTGCTTTGCAACAATGCCAGTAAAGCCAAAGCTTTTCTATTTCCCAACATGGAGAATGGTACTGCAGATTTATTGGCGAGGCTGGATGTATTTTATTAACGCCACCATGGGGAACTCTGATTCTGATTTATTTACAGAAATTTCACAATTTGGCAGTGCTGTCTGGCAGACTTCCTCATGATCTTTAATTGACTGAATATTAGGATTGGCCTGAATAGAAAGCTTTGTTTGATTGGGAACTTCAGCTAGAACCTGTGAACATTTTTGAGAGCCTGAGGCACACAGGTAAATGTTAAAGACTTCAGAAGAAACCAGTAGTTCCTGATCAATGCAGTTCGTGTTCTAATTCACATATCTGTTAGAAATAGAACTTTTCCAGAAGCTTCTGTCTAAATTTAAATGGACTGTTTATAGCAACCAGCCAGTAATGCAATAGACTGAGCAAAATGTGCTGAGCATGTGAAGCAAACAGGATTATTAAGCCACGAATAAATCATGGGTTCAAATCAGCTTGCACTAACAATGGTGTCCATTTAAAGAAAATGTACCACGTAATTCCAAGTGTTTTAGAATTTGTAATAATAATTATAGTTATAATCACCAGGAGGCAATGTTTCTTTCCCTTGGTGGCAGAGGAAACCTCAGTAATGTAGGACTTCTCCTTCTCTAGATATAAGACTCTAATTTCCCCATGACAGTGATATCAGACATGTGCTGTTGTATGGGATTATTCCCCTCCAATAAATGGGGAAAGGCAGAGAAAGATGACAAAATTGGCCTTGTATATTGTTTTAGGAAGTGAATGCCTTTGGCTCTTAATTTCTGTACTATGGGGAATTGCCATGTCCAGATTTGGGTTTTGGTGTTTAAAATTGGAACGAAAAGTCAAAATTCCCTTCAGACTGGAGGTCGATTGCAGCTTGTTAAAACACTCTATCGCTGCTGAAAAAAAATGTAAATGTGCATATAAGGCAAAATGGAACTTTTCCATGAGGCAGCTCCCACTGGCAGTGGTGGCACAGGGCACGGCACCAGCTGACCCTGCTTTGATGTGGCTGTTCTCAGGCTCAGAGCATTCATCAACCCTTTGGTCTCCGTGGGGTATGAGAAAACACCACCTTAACAGACCTCTGTGGAGTAATTCAGTGTGGCAAATACTGACATCGCTCACTTGGCTTTCTGAGAGCTTTTTGCTTCTGGTGGCACTCAGAAAGTCAAAGCCATATTTTTTATAGAGAGACCTGAAAATGCAGGGCACTGAACCGAAAGGAAAACAATCAAAATGTAAACTTTCTACAGCTCCCTGTATTGCAACCCCTTGCAAGAGTGCTCTAAATGAGCACTGGAGAAGGAAGACTTTTATTTATTATATCAGACAGAACGATGTGAATTCATACACTTTAGATGGATGCAATATGTTCCCAATCAAGAGGAAGAATTTAAAGTTACTTTACGAGTGGCTACTTTCTGCAGTTTTTTTTTTTTTTAATGGTGCTTGATGCTCTTTATCCTCCTAAAACTTGAAAACAGGACAATTAATGCTGTAATGATGTAGTTTGAAGAATAGAAAAAGCACCAGAAGCAACTTCTTATAAGGTTGCCTATAATCCCCTGCTAAATCCATCCTTGAAAAAACATCTTTGAAGGGATGATGTTGTTGGCACAGAAGCAGTGTGAGTGTTCACACCAAAATCACCCCTGTTGGGAATGTCCCAAAAAAGTGGAAGGAGGGAATTTGCCCTTGAGGCTTGTCAGTACTGGGAAGGGAAGTACCAAGTGGGTTCGTTTTCCTACAACATCACTTTTCCCACTGCACTCACCTTTCCTATTTTTGGCTGGAAAATGGAAGAAAGCACCAAGGGAGTGGGATAGAAATGAGAAAGAGAGGAATGGTAAGGATTCTCTTGTCTGTGGGATGTGGATTTATGAGTCTCATAAGATGCTTTTCTGCTTTTCCTAGTGAGAAATAATCATCCAATCCTGTTATCTTTAAGAGAATGATGGTTTATGCTCTCAGAATGAGTGCTCTTTCCACTTTTCCACATCTTTTCAGCGCCTCGACAATGTCTTGTGCAGATTTCTTTTTCCCAAGAAAGGTTGGACCAGATGATCCTTGGAGTCCCTTTCCAGCCTGGTTTTCTATGATTCTATGATAAAGTGTGTTTGATTCTTATTTTTTCCATATGTAGTTGTGTGGTGTTCTCCATGTGATGGTGTCTCTGGGAAATGTGTGTAGACAGGTAATAATTCACATTATACTCTGTGCCAGAGTCAAAATCTGTGTAATTAGCTAAACTACATTCCCTAAGTGCTACAGAGCTGAAGAAATTTGTGGCTTCTAATCTGGGCTTTATGAAATATCTAATTTTTTGTTTGATATTATATGGGTAACTCACATTATGTTATTCAAGTTTGCAAAATACATCTCCAGAGTATTGGTTCTTGGATGATTAGTAACGGACATTAATCATAATTAAAGGCATGTCATTATTTGAACTTTTGAATTTGTGTCCTTTTCAGTGTTTATATGACTGTTGCAGCAGCTGCAGATATTGTTGTAAACACATGACCACATCCATGGAAAGAAATCTGTAAATGATCAGAAGTCTACTGAAATCAGGGCTTTCTTTTCGTGGACTTTAAACGGTGTCAGCAGCATATTTACCTTCCCAATGTGTTTTCCCTTTTCTTCCCAGTACAGAGAAGAGCTTTGCCTTCCTTTACGAACCCCTGTACACGGATAACAACTCAAATTAATTCTGATACCATCTTTATGTACCATTTGCACATTGCAGGAGAATGTGTGAGTGAGGGAGGGTAAATATTTGGAGAAGAAGGTGCTGTCACAGCCTGTAGCTGTAGCGGGTGTGTGCTGGGGACACGTCACCCCAAAACGTGTTGCGGGATGCACCGTGGTGAGGTAAGGCACAAAGCATCCCTCTCATCATGTGCCCAAAGAGGCTGGACCCAACATTTCCAAGAAACAGCAGAGTTGGGTTTGTTTTCAGAGTTCCCACGCAGTCTCCAGCACGGCTCAGGCTGCCTGCGGTGGACAGAGCATCTCAACTTCCAGCTCTGCCTGTAGGGAAATGAAGGAGCATGGGTTTCAGGACCTGCTGCTTCTCCTTGCAGAGGTCACACCAGTTCAGTGAGAGCTGGGTTTGGCTTCCCATGACACGGCAATCTGAGGGGGGGAAAAAACATGTGAATCCTGCCTTAAATGGATAATGTCAAATGCAGATGTGTCACCATGCCGGGCTGAGCCTTGTGCTTGTACTGACAGGGGTCTTGCATGGTTCCCAAAATGTCAAAAGTTGAAGGCAGCTGTACCTTTTGGGTCTCTAGAGAGAGCGTGCAGTGTCCCCATCCCCTGGCTTCCCCAGCATTCCATCCATCCTGGTCCCCTTCCTCCCTCACAACCTGTCTCCTGGGCTTTGTCTTCCTTCAGCCCAATCCTGTATGAAAACAACAGAGGGGATTGGGAGGGGCTGGCATTTTCCTTCTGCTGTCACCCTGCTGAGGGTGGCTTCTGAGTTTAAAGTGAACTAGCCTCGGTTTTAAGCATTGTCCTGCACGTTCTGCTTTTATTTCTGATTTTTCTCTACTCATTGAGTGCAACCTTACATTAGAGAGAGAACTGTCCCGCTGACTGCAGCAGGACAGAAGGAGGGGACACTTTATTCATCATCTCCCATTCTTTAATTTGTGATGCCAGGCCTTGAAGTCACATCTGTGAGTTTTGCAGGAGAGAGGGAATCCCACTCAGTTGTATTAATGTAGGCATAGAGTGCAACCTATGTGTTTTCCTCAGCCTTTTCCTCACTTAAAAGCCTTTTAAGTGAACCCTTTTTGTTAATCTTCTTATGTTTCCTGCTGCCCTACTTCATGTCCCATCACCATTAAAGGTTTTACAGATAACTGCTTATTTTTATTGCATCCTGCAGGCAGAGCTCAAAGGTTGAGAGGAAAGATGTGCCAAACTGAGGGTTCCCTGAGAGGATTTCCTTTGTGATGGAGCGTTCTGGCTCCAGCCAATTCTTTGGCCAAATTTTCTTTGTCAGCCTTCATTTCAGAATGTGACCAGTTAATATTAGAAGAAAATATGGCCTTCAATTCTTACTCTTAGGTTTTCTTCCAGGGAGTGAGCAATGGCAACACTGCAGGTCCTCAAATGAGTTCAAGAAGAAACCTTTGTTGGCGAAAAATTAATTAATTAATTAATCAATTTCCTAGATTCTTTTTTTGCAGAAAACATTTTGATATGTATTGTGAGGAAGAACAAAATAGTGGGTTTGACATCTTCAGAAATTAAGGTTTTCATGTAAAACTTTCTTGGAAAAAAAAAAAACCCTAACCCAACACTTTAGTTTTATAATGAAAGTAAAAGAGCTTGAAGTCACAGTGAAATATTCTGCTCCCAAATTGCTTCTTGTTTGATGCACTGGAAATTACATTTTCGGAGGTAATGAAGAACAAATTGTGTTGTAGCAGGAGCCAAACACTCTTGTTCCAAACAAAAGGTTGTTTGTACAACCTGTGTGCTGGAGTGTGCCAGGAAGTGTGTGAGGAAAGAGCAGTGACACTCCAGATGCCACGCTTTGCCAATCCTTCCATTTCCAGCTTTTTTGAATTGCAAAGTTTATCTTGTGTTTTGGCTGGAATGATACAGATCCAGGTCCAACAAGCAGTCTGTCTTCAGTGGCCTGATAAATTGTTCTTCATTTTCTGGAATAGGTTAATTTCATTTAGGTAAGGAAAGGCAAAAAATGCAGGCTTTTCAGGGCACTGCCAAAAAGAAGATTAAGTCAGCATCAAATCCATTAGTCAACCATTTTATCTATGTTGGCTAACACCATTTCAGCCTCTTTGCCTTACTTTTTTTTTTGTTTTCCTCTTGGGTGACAATTCAGGCAACTTACAGTTTCACTGCTGTATTGCAGCATTACATGGTGGTTGCTCTGCATAAAACTAGGTTTACTGCCATTTTAAGTATTTTTTTAAAAGCAGATTTCGTTTAGTTTTATTTTTTCATGGCAACTTTTTCTCCTTCTGTGAATGTACCGTTTCTTTGAAAACTCATTTCTGGGGCTGTGCAATCCTAACCATTGGTGCAGGCTACTGCAGAACATACCTGGGGGTTGCCTCTATTGCAGCTGGTTTATGTGCATTTAGAATTGCACATGTTTATGCGTCCATCATTATTCAGTGCCAGCTCTGAGTTCCTTCCAGGACACCTGTTCCAGGTCCATGCTGTGCTTGCTTGGGGTTGTCTTGGCAGTCTTTGTTTTCCTCATTTTAGTTTCCTGTGACAGTGATTCTGGTGTCAGTTGAAGTCTCTTGTTTGTCCTTACATTCAGTTCTCCATTATTAGACTAGTTCTTACTAATTAAATGCAGAATTAGGCAGTGCAATCACCTTCTGCCCCTCTGAAGAAATAGAGAACAAAACCTGTCAGCACTGCACTCTCCTGCTCTGGAATAATCTGGAGCTGGCTGCTGGTTATGTACTTAATTTGTTTGGTTTGTCAGTGTTTATTGGGGGCCTGATTGAAGCAAGATCATCCCATCCCCTCTGGAAATCAGCATCCTTCTAGCAAAATGCACAGCTTGGCTTGCAGGATACTTTTTAGCCCCGAGTATTCCCCTGTGGTGCCTCTACAAAATCAACTCCAGGTGTGATTTGTGCAGTCCTGATGCTTTTTGTGGTCACCAGTGCCATGTCACCAGTGCCTGTGGTGTAGAGAATTTGGGAGTGCTGATAGCTGGTGACAGATATGGCCTTGATCTCTCTGGGAAGAGGGAAATGTGTGGTCTGTTCCAGGAGGGCACTGCTGCTACAGTGCCCATCAGCATCCCCCGGCTTGGATCCTTGCATATTTTAATGGAATATCGTAACACCAAGTGAACAGCAGCAAGATTCAGTCTGGTGAGATTTATCACTTTAATATTGGAGGGTTTAAGCTGATACCAGATTAACATATTCATAGGGGTTTAGGAACTGCTTGGGTGTTAACTGCTACCTTTTAATCTGAAAACTTTGCAAGGGTGTCGTGTCTCTTCTGTCAGTCTCTCTCTGAAAGAGGTTGAATTTCTTTACATGGCGTTTTGAGACTAAATATAAAAGAGGGGAAATGGCCCTTAATTTTAACAAGTTCCCATTTGGTTTAACAGCTGCTGTGAGATCTCTCTTGTTTTTTTGGCTGTGTTTGCCACTTTGGCAGTGTGTTTCTGGTTGTCAGAGTCATACAGAGTTCTAATGAAGTGCAACACTTTTTTCTTTACCCTACAGCTGTTATTTGTCATTTGATATAACTCTGCCTTGTGAGAGTTTCATCCCTGAATAAATGATAAAAGGACAGCTAGTATCAGAAGGCAGTGCTGGCATGAGAGTTTCTGCTTTGCTGCTAGCATAGAAGAAGCCATCGCTCTCCTTTTAAAGGATGTGTTATGTGGCTGGATTTGGGAAAGCCTTTCAACTCCTGAGGGAGCCAAAGGCAGCCTCTTCCTCTGTTCTGCCCTTTGCTGCTGTCCTGTCCTAATTAGCAGTTAAACTGCACGCCCTGTGCTCCCAGTGCCAAGACACTGAGTTCTGGCAGTCACTGGAGGTTTGTTTTTCCTTGGAGTGCAGTAAACACTGTGTGTTTCTGCTCTGTGCTCCCAGATGGGGGCTGTGAGACCTGCTGAGTCAGCAGACAGACACGGCCCAAGCTCCTTGGGGTTCATCTTCCCCCCTCTCCAGAGCCAGGGGGATGTGGCAGCCAGAGCTGGGTGGTGTCACAGCCCGGGCACCGGGGGACCCCAGGGAGGTTCTTGGGTGGTTCAGGCTGGAGAGTTTGCTTCGTGAGCTGGGCTCTGTTATTTTGCGTGTAAATCTGTTATTGAAGCTGCAAATCCTGCTTCCTGCTAACTCTGATATTACAATTAACCCCCTGATTCTTTAGAGTAGATCCAGAACTCAGCTGAGCTTATTTGAGTGTTAAGACATTTCATGTGGTTGTTGTACAAGGGTGGTCCTGCCAGGCTGAAGGTGACTCCCACACTCTCAAGATGATTCTTGAGCTGCCTAAATGAATGTGCAACCAACACTGGTGTGCTCCAGTACTTTACTGGACTCCACTCATTCTTGTGCACAGCTCTCACCCTTTGCCAGCAACGTGCCAAGCAAATTTTCAGACAGAATTTCTGCAAAGCCCTTTGTAATGCACGCTAACCTTGCCTTTATGTCTCCCTGTCCTCTCTGTGTTTCTGTGCTTTTGGGGTTCCCTTGGAAGGAGGAGGTGGGCAACGTGCTGTGAGTTTTCATTCTCTGCCTGCATGTGCCTGTGTTACACTGCTGCTGAGGACTAGAAACCCTCATCCTTTCTAACCCTGCCAAATCAACCCCCTCTTAGAAAAGTGTCTTTAATAATACGTGATACTCCCAGTTCCCTGAAGATTTCATGGTGAATGTATGGCATTGGTATTTATTACAAATACTTCTCCCTAGAAGACTCTCTATTAAGCCCATGCTTCGTTTCATCCTTAAAACTTCTCTTACTTTGGAGTTAGTTCATAAACAAAATTACTTTACTGGGGACAGATAACAACATGGGGTTTCAGCAATTAAATGGAAAGTAGCAGGGAATCCTAAGGAGAGGAAATGGAGGGTCATAAATGGCTCTGAAGAGGCTTGAAGGCAGGAATTAATATCTTATGCATAATGAACGACAGCTCTTCAAAAATGCTGTTAGATAAAGCAGTATAGGAGTGAAGAGGGCATTTCAGAAATTGCATAGAGTGAGAGAGATTTTTCTTTGAGAAATTTAGCAAACTTGACCATTTCTCTTGTCTTTGGAGAGGGTGGCAAATGGAAAGCATGAGCTCTAAAACTGATAGAAATTCCAGCTCTTCAGGACCAAAAGGCAGTGTGAAAAGCTGGAGTTTTTCCCTCTATTTTGTCCCTGCCAGAGGAGAGATCTCACACTGGACTGAAGGTGCTGAATTATTTCTTTGAGTTTACTCAACCAGCACACACCTAAAGCTTTTCTTTTATGGTAGCAAGTATGGTGGAAGATAGCTTGGATTTGAGTAAGGGCAATGTAATCATAGAAATCACAGAACCACAGATTCATTAAGGGTGGAAAAGAACTCTAAAATCATTAAGTCCAACCATTAGCCCAGCACTGCCGTGTTCACCACTGAGCTCTATCCCCCCAGTGCCACATGCTCACATTTTTTTAACACTCGAGGGGGATGGTGATGCCACCATTTACCCAGGCAGCCTGTCCCAAGTGAAGAAAGGCTCCTGCTTTCCAGCCATTTTTAACAGCTGTGGCTGAGGGGGATGATGAATCAACCTCTCAGGGTCCCTCTAGCTCTGTTGTTGGGATGGGATGGAATGTTGCTGATGGGATTTATTGTCACACCCTTGGCTATACAAACATGGAGGTGGGGAGCAGAGTCTCCTTTACCAGCCACCAACTGGCTTGAAAGGTCCACACAGGGTTAGCATCAAAGTCCTCACCTCCTGATGTGTTCCTGATGGGAATCTGAGGCTCAAGTTAACACATCACCACTTTGAAGTGTGGAGGTGTGGATGTTAAGCAGTTTCAGAGAGAAGAAATGTCTGTGATTTATTTCTTGCTGAGGCAAGTTCATTAGGGAGAAAAAGGGAAAGGAGGGGAAATCTTTTAAGGGGACACTGAAAGCACCATCAATTGATGATGGTGGTTATACAACTCTAAAAGCAGGCCTGCCCTTATCACTGCAGATTAGAATGTAGGACTCAGGGGTATTCCAGGATTAGGCAATTTAGCTAAATACGTCAGAGTTTCTTTGGTTTACGTGGATGCCCTTTTCTTCAGCATCTTTTATTCTTTCTGGAGCTTTTGGTTTTTTCCTTTTTTGCTAAGGGCAAAACAAAGTTTGTGTAAGAGCAGAATCCAGCAACGCTTTTCTATTAGAAGCTGTTGATAGCAAAGTGTCTGCCAGCCACATCAAGTATTATCCACAAGCATGAGATCTGCCCTTGAATGTGTGTATTGCTGCAATAATCCTTCAGTAATTTAGGTGTCACTGTCCCATGGGGTCTTATTTGCCTTCAAGCCACTCGGATATTATCCACCACGAGACTCCCATCGAGATCGGTGTCAGAGCACACCCACTCCAACACATTTCCTCTTCACTGGAAAAACATGGACTTTACTGCAAAAACATCTTTTCTCCTTTTATAGACCCACATGTTGCAGCTGAGTGTTTTGTAAGGCATCAGGAAAAGAACAGAAGCAGATGCCCTCCAGCAATACATTTGGGATTCTCTAGCCCAAGTGTCTCATATCATCGATGGTTTCTCATTGTTCATCCTGTACCCAGGCTTGACATGAGTTCTGTAAACCCTGTGGAATATCTGGAGTGAATCTTTTGCTGATGTTCTGGGAAAAACTGTTTTTTGGACCTCTTTTCTTGGAAAATGAGGACATGAGGGTTTTTTTTTTTTCCCCAGTGTCATTATATTCGTACTGAATCAACTTTAACTGTTTGCATTGGACTTTTGCCTATGTAATAGTATCCGAGTCCCTAAAGTGTTTCCAGGTGAAAGTAACTCCTTTTCCAGTCGAATTAGTAAATAGTTATGAATGAACCAGGAGATCCAGAACAGATTTTCTTTTACTTTCTTTTCTCCTACTTGCATGCACAATGCAAATCACAGTTCACACAGTCTTGATGAAGCCATGACATCTTGGGGCTCTTTCTTTCCCATTTTGTAAGGAATATTACTCATCTTCCTATCAAGATGAACAGTAATTCAGGTGTATCAGTAAAGGTACCTCGACCTTTTTCATTGCCCTTAGTTGCCCATGCTGCTTTCCTGTCCCTCATGGCACCATTTCTCTTCCAGCCTCATCTCCTCTGTGTGTGTGTCCTGTGCCTGCTTCATGCCAGGTTCAGCATGAGGCCACAGGAGGAAAAAAAAATTATGTGGGCTCTAAGGAATTCCGTGAACTAAATCTAGCCCATGAAGTTTTTTGGGTTTTTTTTTGTTTGTTTGTTTGTTTTTTTTTGTTTGAAAAAATATGTTAAGGTGTTCCAAAGCAAAGCCAATCAATTGCAGCACAGCACTCCCTGTAAGGCATGCCAGGACTGTGCTGTAGCCCACAGCTAGGCTATCACCTTGGAGATAATTTGGATCCAAATTATGGTTTTTTTTCCTAAGTCTAGTGGCAAATGCTGTGCAGAAGCACAGGTGATTATCACCCTGCTACTGCCCGAACACCCAAGCCTTCATTTAGGTGACCTAGAATTGGTTCACAATGAGTTAAACACCCAATGGCCTTCATCAATGGAAACTTTTTTTGCGTGGTGACAATTTCTTTAGTAGCTTCCTTATTTCTATATACAATTCAAAAGAATTTTAAGTGCAAATAAAAACCACCTCCCATTCCCACCAACTAAGCAGGAAGAGCTGGGGCTGGAGAGAGACTCATCCCTGGTGTGTCAAGGCTGGGAGGTCAATTAACAAGTTGTTAATTTTGGCAGGGGACCTCCTTTGCAGGGGATGTCTGAGGTTGCAGTGACTGATGCTGGCACTAAGGTTTAGTCAAGGAGGAGCAGGAGCAGCTCCTGGGCTCAGCTGTGGTGGTTCAGCAGGGCTCTCCAGGGCAGTCAGAGAGGATTTTTAGCACTAAAATGAGCTGTGGGTTCATGTCTGACTGTCTGCTCTGCCTGACAGCTGCCTAGGAATTGGTTGCTTGCACACAGCTCCTTTCCAGGAACACACTTTGACCAACACAAATAGCAAAAGAGCATTATTAAGTCTATTAAGCCTGAGTTGACAGATTTTTTTTTTTTCTAGAATAGCAACAGATGGCAAATGGTGGCAGTACAGCTGCTGGGACTGGGAGAGGATGGATGCTGGTTTGTCATTTCACTGGATGCTGGCAATAATTCATATTTATGTTTATACAGGGTCTTCCCTCTTTGAGAGCTCTTTACAAACCAGGTGATAAATAATGGGCCTGGAGTTAATGAGGGCTGGTAGAGCTCATCCCTGTGCCCATGTGGCCAGTGTGGGAGGGTAAATATGAGGGCATTGGCATGTGCTTCCTGCACAGCCTGGATGTGGATGAGGCAGCTGCTTTACATAATCATCAGCAGGTACTTCAGGCAAAAAAAGAAAGATAAACAGCTGGAATCCAGGGGGGACACTGATATCCAGGGTGTCAGGTGCTAGTTTGGCTACCTGGACTGGCCTCTGGCTGCGTGGAGTTTTGTGTAGCCCCTTCCCAAAGACATCTGTGCCCCACAAGAAGCTGCCTTAGGGGGAAGGTAGCCACCAGCCGTGATTTATGGGCTGCCTTGGCCTTGCTGTGTGCATCTGCAGGACTGGCACAGGGCAGGGAGCAGCTCTCAGTGGCCACAGTTTTCCCAGAAGGAATGATGCCAGCAAACCAGATAATAGTTGGTAGCCCATAGCATACTGCTGCTTTCTGGCTTCGTGGTTGTGCCGAGAGGTCTCAAAGGACTGTTTCCAGGAGTTAAATTATCCTGGAGTTTCATGCATTTTTTAGGACTTTCATAATGTCCTTAGATGGGATATTTCCACATTGTTTAATCTTATATCCTAAGAATGCTGTGGGTTGGCAATACCTCCTGCCTTTCTTGTTGTTACCCTCTGTATCATTTTATACAGCACAGTCAGGATTTGAGAGCAGCTGACAGCCCAACTGCACTGTCTGTTTGACTGCAGGAAACCACACTTTATCCCCCTCTGAATGCTAATGGAGTAATGATGACAGATAATTAATTGAATGCCTTTTCCTTTCTTTTATTTATTCCATACTCCCTAAATACACAAATAAAATCCTCAATTAAAATTTATGGATTAATGAATTGAACAACAAATCTTTTTCTTTTTTTTTTTTTCTCTCTTTTTTTTTTTCTTTTCCTTTTTGCCTGGATCTCAGTGAGGATTTTGCTGATTTTCACTTGTGCTCCCCTGAGCACATTTTCAGTTGTCAGAAGGGGTAAGTACACGCTGGGCTGTCATGTGGGCACATCAGTGCTTATCAGAATGGTGGGAAGAGATGACAGCAGTCTGAGATTGTCATTTCCTGTGGTGTTCACACTGCCCTGGAATCCAGGAGCTCCTAAGGATCAGTGCAGTGGGTCACACTCCCCTACAGAAGGATGGTTCTTAATGCACTCTGATGGGGTAAATATCCTCCTGCCCCAGGAATGACCCTTTGGAATTTGTGGCATAAGAGATGTCAGAGTGAGAGCTGCAGGCTCAGCCTCCCCCAGCACCACAGCAGGGTCACCCACTTAATGACAGCAGGACGTGATCAATACCATGGCACATGTTCAATGGTAACTTTATGGCATAAAAAAGAAGAAAATTGATCTATTGATGGTTTTCTATGAGCTGCCACTTAGTTTGCAGGACTGAGCACACACTTCACATCTGCAGGCTGGAGGTTAGTGACATACAAGCAATCACACAGCAAGTGGCAGGTAAAAACAAACAGGAAAAAGAGGCTATCACAGCTAATAAAGAGTCTTGCTGCATGCTGGATGAAGCTTTTTATGACTTTTTTTTTTTGTTTGGAGCAACTAGTACATTTTGTTTCTGTTTTGCAGTGAGCATAAGCTTTGGAAGGTTAAACAGAGAGTATTAGATTATGGTAAGTGGTCATCAGAGGCTTGCTTTACAGTCATGGCCTGTTAAATTGTTTACCGAACCTCATTATATATATGTCTCTGAGGCTGATGTGTGTCTTAAATCCCATTTATCTGGAAGATCTGATAGTAGAGTCTGTTGATTTTTTCATAAAACCTGAAAGGACAAACATAAAGTTTCAGATTCTCTTTATTATAAGCTGTGGTTTATAGCATAATTATATAGTAAGAAGTCACTGCAAACATGCCAGTCACATCCATAAACTTTCAGCATTTTGTTTAATATCTCTATTGATGATCTGGACGAGGGGATTGAGTCCACTATCAGTAAATTTGCAGATGATACCAAGCTGGGAGCGTGTGTCATTTTGTTGGAGGATAGGAAGGCTCTGCAAAGGGACATGAGCAGGTTGTGATTCTGTATTTCTGTGTTTCTGTGATTGTGTATCTTAGCACATTTTTATCCACACAGGTTTTTAGACCTGCTTTTCTACAGCTGTCAGTTAATCAGGCAGAAGCTGGGCAGACACCAGGGTCTGATCTCACTGCTGGGAAGAGGCTGGCACAGCAAGGTGGCTGGTCATGCACTGAGCCCCATGGCACTCACCCTTTGTGCTCATGGGTCAGCCTCTCACTTGCTGCCTTTGGAGCTGTTGTGCGTGGGGTTTTTTCGCCTCAAAACGCTGTGCTGGGCACTTGGGATCAACTCAAACCTCTGCACAGAGGGTGGGAGGGAGCAGCAGCCTGGACAGCAGGCTCACTTGGAGCTGGGCTGCTCCAGGTGAGCAGAAGGTGATGCACACAACTGTGTTTCTGCTTTGGTGCCAATCCTGTCTCTCAGGACAATTCAAATTCAGCATTGGGTGTGCAGGTAACAGCTTGCATTGAGCATCTCTGTCTTGTTCACCTGAAGGAAGCAGTTCTGTAGTTCTGTAATACTCCAGCAAGGAATGTAAAAAAAACTTCATGTGAATAACAAAGGAACAAGAGGTTTGGGTGTTTGGACATTTTGAGATGTACAAAAAGTGACAACTTTGAGAAAAAAATATTTTATCTCCTTCTCCCCCCCCCCTCACCTTTTAACCTTGGTTCTGGGTTCAGGATATGGAAACCACAGCCTGTAAAGGACAGCCCAGAGCTGCTGTGTGGGAAAAGTAGGGAGAGGCTGGCTCTGTGCAGCTGGAGCTTGGGCTCCAGGGGATTTCCAGCAGCCTCTGGAGGCAGGCAGTGCCAGTGGCCCTGGTGTTTGTACAGTGATGCTCAGTTAATCTCTGTAGAACAATACCTGTTTGGATGAAAGTCAGGTGCTGTTGGGGCAGCCTGCCAGGGAAGACTTTTACGTGTGTGGTTTATTGATTTGCAGGATTCACTGAGGTGTTTGCACGTCTCCTAGAACCAGGGCTTGACAATGAGTCCTCGGATAACCTGTGTTTTGTTGGATAATCCAGGCAGAATGAGAGGCAGGGCCAGGGAGCTGCTGGAGTACAGGAGCGAGCAGAAATAGATTTATGGGAGCAGAGGGGAAACCCAAAGAAGTGCTAGGGCACGGGATGTTCTGGGATAAATTCCCTTTTGCATCACTTGCACATGCCTTTAATCTGCTCTGCAGCTGTGCTTCAGGTTGTTTGGAGTTGTTTTTTGGTTTTTTTTTTTCCCTAAACAATTGTGGATTACACTGTGAACAGTGTATTGTACCTCTACAATCTGTAGCTTTGTTTTGGATTTCTGTAATGTAAAAGAATTTATAATTTCTCTGAAAATGTGGACAATTCTGTATTAGCAGTGTTACACTTGCCTTTCTCCATCATTCCTACCTCTTCATGTGTGACTGTAAGTGGGGGATGGAGCACAGTGGCACATGAGCCAGTTTATACTGAGTAGGAATTAAAAAAGGGACGGAAAATGTGAAAGCTAATAAAGAAATACAGTCACATGCCAGCAAAGAGAAAAAGATACATCTGAAAATAGTGTTACAGAAGCTGATAAATTTAAATTGCAGATAAAGCCCTGCTGGTATTATTTATGGGCCAGACTCCTTTGTTTTATAGTGGGAAAATGTTTAAAAAAAAAAAAAAAGAAAAGTAATGAAGATCATTGGCAGGAGACTGTTCTTTACCTTTCCTAAAAGCCACATATTAGATGGCTTCCCATTCTGCAGTGTCTTTGGGTCCAGCCTCATCCTACAGAGGGAAGGACACAAGCTGTTGGTGTGGTCTCACAGCAAAGCAGGGACTGCAAGGCTAAAGCAATGTTTAACTCAAATTACTCCTGTTTTAATAATTAGCCAATAGCCGGTCCCACACTTTGAAAGGCATGTTCTGCTTTGGTGCCATGCCATGTGCCCCCTCTTTTCAGAACCCAGCCATTAAAAATGCACTGATTTCCAGCACTGACCTGCAAGTGGCTGTTTTATGAGTCTTGCTCTTTCATCTCACCAGAAGGAAAGGATGGAGTTGAGAACACTCCCACATAAACTGGGAGATGGGTTTGTTTCTGTGAAGCAGTACTGAGTGATAAAATATTTTCTGGCTGTATTTCCAGCACCCAGCACCCTGCCTGGTCTGCTGGTGGGTAGGAGAGGTGAGACTGCACCCCTGAAGGTACAGAGCAGGGGAAGGCAGGTTTGCTCCCTGAGTGGAGGAGGAAATTACTCCTTTCTTGATAAAACCATCTCATTTTCTCCCTGCGATGCAGTTGTGTCAAAATAATACACACAACACTGTGCTCTTGGATTGAATCCAAACTACAAAGTTCATCCTGTGAATGTTATTTTTATGATTTTTTTTTCCTTATATTTTTACTTCCTTTCAAATATTCAAGTTGGTTAAGAAGGACCAGCAGAAAGGGCTTATTTCTTCCAGCAGCTGGCAGCGAAGTGAGACTAGTAATTTTCCTTATGATTTTTCTGAGCTTTGGATTAAATCCACGGATGTGGTGTTTTAAGTAGGGGATATTCAGCTTTGTTCTGCTCTGCCTGGTTTGGAACTGGATGTTGAATGTGTCTCTTTCATGCCTAGCAAAGGCAGAGACTCGCTTTCAGTGTATAAATGTGTATCCAAGCAGGGCAGGTCTGGTGAAGAGGGAGAGTTGTGTTCCAGTTAGTGGAGTCCTCTGGAAGCCTCCTAAACTGGATTGCTGATTCCTCTCTGTCTCTGTTTCACTCTCTTGAAAATTCTAGAAAAGGTTTCCAAAAAGAAATCCTGGTGCTGGGGGCACATTTTATTTTTGTTGAAGTGCGTGTTTTTGATTGAGTGAATAAAAGTTTTGCTGCAGAGGAGCATTCCCTCTCTGGTGCCTGCAGCATCACTGAGCCTGGCCATAGCTGGTTCTGCCCTTGACAGTGGGCATAAATGGAATTAATGATGTGGGGGACCAGGTTCAGTAACTGCATTTTAAAAGGCTCTCAGTAAGTTATTAAATCAACAAGAAAGCAGCACTGAGGCCCAGCAGACGCCGGAGCTGTTTGCTGTGGTAAACCTGTGTATGTAAAATTTCTCTCTAAAAGGGTTTTAGCACTTCACATGACCTCTGCTAATACTTCCTTTTAAGTGACAATCTGTGTCAGCTGCCTCAGCTCCACACTGCCAGGGGCTGTTCTCCAGTCTGGGCTGCTTTCTGGTCAGCATGAAGTGGCCTCATATGACCTGCTGACTTGTCCTGATAGTTTTTGTTGGCACAAACATAGCCATGACCCAACTGCAGCCATGCTTTCCAACAGCCCTTGGGTGTCTTTTCCAAGTGCTAAAGCCTGTGACCTGGTTGAATCGAGATGCAAGAGAGTCCTTTCAGGGATATTGCACAAAAATACCTCTTTTTAGTAATTAAAAAAAAATATATATCTACTCCACTGGACAATGGGATATGAGGGTTTGAAGGGAAGGTGCAGGTGTGATCAGTTGGATGGGCTGTTGCCTGTATCACATAGGGGCAGATAAGTGTTCACACCTTAAATGTGTTACATATAATTTTATTCTCTATATATACACTCTCTCTATGTGTATATATGTCTGCTGTCTAGTAAGGTTTTCCTTCCCACTCTGCAGATACACCTGAAAGTTGCAGAGTTAGGAAAACCAGCTGCTCTTTCTAGTGTGCTGTCCTCTAACTGAAGTGTTGAGCTCCTGCTGAAATGATGCTCTGTGTGGTCATCAAAATGCTGAGTATTGACAGAAGTCCTTTTCCACATTATAGCTAGTCCTGTAGTTACACCAATTCCCACAAGACCTCGGGGTGCTTTTCTTAATGCAATCCTTTATGCTGACTGGCAGACTGGAGAGGTAGGCTTTTTGCCTCCCTAAAAATACACCAGACTCATGAAATGAGCAGTAAGTGTCACCCAGTTCATTGGAGGCTGCTCCTCACGGTGGAGCTGGCAGGTCTTGTCCCACACAACGCAGCATTTTCAATCCAGTAAGGCTCAAATTATTTAATGCTTGCAGAGACTCTTAACTCACTGTTGCAGAGCCTAAATGAACAACCTGCAGCACAAACTCTGCAGAGGGATGGCTGACTGCAGCTTATTAATCACATTCTCTGCCTAGAACCAGACAGTAAAGAAGTGACTGACTTATCATATTGAGCTGGACAACTTTAAAAGAACAGGAAAATATACCAAATAAGCACATCAAGGCTGGCTGCACCATGGTTCCTTGAAGAACACACAATCCTTAGGACAAACAGTGCAGAAATTCTGGTGAATGCATACCTGCTTACATGCAAAAGAACAAAAGAGACCTTCCCTGTGCAACCGCTGTCAGTGAAACAAATAAACCACTGAAAACACGACCTGCCTACCATACTCCTTTGGCCAATGATGGTCAGAGAGTCAGACTGGCTGATTAAGGAGGAGAACAAGCTCCTTCTCTCCTACACAACTTAGAGGACTACAGGTACCTGACTCCCAGCTATAGCCAAGTTAAGGGTGACCCTTTTAGTGCAGACTGTTCCTAAGAATGAACCTGCAGGTCAGTCGTGCCTAGATACTCTCCATTGCTGTCACTAGCAGAGCAAAGTCTTATTTTCTAGGGTTTCAAATTCCAAGTGGAGAGTAGAGTGAAGCCCATCAGAAGACTTAGGCCTAAAGAGGAGTTTTGAGTTGAGTTCTCCATCTGGACCTGTGCTAACCTCTTGGTCTCTTCTTTTTTGTAGGCAACATCTTTGTTGTCAGCTTGTCCGTTGCAGACCTTGTGGTGGCGGTTTATCCCTACCCTCTGATCCTAAGTGCCATCTTCCACAATGGATGGACCATGGGAAACCTCCACTGCCAGATAAGTGGCTTCCTGATGGGCTTGAGCGTCATCGGGTCCATTTTCAACATCACGGCCATCGCCATCAACCGCTACTGCTACATCTGCCACAGCCTGCGGTACGACAAGCTCTTCAACCTGAAGAACACCTGCTGCTATCTCTGCCTCACCTGGATACTCACAGTGGTGGCAATTGTGCCAAACTTCTTCGTTGGCTCCCTGCAGTATGACCCCCGGATTTACTCCTGCACCTTTGCCCAGACGGTGAGCACGTCCTACACCATCACGGTGGTGGTGGTTCACTTCATCGTGCCGCTCTCCGTCGTGACGTTTTGCTACCTAAGGATCTGGATTTTGGTGATCCAAGTCAAGCACAGGGTGAGGCAAGACTGCAAGCAGAAACTCAGGGCGGCTGACATCCGGAACTTCTTGACTATGTTTGTGGTTTTTGTCCTTTTTGCTGTGTGCTGGGGACCATTAAACTTTATTGGCCTCGCTGTTTCAATTAATCCTTCAAAAGTGCAGCCACACATTCCGGAATGGCTTTTTGTCCTGAGCTATTTTATGGCCTATTTTAACAGCTGCCTCAATGCTGTGATCTATGGGCTTCTGAACCAGAATTTTCGAAAGGAATACAAAAGGATATTGCTGACACTGTGGACTCCCAGGCTGCTGTTCATTGATGTGTCCAAGGGCGGGACAGAAGGGATGAAAAGCAAGCATTCTCCAGCCATAACAACCAACAACAACCACGCTGAAATACACCTATGAGTCAGGACAGTGCTATTTATTCTGGATTACAGTTGTATATATAACATATAAGAGCCTTTCTAGCTGTGTGCATTGCACAGCTGGTGTTGCCCTCGTGCAAGGAAGGAGTCTGAAGCCTTTCATGCTTAGTTTATCACTGTGGCATCAAGGCTTTGAGTAAGGATTTCCAGAGTGGAAATGACTGATCTCTTTTTTTTTTTTTTTTTAATTAATATGTCATCTTTCACTGTGTGCCTAATTAATTGGTTTGGTTGCTTTTGCCACAAGCATGCCAATACTCGAAAAGGGAAGTGTTCAGAGTGCATGGAGAAATGCAGTTATGCTTGAAATGCAACCTTCAAGAGACAGCAAAATTGCCATTTATTACACACAAACCTTTCTCCCCTCCCTCTGAATTCTATTTTTCTAGCATTAACTTAACCCGAACTGTATCAAACAAAGTGTAAACTGCATGGCTTTTTACATTTTAGATAGGTAACTGTATTAGCCAGCAGGTGTAGTATGTATGGACATGGTGTGTGTTTTTCTTTTTCTTTCCTCTTAAGGTTTAGGAGCTAGCCTGGGCTTGATGTGAGGCAGGCAGAAGCCAGGCCAGTGTGTGTCTGATGCACTCATTTTAATTGAGTATCTACAGACATTAAGTACCCTTGCACTCTCCTTCCCAGGCCCTGAGTAAGTATATGACATATGACATAATCTAATTGCAGTAAGATACTTGGAGCCTGATTCTAATTTAGGCAGTATCCTGCCATGGCCAGCAGTCATTCCAAACATCTTTCAAAAGCCTCTACTACATGAACATCACAATAAAAAGGATGAACACAGCGGAGTCCCATCTGTGTAAAGCAGATTGCGACTTTTAAGTTCCAGTAACATTTACACTTGCAGACAGAGGCAGAAGGGGAAGGCAGTGTTTGTTCCAAAAATCCCTCCTTCTGCCCATCACAGAACATGAATTTGCTGACGGGAGAAAAAGTGGAGATTTTTTTTTTTTTCCCATTTTACTCACGTACAGAACTGTAATGAACTCGTGGGGAGACAAAAGCTGCTTAAGCATAATTATGCATCAGTTCTGTTAAAGCCTGGACTGTGCTATCTGTATCATTGGAAAGAATGTCATGAAGTGCTGGGGAGGCCAGTATCTCATTAGACATAAGCAAATGGGCAAAGATAAGGCTGTTTCTTTAAAGGAGTATGAAAGGGGAGTGTGTGTGTGATGGCTGCTGTCTGTAGATAAAACTTCTTTGTTTCCTTAGCTTCGTTGTGAATTCATCTCTTTATGGCTTTAAATACGTGCATCCTGCTTTGAAACAATCCCATAAAATCAACAGGAAAGGCTCACTCCCCTGGTGCAGCTCTACCTGCAGGTTGGCACACCTGCCTTGGTGCTGGTGTGCTGAGTGGCACAGCAGGGAGAGGGGCAGGTCTGAGCCCTGGGGGTCCAAGGAGGACAGCCCTGCCCCTGCTCCAGGGCTGCAGCCTCCTCTCTTTGGTTCTAATCAAAGCAGGACTGGTTCCCAGCACTGAGCCCTGAAAGAATGAGAGCAGAGTTTGCAGGTGCCTGGTGTGTAGGATTTCCCCAAAGCCTGAGCAGGCTGTGTGCTGAATCCTTAGGGAAGAGAATAAGCCATTTGTGCACTGCTTTCCGAAACCAACTTGCTGCTGAATGTCCCTTCTGCTGATTTTTTGGGGGAAGAGGAATTGAGAGAAATTAAATCTGTTTCTGAAGCAGGCCAAAGAACTTTGCATGCTGTGTTTCCTCCATGAGGACGGAGTGTCTCTGCTGCTGCCGTGTGGTGAAGGTCACTGCAGTGGCAGGGGGGCCCTGCATTTATAGGGTGCCCTGGCACTTAGGAAGTTTCAAACTTGAACATCTCAGCCACTTCAGATGGATGTTGTTTTAAAATGCACTGCAGCCAGCCTCCCATAATAGGAATCAAACTGAGTTCTGTTTTGGCCTCCTAATCTGCCTCAGCATGGCCAAATAAAGGTATTTTGACCCTCAGAAATAACTGTTGTCTGTTCGCCTTCCAGAAAAACCACCCTGGATGAATTCACACCATTCCATGCAAGCAAAATCATTTTGAGTTGAACTTGGATAAGAAAAGCACTGAGGGCACATAACTGCAGGGAGTGTTTGTCCCATCACACCAGGGACATGTCCTGTGTTCCATGACTAGTCTTCAAAGTCATCTGCAATTAGCCACAGCAGTGTTAGTTAGAACCACATTAGCAAATAATTTGAAGCATCTAGTGCCAAGTGAAATATACTGCTTTAAGACAATTGTGAAGAATGTCGTGCAAGTTTGCCAAATATCTCAAATCCCCCGAAACTGGGGTTTCATCTTATGGATTCTTGTCTTTTTAACTGAATGTTCAGTGAAGGTAATGTGGTATGGGGGTTTTTTTAATTTTATTCTTTAAGCTTGTATTTGCACTATTTCTTATTCAGGCTCCAGAGTTAACAGCCAGCAAGTATTTGAACCAAACCAAATCCAAAGAGGTCCTGGACAGGCAAGCTGTGAGAGTCCCTTCTGCACCTGGCAGGAATGGGAGCAGCAGGAGCAGGGTAGGGCATCTCCCCAGGACTCACAGAGTCACCACTCAACCAAACTATGCAAAATGATCTGCTCCTCTTCTGCCACAGGCTCTGAGCCCAGGTCCCTGCAGGGCACAGGCAAAGTTCCTGCTGTGCTGGGGTGGGTCTGAGCAGCTCCCTGCAGTGCAGACCCCCAGGCTGGGGTGGCTCTGGCAGCACAGGGAGCACAGCACTGACCTGTTCAGAGGGGCTCTGAGTGTCCCAGGGATGTGCCCAGGGCTGGGCTGGTTCAGCCAGCAAGGCTGGAGGCTTGAGCTCAGCCCTGCAGGAGCTGGGGTTTGCAATATGGACCATGGAAAGCAGGGGATGTGGCCTCAGGCAGGAAGCACTGTGCCGTTCATTAGCACTTTGGGAGAGGCAGCGTTTAGGATAGGATGGAGTTTTATATTGACTTATTTTAAAACTACCCGAGCAGCTCCTTATTTTTTATGTTAGGAAATGGTTAACAGGGTACAGAGAGTTTATTTTTGTTAGCATTTGTTTACAGAAAAAGGGAAGTGTGTTTTAGCTGAGAATTCTGAGCAGTGTCACAGTTTCCCTATGGGAATCTAGCTTTAATCCAAATCTGAGATTTCAGTGAGATCCCACAGTTTAAATCACATTCTGCCAATTCCACTTGTTGCATATCTGGCCTTAAGTCTCATTGAGTTCTCACATAAACTAATTTCAAATCACTGGGTTTGATATGGTGTGTTGAATGCCTATTCTAGTCCCAAGCTCTCAAATTGTTGTCGTGGAAACTTATGGAGAGGCAGTATTGCTGTGGATGATGAATCTCTTGCCACAAAGAAATATTTTGGATGTTGCTAATGAATGTTGTTTCATCAATTTAAGAAGAATGTAACAAATATATTTATATATAAATGTGTATTACATATGCTGTTTCCATTTTAATGTTTAATTGCGAATCCTTCAGTATACTTTCCTATTGCCATTTTTGTTCATAAAATAGATTAATTCCCTTTACCTGTTAAAAATGTAATAAATCTGCCATTGGACTACTTACTGATTTATTTTTTTTTTTCTCCACTAGCAGTTACTTTTTAATAAATATTTGGAACATCTGCTTGAGCTTTGTCGACTCCCAGAAAGCAGATTGAATCGACAAACACACTTGAGTTCACACACACCTCAGCAGCCCAGCTTGGACCTGGAGGTAAATGACCCAGGGCAGCTGAGGATTCTCCTTGGATCCACAGGTTTTCCAGCTGCCTGATGCACTCTGGCCTTCCTCCTCGGGGAAGGAACTTTCTCCACACAGCCCTTGGTGTTCTCCCTGTGTGTCCCTGGAAGCAGAGTTTGTCAAATCCAGCTCCCTGCTCTTTCCTGGCAAGAACAACCCAGCTGAGCTGTGAACAGGAGGCTGTGGGAGCCGGGGTGGTTGCAAGCCAGGGCACAAGGTGTTTTTAGGTTGTAGGGAAGGGATGGGACAGAGAGGGTCACCCTGGGCTGGGGGCACAGTGGGGGCTGACCCTCCCTTGGTCTCCATCTCGGGGCTTTGTGAGGATGCTGGATGCAAGCTGTTCTGATTGTTTTCTTTTCTCCACCTCTGTTTTGGGGCAGGTTCTGCTGTACACATTCAGTTCTTCAGCCAGTGGGTTCTCTCCACAGGTTGCACTGATTATATTCCCGTGCTGGCTTGGCTGGAGCTGTTCTGGGGGAGTCTCTGTGTGGTTGTGAAGCAGAGAATATGGGAGTTTGGAGGGGTCCAGTTGTACCTTGACCTCCTGTTTCCTAAGCAGGTGTCACATACAGCCGTGGCGTTAAGGAGGCTGAGATTATCCAGTAAAACAAAGAGTAGCCATTAAACCAAAGAATTGCTGAAAAGCCACGGAGCAGACATGTTAATGAACAAGGGCCATCCATTCTGTGACATCTCCAAGCAATATCGTTCTATTTTTAATCTTTTCCAACAGGCACTGGACTTCTCCTGCTGCTTCTACAGTCAAACCTGCAATGCTTGGTGATGTGACACACTGAAAGCAGTTTGTGATAGTGGGAAATCTCAAAATGTCTCTCTGAGCAGAGCTGTCAGAAAACCCTTTCATGGGTTTGTACCTGCTGATTTTTCCATGTGGGGGCAGAGTGAATTGAACTGTCAGAAGTGAGGCAGTGTTATTTATTTACTTACTTGTCACAAAGTGTAGTAACTGGGAGATAAGACAGAGATATAAAACACAAGAGGTGTGATAATCTAATACCAGCATAAAATCTCACTCATAGTGACTACTTAGAAATCAATATTTGTCCTAATGTATTTACCTCCAAACTTATAATTTATAACTTGAGACCAGCCAGTAAAGAGCTACTGCATATGTATTTAGAACTTTATTGAAAAAAATGTAAATCACTGGACCTAATGTGATATTTCTTACCCCAAAAACCCCGAGATAAGAAATGCAGAATAGGTTCTTGTAAGAACTCTGTGATGGAATATGCAATTTTTTTTTTTTCATTGGTGATAAGAACCATAAAATTCATATCACTTGTGAGCTACAGTTGTGAATGGAAGCTCCATAATATTGTTAACTGAATTTTCATTTTCTGGTGCTTGTTTATAATATCCATTATTCATGGACTGTAAGTACTGTACAGCAGAGATAGAATTGACAGTCCAGGGTCGGTTTCCAGAGCAAACAAGGTGGGTCTGAACCATTAACTGAAATATCTTTCTGTGTTTTCTTCCAAGCATGGTCTCCTGATAAGGTTTTTAACTCAAATGATTGCTTCTAAGAGATCAGGGACACTTTAATGTCTTTTAGATTAGGTGCAATGTCTGTACAGTCACGGCTTGCTTAGATTACCTTTTAAATAGACTTGAGCCATCAAACCATTTTGTGTCTGTCCAGTTGAAGCCCATAATTTATTTTGTATGTGGAATATTTTATACAGAGCACATTTAATAAACTCTTATGTCCTTCCTTCATCATTGTGCTTCTCCTGCAAGCAAAATTTCTGAATTTCCCTGGAAACAGGATGCAAAATTGTTTTCTCAACTGTAAGCAGGTTGCTTTGCCTCGAGGTAGGTTTTGATAAGTGTGTAGGATATAGGTTTAATGTGGCATCAAAATACAACCATCTCCTGGGTGAAAAGTGACAGCTGTCTTGCAATTAAAAAAAAAAAATTGGCATGGAAAAAGCTCCAAGACAATTTCAAGGAAGTAATTGTAATAGACATTTGTGGCTGAAATAAGAGGAATATTTGAAGGGGTGTTTTTCACCCTCAGGACCTTTCCTTCTTGCTGCCCTGCACTGTCCCCACAGAGCTGCTGGTGACACCAAGCACACCCAGCCCTGCCTGTGGGGGTGTGAGAAATGTTAAATATTTAGGCAATGACACAGGTTAAACCCTGCTTGGGTTAGTCATAACCAAGCTATGCATGAAAGTGGTAGCAGGGCCTTTGTCTGCAAACCTGGAGGGCACCTGATTCCACCTGAGACCCTCCTGATGTCTCCTAGAGCAGAAATTCCCCTCCTTCCCAGGCTCACCCCCTCCCTGCAGGCCACCACTGAAAGAGAGGGATGGACAGGGGATGGAGAAAGAGCTGCACTTTGACTTGGAGCCCTTTGGATTGTAGAGTAGAGCTCACACTGCTTTCCTCATGGTGTAGAAGTGTGTATGTGTCTGATTATTTATTTATTGACGCAGCCTGGGTTTTCCTAGAGGAATCAAGAGCAGTCCTACATTTCAAATTATTTGTTACACAAAAGTCCTGGGTGTTTTTCCTCCCGGGTACTTCAGAGCAGATGGAAAACGCAGCAGGTGCCGCTGATGTTTTTCTACCCTTGGGAAAACTTGTCACAGTTACCTGTTTATCTTGTTTATTTTGACATTTTGCTGCCTGAAATTGCTCTGTAACATAAAAGCACACGCAGGGTGGTTAGAGGTGAAGTGTTACAGGTTCACGTACACGCGAACAATTGAAAATCTATAACTTACGAGCGACAAACAAAAAGCTGGGGGTTTGTGCATGAGGAAGAAGGCTGGTATTTTTATTTTTGCTGAGGAAATGCCGTGGAATTATTTGAGTTGGGAGGGACTGTAAAGCTCATTGAATCCCAACTCCCCTGCCATGGGCACGGACACCTTCCACCAGACCAGGATACTCAAAGCCCCATCCATGCTGTCCTTGAACACTTCCAGGGATGGAGAAACCACAGCCTCTCTGGATAACCTGTGCCAGGACCTCACCACCCTCAGAGGGAAGAATTTCTCCCTTATATCTAAGCCCATCCTCTATCAGTTTGAAGCTTTTATTCCTTGTCCTGTCGTTCTATTTGTAAAAATCCCTCTCCAGCTCTCTTCTGGCTCCTTTAGGTACTGGGATGTGCTGTAAGGTCTCCCTGGAGATCCTTTATTTCCATCAGGGTTTGCACTTTGTGTGTCAGTGACTGGAAAGTGTAAAATGAGCTTTGCTTTAGTTGCCATGCACAAGGTTTTCCTTTGCTGTCTCAACAGGCAATGGGAGCCTCAGTTTATTTTTGCCTCATTCTTAGGATTGCTCACAAAAAGAATCAGGAGGTTGGTGGTGCAGGCTCTGAAGGGTTTCTGTGCTCAGCGTGTTTGAAAAGTGGAGTTTGTGGATGAAAAGCAGGGGCAGTCCTGCTGGCTGGTCTGTGGGAGTCCTTTCTGCAGCAGGATTCGGTGCCTTTGTGAGAGCTCCAAAGTGGGGATGCTTCTCCCCTCCTGATCCCTTCTGAGGGCTGCAGAGATTTGGCCAGGCTTTGTTCCAAGAGGGAAATAAAGGCTTTGTTTTTCACCGTGGGTCCTGACGGAATGTGTCCTTTCAGAGATGCCAGACCTTGCCCTGGCTCTGTTTTCTGATGCTGCAATTTTGGAAAACAATGAATAATCCTGAGTGCTCCCAGCCCAAGAGGCAGCATCCTGTGGATGCCTGGAGCGGTTTGTTTGCCTTAGAGGGTGTCTGTGGGTCTTGTTGTTTGAGGAATTGCTGTTACATGTAGGTGACCTCTTTGATGGGGCACTGGTGATAATATCTGGGATGGCAATTGCACAACATCTCCATCCATGCCTTGTGCACTATGGTAATCGGGCTTTTGGATAAGGAACAAACTGCACCTCTCTAACTTCACTGTCCCCTGGGGCTGCAGCAGAGAGTATTTATTGCAGCCTGAGATGGATGTGGGATGGCCACTTTGGAGCAATTTCTGCAGGTCTTCTCAATTCTGAATGCTGGTGTCTTGATTAGCCCATAACTCAGATTTCTTAGTTGGGCAGTTGCATCTGAAATTCACCTTTGAGCCTTTGAAGTGAAATGAATCCTGAACAACTGTCTTGAATTCAGAGCTTTCAGCTGAGAGCTGTGTCTCAGTGTTTAGCAGAAATTAATACTAGCCATTAAACATCTCAGCTGCTAATTAAATGGACTCTTTCTATGTTATATGTAAATCCATCCATATCTTCACTTTGCAGCCAAATAGAATTTCATTAAGGCACTTCAGTAACTGCAAAGGGACAGAAACAGCATTTGGGGGTATTTTGGGTTTAGTGAATTATGTCACTGTCTTGTAGTGATTATATAAATACCTTAATGATATGTCTGGTGGAATTTATTCTAGTCTTGGCAGGGCCATTAGGATGATAAAGAGCTCAGCAAGGAAGAGTAAATTACAGCTGAGTTCAGAAGTGGTGCTTGAATCTTTTAGTCCATAGTTGCTGCAAGTTTTTACAAGGATGTGTAAGAAGAGCCAGATAACTTTGTACACAAGTCTATTTGTCAGACATACTGCCCATCAAACACTGCCTGCAGTCCCTTTGTATGATCAATGTGCAAAGGCTCCTTTCCCCAGCCTCTCCTCTCAGATTTGTGGTTAGCAGCCTGCATTGACTTTGGGTTTTGTGTCATCTTGGAGAGTGGATGCTGCCTAGTGGTTGAAGCAGGGGACTGAGTGGAGGTGACAAGTCAGGACATCTTGCCTCTGTTCTTGCCTCTTTCTGCTTGTTTCGTGCCCTTGAACTGAAGCACGTTCTACCTTTGGTTCTGAGATGTGCTTAATTACCCTGCAAAACACCCAGGATGAGACAATTAAGTTATCCGAGGGAATTGCACAATGATTAAGCCTTAATTTGCTTTGTGATTTCTTTGTTTCTCATTAACCCTGCTGAAGCAGGACCTCTGAAGTGAAAAACCAAAGGTGAATATTGCTTTTGGAGGTGTGGAGGACTGAGTAAGTCAGCTGGGAGAAGGCTTTGCAGAGCCCATGGCTTTGCAGAGCCAGGGTCCTGTGTGAAAGTTTGTCACACTGCTGCAATCCCCTGATTTTTCTTTTTTTTTTCCTTTTTTTTTCTTTTTTTTTTTCTTTTTTTTTCTTTTTTTTTTCTTTTTTTTTTCTTTTTTTTTCTTTTTTTTTCCTTTTTTTTTTCCTGTAACAGAGCAACCATTGTGAGAACAGTCAAAAGCAGTGGGGAAAGATCAGATCTGCAGGCCATGTTCGATTTGTTTAGATGTGCAATTATCTGTAACACATTAGAGTCCAGTCAAGCTCATTTATAATTTCCCTCGTGGTGTTCGTGGAGTTGTTCCAACACAGGGATAGGGCTGATTTTATTTTGGTTTATTTGCTGTTCATACTAATGTCTGCTGTCTCATTCCAGTGTCTGCAGGTGCTGTGATAACAGGAATGAGCCACTTTTCTTGGTGAAAATGATTAGTGACAATGAAACATCAGGATTTGCTGCAATGCTCTTTGGCCATCCTGGATAATTCTCCCTCCAGTGTTGGGTCATGCATATGCATTTGTGGACTCAGCTCCTCCTGTAAGTGCATTAGGGAGGAAACAGCAGGACTGATTCTTTTTCTTTGTTTCCCAGCAAAGTGAACAAGACTAATTTCACTGAAAGCTGTAGTTATGTTAATGTAACATCAGTGTAGGAGGAGAACTGGGCCCAATCCAGAAGGATTTGTTAGAAATTAGGACTGTTGGAGGTTTAAGTGGCAATAAAAAATGAAAGTGAGAAGTGACTTAATGATGGAAGTATAAATAGATCATTTTTTTAAAAATTGGAGACTGCTCCAGCAGCTCACGTGTAGGCAAAATTAACAATATCCATGATGTTTGCAAGGGGGGGAAATGCACCATGTTCAGCTGACATGGGACCAGTGGGAGCTGGCAGGCAAAAGCCCTTTTAAAAAGCAATGTAGGAGTTATATCTGTGAGGTTGGGGGTCACTCTGTCTCACTATACCAGCTCCTTCTGGTATTAAAAAATTACTTCTGTGCTCTACAGAACTGCATCGTGTCTGTGTTGAGTATTCTTAAGTGCAATGGAAGACTGTATTTGGAGAGAGAAATCAGAGAAACTACATTTATGTGATATATATACTCATATAAACATGCACAGGTAGTATTGTTACTGCTGGAGTCTGAATTTGAGCAACAACAGCAGTGGCTGTGTGCACTAGTGAGAGATATGGATAAATATTTATATTTATATTTTATATGTTTATATATATTTATTTAATATTCATGTATTGTTGAGCCTGACACGGTTGGTCCTGGCCCATCCATCCCAGCCAGCTTTGTGCAAACAAAGAGTGTGCTCTGATCCCCCTCACCCACAGAATTGATGGAGATAATAAACAGGGCTGGCCCAAGCAGGATTTGTCACAATTAAATTGTAAAATTTCATCCGCTGCTTCAGTTTGTCAGCTAGGCTGAGTTTCTGCTGCTCCCAAGTCACTTGATTTTGTGTAGCTGGGAGGAGATGTGTGAGGGGTAAAAATGTTTTGCAGACAATTTCACAGCTGCTGTGGAATTAGATATTCAATTATATTGTCTGCTGGGTTTCATTATTCAGAAAGGTATCCAGAGCTTTTGTAACCATCCTTTTCTAAATAATTTAGCTGATTTTAGGGCTGGTGTTGGCTGTGTGAAATTCCACCTCAGTGCTCATCCCAGGCCAGCTCCAGCAGCTTGTGCAGTGACATCCTGACTCTTTGCCAGTGCCTTAGATACCTGTTTTCTGCCCTGTCACTGGGGCATGGGTGACTTCAGTACCTTAAAATGATATATGGAGTCAGGCAGGGATCCTGAGAAATATAAATCTGAATTAAGAGCTCCTCAGCACTGGACTGGGCTGGGCATGGGGATCTTTGGGCACCTGCCTTTGGTGTGACATCTAAACAATTTATGGCAAGTGGAAAAACAATTCAAACTCGAATATTGCTCTAGAACTGATAATGGCTCCTATCGTTTTGGGCCTCTTCCTGCTGTAAGAGGCTCCTCAAAGGGTTGGAGAAGAACCTCCCAGTGTGCTTTGACAGACTTTTCAGTGGTGCTCCTCAATGCTCTTCATGCTTCTAACACTCTGCAGTGTCAGGAATGGCACTAAACATTGAGCAGAATCATTGGAATGTGCACACCAGTTTGCCCTGGCTGCACACATCACCTGTAAGTTTGGTTGGGTTAGATGCTTCAAAAAAAAGGAAAATATTTGTTCTGTCAGTCTGCTTCAGAGGCAATTGAAATGTTTAATGAGTCAGAAAACTTTCTTTAAAATCATGCTTATTTCTGCTGGTGTACCTGGGGTTATATTTGCATGCAGTGCTGACTGACTACAGCAGTGCACTCTGGAGAATCTGCACTTTTTTTTGTCAAATTTCTACTCATTAGCTGCTGCTGCTAACAACACTCTCCTCACATCTTTGTCTTGAGTCACTACAGTCTATTACTTGAAACAGGGATTGATTCTTGATGTGTTCTTGCAGCAATATCCAGTGTCATTAGGCTTGAACTGAGCTACAAGCCTTGGTCTGTGCTCCATTGCTAGCACTAATTGCTGTCAGTTTTAATTTTGTGAATCCCTGACTATCTGGATGTGTTTATAACATACAAATATAAAGAATGCCTGTCTAAAACATCATGTTACTGGTGTTTGTGGGAAGTGCTGGGATCTCCTGTGAAGCATCTTAATTAGTTTTGCCTTTCATGTTGACATCCTGAATTCTAGGCTTGAGTTATGTATCAGATTTTTCCTCCCTTGTTTGTCAAAACAGAACAACTTCTTTAGAGCAGAACATAATGCAAATACTAATTAAAACTGACAAGTCAAATGGATGTCACCTATTTTTAAGCGGAAGAAAAAAACTGACTAAGAAAAATCTATTCTGCTCTTGTTGAAGCTGACTGAAACGTGATTTACTGAAATGTGTGAGCACAGAATGAAGCTCCCTGCTCTGCTTTTGCTCTTTCTCGAGGCAGGATCAGCCATCCATGGATTGAGGTTCCCTGAGCTGTTCCCAAAGGCTTTCCCAAGCACTGCAAAGGGCAGAACTGCATCCCTCAGGCCAAGCCAGTGGTGACTGCAGAGCTCTGCTCTGACTGAGCACATCAATCCTGTGCCCAGCGAGTCCTCAGAGCAATTCCTGTGCACCATCCTCTTTGCAGCCTTTATTGGACTCACCTTTCCCTTTTGGCTGAGGTGAGGGAGCAGCAATCCCAGCTCCCAGCTCGCTCCCAAGGCTGCTGTGCTGCTCTTGCCAACATCTGGCTCGGCGCTCTCTGGGGGCAGATGTGCTCTGGCCAGATGTGACCCCAGAATCTCTGCAGCTTGCAGATGTGAGTGTCTCTCCAAAGTGCTCCAGAGGTGGCTGGGGATGATCTCCTGGGTTCGAGGCTGGCAGTTTGTGCTGTGCAGGTCACAGGGCAGGGTGCTGGGAGCAGCCTGGCTCAGCTGCTGTTTGCCAGGGGGACAGGGCAGGTGCTGCCCACGGAGAGCTGGCTCTTGGCACAGCTGACAGCAGCGTGGGAGCCCTCTTTGTGCGGCAGGGAGTTTGGATGGCTGATAATTGCTTCTTTCCCTCCCTCCCTGGGAGGCAGAAGATGTTACAGGCACCTAATTACCATGAAAACTTAAAGATTTTTTTTGGTTTAGATCTGGTTTTCTTCCAGCACAGAGCACTGCATCATTTCCAGTGCGTGCTGGTGGTGTGCTGATGGTGTTCTGCTGCTGAATACCCCAGTAAGAAGTGAATACCCACATTTACTTGGTGAGGTGCATTTTCTTGATGGTGACACACATAAATTCTAACAACAAAAATATTTCTTGTGTGGATAGACATCCACTAGGGTTCAGTGCAACTGTAGTATGCATAAACCTTTTGAAAAATGGAGCTAGATCTTGCAGGAGAAGGGAATACAGGTGACCTGGCACCTGATAGGTACCAGCTGTGTTAATTACCCAATTAAGCCCTGATGAGTCTCAGCTGTAGCCAATAAAGCTGTTATAAAAGGGAGTGGGTCAGGTGGGCTCCTCACTTAGGAGGAGGAACCTTGAGGAAGAGGGAACCAGAGGATGATGAAGAAGAAGGGTCCTGGGGAGAGAATCATCAATGTGAGGTCAGCCTGGGTCTGCAGCTGGAGCCTGTTGTTGGAATCTGCACTCTCCTTTAACTGAGCTGGATAAAGCACAGTTAGATTGCCAAAATATACACCCAGCTTTGCACTTCCTGCAATTTTTCCAGGCTGATATTTCTGCTGTTGTTGTATTTGAATTACTAGCGGTGTAGTGGAGCAAAGATTGTCAAAGATTATTGAAAGAAGGTGTCGCAGGTTTAGCTCATTTGCAAGTAATACTGGAGATAGGAGACTACTGAAATGTTGCTTTTTTAAAATCATTGTTTCATAACCAGTTTTGCACGTGGAGCCCTGCTAATAGCCAAGATACTAAAAATTTTGTGTTGTGGTATCTTCTTAGAGATGAGGATTTGTAGTTACACTGTGAGTTGGATGCTGTTATTTTCTAACTGCTGTTCAATTACAAATTTTCTGATTCTCTCTTAACTCTGCTTTTCGTGCTCTCTGGTGTTTCACCTGGCAGAAACCTCTGGCTTTCCTTCCTTAGCAGCTCAAGCAGTGTTCAAAGTAAAATGTTGTTAATAATGGCACTGGGGTGTACCTTTCTGAAGGCAGATATTGAAAATTCCAAACTAGGAGACACAAGAAGAAACCAGCAGTGTTTGAAACTAAACTCTGGCATCAGTTTAGGTTGTGGTTTTATTGCTGATAATCTCAGCATTGTCAGATGGGGACTCCTTGAGGGTGGTTTCACTTTTGCTCGAGATGAATTAAGGGACAGATCTGTCTGGAAATTGAGAGCTTAAATCTTTAATACTGATTTACACATTGTTTTTTTGAAGTGAGAGGCAGTTAATATCTTATTTTTGCTCATGTGTACAAGCGCTGCACAGGTGAAATCCAACTTTTGTCTGCTGAACTGAGAAAGCTTCTTTAGCAATCAGTGTTGGCAGCTGCTGAGGCTCTCAGTGAATTACAGCAGAAGCTGCTGTATTCTAAGAAGCAGTGCTGGAACATCCATCCTGTTCTGAACCTTGGAGCTGTTCAGCACCCAGGAGCTCCTTCCACGAGGTTCTCTGGCCACTGAGAAATCCTAATGACTTGACCTCAGAATGGTTTCTAAAGGCTCCTGGACCAGGACCAAGGGTGGGTGTTGTTTTGCCCTCAAAATGCCTGAATTACGTCAATGGCTCGGATTTAGTTGAAAACTTAGGAAGGAAACAGAGCAGTAGCAAGGGGGGAAGGCAGCTGAAAAATAAGGGTATGGCTCAGGGTCAGCGAGATGTAGAAACAATCAACGTGATGGTTTTTTTTTGAGATTACTATGAATGCTGGAAAAAGCTGTGTCTAAATGAAGACTGCGGTGCCCCATGACACTCCAGCCCTGGATCACTCAGTAAATCAGCACTCTGTGTTTGCTGATGTGCTGCACAGGGAGCTCAGGGATGCAGGACTGCCTCCTGCTCAAGCTGGGCTCAGCAGAGCAGGATCATGCCCCAGTGATCCAAACACGAGGTTCATGCAAATCAGCAGTCACGTATTTTGCTGTTCTATTGTTTGGGGTTTTTTCCCCTCCTTGGCTCTTCCATGAGGAATTTCGACATCAGGAAGTGGCTTGGTTTTTCTTACAGAAATTCACGGCACAGACATTTCTTCTGCAGGGAACACATTTGTCATTTCAGCCAGCTCTGCATTCAGTGTCACAAAGATCCAGAACCTTCCTTCACTACCTGGAATTTGCAGGGTCTCTCTGCAGGGTGGACTAAACTCTTCTAAAGCAATAAAAGGAGCAGAATTTATGATGTGAATGCCTTGTAGTATCCTTCCACTGCATGCTTGCAGCTAAGGGTCAGACTTGGAAACAATTCCTTGACTGGGTTAATGAGGATAAAATCATCTTTTAGTCACAGTTCAAAGTCCTGGAGAAACCTTCTGCAAATTAATTCTCGGCAGCTTCTCCACCACGAGGGGTTGGAAGCTGAGAGTGGCCTGGTCTGCCAGTCTGTTCCTTAAAAAAATTATCAAAGACACACAATCAAACCCTTGATTGAATTTCCTCCCATTTGGCTCTACAGGTTCTATCCCTGGGCTCAACCAGGGCCCAGCAGTGATGGAGATGGAGATTAGTGGTGATCAATCTAATTTACTGGTTGGCACATTGCCAGTGAACTCAAATGGACTAGAGTTAATCTAGTTTTCAGCTATGCTTGTGCTGTGAGCGCGAGTTAAAATTTGCTTTATATCCCTCTTACCAGATGGCCTTACAGCTAAAAGTATCAGAGTGGGAGAGAAGGAGATCTGGCATTAGTTTGTAGCTTTTCTACAGCTTTTCTGTATCATCCTGGCATGACTCTGGGAGGAATTCTCCCCAACACAGTGGCTGAAGAGCTTTTTTTTTGTTGGTTTTTTTTTGTTTTTTTTTTTTTTTGCTTTTTTTTTTCTTTTACTTTTTTTTTTTTAATAAGAGGAGCATACACAGTTACCACAACTCAGCTTGCATGAAGTCACAGAGCCACAGAAGGGCTTGGGTTGGAAAGGACCCCAAAGATCATCTTGTTCCAACCCCTCTGCTGCCCTGGGCAGGGACACCTTCACCCTAGATCACATTGCTCAAAACCTCCTCCACCATTCCCGGAACATTTCAGGAATGGGGCATCCAAAACTCCTCTGGACAACCTGTGCTAGTGCCTCAACACCCTCACAGGGAAGATTTCCTTCCAAATAGCTAATTTGGGTCTGCTCTCTGTCAGTTTGAAGTAATTTCCCCCTGTATTATCCCTCCTTGCTCTTGTCCAAAGTCCTTGTCCAGCTCTCTTGTAGCCCCTTTGGGTTTGTTTTATGGCTAACCTTACTGAAAGTCACTGTTTCAAATGGTGGCGTGAATTGTAGCAGCACCAAAAAAAAAAAAATATGGCATGTAAAATGTTTCTTGGAATTAATTTACTGACATTGTGTCATCTTTCAATAAAATGAAAATCATATATCTAATCTAAAAATAATTAGGCAAGGCATGCACATGATTATGAAGTCCAAATCTTGTGTATTAATACTGATTTGTTACATAATTGAAAGGGTCTGGAAAGTTTAACAAAGATAGTTAATAGTGATGAATTTTAAAGCCTTAACCTTTGCTGAGATTTCCCTTGTGAATTGTATGTGGCTCAGAATTTACCACCTGAAAAATCACTTATGTAAAACTTTTAGGGGGTTCTCTGTGCTGAGAAGGTTTCTCCCAGGCTTTTATTTCTGCGTGTAAACCCTTTGAACTTTTTGATTTGTGGAAATGGCATCAGTAGCTCCAGCATCATCACCCTTCTTCCCTCTGAATCTCTGTGTGCCACTCAGTGCCCACCACCCTGGGCACTGTCCCTGGGTGAGCTCTGGGGCTTTCCAAGGTCACAGTGAAAGCCAAACTTTGGGGTTTGAACCTGGCCCCGATTTCTCCCCACAGATTTGGCGTCTCCAGCCTTCAGTTTGGAGACCTGGCTGCCCTGGGAGGGATTTTTCCGTCACACAGCACAAATGTTTCCTGGGAACTCAGATGTTTTCCTGCCTGTCTCTCCTTGGGGGTCTGCAAATCGCCTTCCTTTGATGCATCCCAACATGTACCACCTCCATCCTGACGTTTTCATTATGTGTTATTCACGTTGTCGAGGAAATTAAAGATTGGAGCGGTTGAAGCTTTTCAGGGTATTTTTCCCCAAATAACAATTTTGTGTTTTGAGCCCCAGCCAGATTCTCCATATGGCTGAAGTGTGCTAGAACAGAAAGACATTAGCATGGCTTAATAAACTTCATGCATGGTTTGCTATTGCAATATCAGAAAGAAAACAAATGTAGCCACGAGTTCTCCTTGGAATAATTCTGTTAGATTACTGTTGTTTGAAATGAGCTCTTTTATGGCTTGTGGCTGACATAATTTGCATTGTGATAGGTAAAGCAGCGTTCTGTGTGTTTAATATCTTTGGATTTGACTGCTTGAGTCTTGCATAAATCTTCTCCTTGGTGGGAGGGGAAGGTAGGTAAATTGAGTTTTGGTGTGGATCAGAAAGCAATGGATTTGGGAAGACACTCAGGCTCTATTCTAAACTCTACCATGCAGCACAACTTTTGTTGATAGACTTCAGCCTGTTTTCAGTCTTTGTCTATTTACCTTCCTCAGTTAAATGTTCTGTTTTGAGAGCCAGACCCATCTGGGCACACAGACTGGCTTTTCTCCTGCGTTTCACCAAAAGATGCAGCGCCCATAATTACATTTGTACATTTTGTCTGTCAGCAGAGGATTCTGCTGAGCGTGCTGCTCCTTGCTCCTGGTTCATCATCTGAGTGTGGGATGTGGAGCCCTGGGGAAAGAATCCCCATGTGTCTGAGCTGTGGGACTTCAATGGGCTTCACACAGAGGAGTCTGGCACTCAAATGCTCCTGAAAGCTTGTGTTTGGGTTTTAGGCATGCATGATTCAGAGATGGCTCTGTGGTGGATGAGATTTGCAGGGCTCAGGGTGTTCTCCTGTCTGATATGGCCATGGAGGTCCTGTGGGATTCAGGGATCAGTTGTGCTTTTGGGACATCACTGACCTGGCTACACACCAGGAGTTTCTGGTGGTGAGTCTCACAGCAGAGCTGCTGCTGGATCTTCTGCTCCCAAACCACTTTCCAGCAATTTGCACTGGAGGAGGATGAGCTTGGGCTTCTTTCACCTGAAAGAGTGGCAGATACCTCCTTGCTACTGCTGCAATCTGTCTTGTGTGTTCTCATGAATGAGAGTACCTATGAAAAATGTTTATTTACAGGCCACTGGCTTGGAGGCACTTGATGTTTTAATTAACTTTGAGGGGTTGTGGTCAGGACAGTTCACAGAGCTATTCCCCAGCCTGCTCTGAGCCTCTCTGCATTCAGAGCACATCCACCCTCCTGCCTCCAGGACACAGGAGTGAGTTGGGATTGCTGATGTGCACAGGATGAATGTTTCTATTACCCCATCACCGTTATCATCATCATTTTACACCTTGCTAGAGGAGTGACAGTGTGGCTCTAATTAGCTTTGATTGTGGAGGATGTCAGGAGTAATTGGGGAGGTGTTACACGAGAGGGGCAGGCTGTGGCTCCCTTACACCATTGCTGCTGCCAGCAGTGCAGTGCTGTTTGTCTATTCAATAAAAAGGGAGGGAAATGCTGCTAGAAAGCAATCTTCCCTGGGAACACTTTTTTTCCTGGCACTCTGGGCTTAGGAGCTCCCAGTTCAGCTCTGGCAGGGTGTGAGGCTGCCACCCACACCATGGGCTCAGGGGTATCACTCTGCTGATTCCTGTTCTGCAAAGGAAAATACTGCAGGCAGGGAAGTATCTTAGTCAGTAAAGTCAGTATTTAAGGTTTCTTAGCTCACCATGGGGAGGGACTCTCCCAGGCTGGTTTTCTGCACTCTTTCCATGCTGTGCCTGCTCATACCCCTTACCCCCTGAGATGTCTGGTAGCTTTTCCCTGCACCAGCTGTATCCTGATGTTTCCTGATACATTTGGTAGCTCCATTCCTGCTGCCAGTGTTCATTGTGAGCAGTAACAACAGCAACATTTCTCTTTTCCTGCAGCGATGCTGGTCTGCGATGTCTGCTCATCTCTTTGCAGCTGATGCCATGCTCTTGAAAATACTGCTTTGGCACCCAAAAAATGGTGTGTTTGCCACATGGACAAACCTGTAGGGACAGTCCAGAGCTCTCCAGCTCTGTCTCTGGCTCTCAGCCTCAATCAGTCATTTAGAGGTGTGGAGGAGAGCCCCTCTGGCTCCGTGCAAAAGCAAAGAGAAAGCAGAGCAGTGGGGAGGAGATGCCAGCCAGTAAAGCTTGTGAAGGTCCCTGTGACCATGCTGGGCTGGAATCTGCCTTCCCTGCCCTGGCATTGCCCAGCAGGAGCTGGGAATGGGATCAGAGCTGGCACAGAGCAGAGCAAAGCATGGCTGAGGGTGTGTGGAGCCACAAACCTGCTCAGCTGAGAGCAGCCCAGATGAATGGCACGTCTGAACACGGAGCATAAATAATTGTATGGGAAGCTCAGTGATGCTCCCATGCCAGCGTGTATAAATATTCACATTATTCCATGAATCTGTCATTACGTGCAAGTGCTTCATCTTTGCAACTTCACTGCTGCCAAAAGCCCTCACTCATGGCAATGCTCTCACTGGAGGCAATCAGATGATTGATGTGAGCAAAGGGCTGGGGGAGCTCCTCTCACAGCCAGACTTGCAGCAGTATTTCATTCCTAATTTCTGCACGCTGGGAGACAGAACCCAAACACAAACTCAGCTGGTTTTGGAGAGACTTTCTCGCTGTGGGGTTCTCACTTCATCAGGGCTGAATGAAACCACAGAGCTTTTTCCCCCGTTCTCTAATTGTCTGCGCCCTCTTCTTATTGTCAGTGATGCTGGTGAGGTAATTTTGGGGGGCTGAATTGTGTCCTGAGCTCCTGCTCTCCATGGTCTCAGCCAGGCTCCTGGCATGGCTCATAGCCATATCATGGGTTGTTAGAATTGTTAGTGCAGTGCACAATAGCTGGAGGTGGTAGAGAGAAGTGTGCTGTGAACTCTGATACCTCAGCAATATTTATACAATCAAGGATACCGTAGATATTATACTGTAGAACACTAAAGCTTCTCTCACTGAAGTTTTAGTGTGGCTGTGTGGAACCTGGTCAGCCCCTTGCAGGTAGATTTGAGCACAAGAGGGGGGGGAAAAGCTGAGATTTTGAGGAGAAGAATCAATCATCTCAGGACTGCCCTTGAGGCCAGCTGAGCTGGGGAAGCTGAAGCAGCTGCAGACTGCACAGAGCTCCTGGCACAGAGACAGGGGTTTGTGCCATGAACTGCCCACATCCAGCCCTGTTTGCCTCAGGAGCTGGCCAGGGCTGTGGTGGTGCTGGGGGCTGCCAGCTCCTGCCTTATCTCCCTGTTATCAGCTCCTCTGGGTGCTCTGCTTTGGGGTTTGGCACTGCTGGGGCAGCTCCAGCCCCTGTTGTTGTCTTTGCTCCCATGGTCACTGGTGGGATGTTGGTGTTTAGGAGCTGCCTTGGCTCAGCTGTGGGGCATGAGGAGCCCCTGGAGGCAATAATTACAATATCTATTTTGTGCTTGGTGCCCATGCCCTTTGTATAGAAGTTATTTGTGGCCAGGCAGCTTTTTCTTCTCTTTCAGCCCTGCTAGGTGGAAATACAGGTGACTCTGGGCATATCCTCTGCTAAACTTCTGATGCTCTCTGCATTAAGTTGGATGGTGTTACCCACCACAAAACGTTCAGAGAGCCCCAATGCTCACAGCAAGCCAGGGAAAATGACAAGAAAATTATCATCTCCATAATATGACTTTATACAGAAAGATTAATATTACTGGAGTTAATTTTGCCCTTTTGGAGTGCTGACTCCTGCTTTAATTGATCAGCCATGGATGGAAACTAATGAAGTGGTTTGTTTTTAACAAGAGGAAGATAATTAAACGTGACAAGTTTCCCTCGGAGCTGCCTGTTAGACTCCCACCATACAAAAAGGGAGTGCTACAAAATTCTTCTGCCCCCTCCCACCACCCCAAGCATTGGAACCCCAGGAATTCATCTGGCTCTGTGCTCCTGACTGACTGCAAACACCATCTTTGCTGTGTTTGTGCAAACCTTGAGCTGCAGCAGGGTAACACTGGAATAAAAGCAGGCTGGTAGTAGAGAGAGAAGGGCTCAGCACTTTCCCATATGGCTCCCGTGCTCACATGCCTCATCTGTACCATTCCTACGCCTTCTCATGCTTCAGTATCAGTGCTGAGTGTAGAAAAGTGTGGATCAAAATGAGCACAAATGCTGCTGCCAATTAAAGCTCTCGCTGGAGATAAAGGGTGTTGGCAGTTCTCCCAAAAGTATCCTTTTCTCTGTTTTCATGGTTGTGTAGGGCTGCTAATTTCCCTGTGATGAGTCACTGAAAGAATTTATAGAGGTAAGAGGGATTTCATGCTCTAAATATAGCCTCGAGTCAGCCCACAAGGAGCAGCCACATGAGCTGGCTGCTGAGCTAGTAAATACAACCCAGTGCTGCTCCCAGCTCCTCCTGACTGATGGAGTTTGAAGGGAGGGATGGAGAGTTAGAGCAGGAAAGGAGTCAGCATTTCTAGGCTGGGGCCACAAGACCTGAGATCACAACGTGGTGAGATAAATCCCGAGTGCAGCTGGCAGTGGGTGACAATGGGAGACCTTTTTTTGGTAGCCTGTTCCCAGCTCCTCCTGGCAGCAATAGTTAAATTCCAGCTGGAACAGTTAAATTCCACCTTTCCTGGCAGTAGCTGCTGCCTTCTGTAGTTTAGCTGGAAGAAAAGAATAAGGTGATTCCTTACCAGTTAACTCAGTGCCTGCTTGGATCTTGGTTTTGGCAATCCAAAACTTTTCCCAGGTGTTTTATTTGCTATAATTTCATTGCAGCTGCTTGCTCACATCCCCTGCATCAGGGTGGGAGAAAGAACTGGGAGGGTAGAAGTGAAACAACTCCTGGGTTGAGATAAAGGCAATTTAACAGGTGAAGCAAACCAAGGGACTCATTCCCCACTTCCCATGGCAGGCAGGGCTCAGCCGTCCCCAGGACAGCAGGGCTCCATCACCTGTGACAGTGACGTGGGCAGACAAACAGCAGCACTCCAAAGGTGCCCCCTTCCTCCTCCTCCCCAGCTCTGTGTGCTGAGCACGGTGCCACATGGTCTGGGACATCCCCTGGGTCAGCTGGGGTCAGCTGGCTGTGTCCCCTCTCAGCTCCTTGGGGAGCCTCATTGTGGTGGGGTGGATGAGGAGCAGGAAAGGCTCTGGGTGAGAACTGCTCAGTGATAACAAAAACAGCTCTGTATTATCAACACTGTTCTCAGCACAAATCCAAACCTCTGCCCCACACCAGCTTCTATAAAGATAACTCAACTCCACCACAGCCAAAAGCAGCACAGCAATTCTACAGGTGATCTGAACACTTCTATTGCATCTTCTTCAATGAGCTTTTCAAAGTTACCTTGAACTTAGTGCAGGAAAAAAAAATAATTGGCTGTTTGCTTTATGCTATCTGAAATCCATATGATTACTTTAACCAATTTAGAAACTGTTTAGGCAGAACTGGCTGTAAAATAAGATAGAAATATTTCTGAGTTTAGGCAGGCCCTAAAAATCAATTTATAGGAGCATTTCTCAAAGCAGAAATTATCTACTTGCGAACAACACCAAAAAAATGCACAAAACTTTCTCGCCAATAGGAAAAAAAAAAGAAACTGTACATTAAAATAGTATTTATTCTTCATTAATTCTGCTGTATTTTCATCCCTTCCCTGTGACAGTTCCAGCCAGGGCTGGGCACAGGCAGCTCCTCTCCCCTTGCGTGGCTGAGCTCCCTTTCCCACCGGGAGTGTTGCTGTGCTCCCGTGGAGCCTGTGAGCCAGAACAGACAATTACACAGCTATTTGCACACATCAGCTCCCTCCACATCGTTTTTGCTGTGCAGCCACAGGAGGTGAGGGTGTTTTGAACCTCTCAGTGAAGTACCTGATGTGGGGGACAAAGCCAAACCTCTGCTTTTCCCTGTTCTCCTGTCCCTGGTGGTGTTAGCTGTGATGTGTGAGCTGTCTACACCTTTGGCAGTACTTTTTTTTTTTTGGTTTATTAATCACTTTGCTTACCCTTTGGCTGCTTAACCACATCCATCTCAGTGCTTTTCTGAGGAGGTTATCTCCAGGCTGCTCTTTGTTTGCTGTTGAAAGGTCTCTGGGCTCTGTCAGGAGGGTGATGCTTGTCCCCAGCCCTTCCCTCTACCATCAGCTGGCACTGTGCCTCTGCTGATCACATCGTGGTGTCCATCAAACCAGCACGAATTAGAAGATTTGTAAGATTTTATCAGTGCTTTTCAGCAAAGTTGCTGGCCAAGGCTAGCACATTTCTTTTTTTCCTCTGAGACCTCAGGTGAGACCTTTTTGATGCTGGAAGGTCCTGAGCTGTGAGCTCTGGTAGGAGCAACACTTGCTCTGCTTTCACTTTTCTTTTCCCCCCTTCCCTGAGGTTGCTTCAGACCCAAGGTCTGAGCCCTGCAGAGCAAATGAAACCAAGGATTCATTATTGTATTTATTTTCAGACGAAGCAAAGCAGCTCAAATGGGAGAAGCTGTGAACACAGGGGGCTGAGGGATGCTCCACCCCAATTGTGCCCACTCAGGTTTAGTCCAGACTTGCAGCTGAAATGATGTGTTTGAATTCTGAGCCTAATGCTGTGGTTTTGTTGCCACTTTAGCTGAGGGTAACACCATGCCTTGGTTAGATAAAAGATAAAGGAAAGGAAAAGCATTTTATTTGTAAGTTTGTTTTTCAGGCAGGCTGGTGTTGGCACAGAGACAGTGATGGGAACACGGGAGGGGATGTGGGGTAAATCCCTGGGGTTCCTGTTCCAGCAGTGAGGGCAGCCAAGGGCGGCTCAAACCGATGTCAGAGCTCAAGGTGGGAATCCTGCCAAGTGTGTTCTTCATTGCCCATGCTGCTCATTCCTGCCCTGTGCCCCTGCCCTGCCCTGGCAGGGATGTGGGGAGGCTGTGCAGGGCAGGACTGTGCTGAGAGCCTGATGAAAACCTGCCTGCACTGAAAAACAGTTTGGATCTAAAGCAACCCATCCAGTGCTGCATTTCTGCACGCAGGAGGGAAGGACAGGAGTGGAGAGGAGCCAGCTCTTCCCTTCAAGGGCTGCTCTGTGCCATGGAGCTGCAGTGCAGGGAAATGCACGTGGCTGGGATGGGAGCCAGCACAGCACAGGGACCAGGGAAATGTGCAAGAAATGTCACCTGGGAGAGGGTTAGGGAGGCCTTTGCAGGTGTGCTGCCAGTGCTGCTGTGTGTGCAGGGGCTGCAAGTGTAACCTTGGGTGCAGCATTAATAGATTCACTTGCTGTGAATTCTCCAAGTGTCCCACTGGTGACATGGGCCCCTCCTGAAGTCCTCAAGCTGCAGGACTTGAGGGCTGGCCTGCAACCAGGGCAGGACCAGGGAGAGCTGTGCTCATACTTGGTGTTTATGCCTGAAAGCACAAAAAAAAGAAGAGGAAATGCTTCTCTCTAATTACATCCAAATAAACACAGCTTTTCACGACCCCCCTCCTCTTGCACGTTAAAATGGGTACACAGATTTCTGGGAGTCATGGTTTTATTTTAGGAACAATTTAGAGCAAGAGAAAGTAAAGGTTGAATTCAATAAAAGTGCCAGGGAAGCTGCTTTGCTGTTAGCACATCCTGGCTTCTGTTTACCTGCCTTTTCCACGTGTGGTTTGGGGAGTGTGCTCAGATCATAAAAGCAAAAGGTCGTTGGTTCTCATCCTTCCGTGAGAGGGAAGCCTCTTGCCAGGCTCTGCTGTGTTGCACAAATGCTCTGTTTGCTCTCAGAGTGGAACAACTGGCTGCTTTCTGGGAAATCAAAGAGCTGCTCTGCTTCCACGAAAGCGCAGGGTCCTGGCTGTGCGCAGGGGTCAGGAGCATGGCAGGTCCTTACAGGTCCTTTTGTCATCCTGGTTTGCTGTGCTGCGGCTCCAGTCCCCATGCAGGAGTCTCTGGAAGCCTCTTGGAGAAGGAGAAAAAGCCTGAGCTGCTGGCTTGGCGCTCTGTGGGGTCCCTGGAAGCAGCTGGAACCTTTTTGGTGGTGGCCCTGTGTCACAGGGGTGTCACAGGGTGGGACCTGGCTCCCCTCAGCAGTGCACCAGCTGTGCCCAAGGGGTCTGGCAGCAGCATTTGGGGGGGGGCTGGGGTGATGCCTTCAGTTTTATCTTTCCTGTTTTTCACGTTCTGTGCACCCAGGGGTGCAGCTCTGAGCTCACAGTCAGGGTCACTCAGCTCTGCACACAGCACGGACACAAAACAAATCCTTTTCCTGCTGCACACCAAGGACAACTTTCAGCCCAAAAGCACAACCAAGGGTGGCTGAAGGGAGGAACAAGAAGGATGGGACTGCACAACCTGGAGCTGGAATGGGACAATTCAACCCCAAGGTGCAAATGGACCAAAACTGATCAAAGTGTGAGACCTTGTGACTGCTTGTCCATTTTGGGTCCACCTTGGGTGCAGCCCTGCCCAGGCTCTTGTCCTGTCCAAGATGGATCCCAAAGACCTTTTAATAAATCTCTACTTTCTTTTTAGCTTTGTCCAGTCTCTGTTTCAGCTCAGCCTTCCCAAGGCTTCAGGAGAGGATGGAGCCCTCCCTGGGCTGAGGGATTTACACTGTGCCACCTCTGGCTGATGCCATCAGCAAGGCAGGGACTGGGTAAGGAGCATGAAATAGAGGTGATGAGCTATCAATTGTCATCGTTCTTAATTCAAATGGTGAAGGAGCTGCCCCTCCATCTTCCCTGCCATGAGAAAGGTTTCACAACCTCTCTTCGATTCACCCTATTTAGTGGTGAAATAAGAATGGGAATGGAAAGAATTTGCTGGGGCTCTCAAGAAGGTGAATGGTTGTTTCATGGGCTAGCTCTCCTCTTTCAGCCATGCTCTGCCTTTTATTGCTGCTTACTGCTGGAGTGAGGGAGGTTAGGAAATCCCACAGCTGGAGGGGAGCCCTCAGGTGTGGTGTCACAGCATGTGCACCCTGGGCAGCTGGCACAGCTTGGGGTTTTCATCCCTGCAGAGCTGCTTCCTTCCCTCTTTTCATTTTCTCGGCTCTCTGTTCTCTGTACACAAAGATATTTTTGGCATTGAGTTCATGAAATGTTTTTTTTTTTTTTTCCTCGGTGATTGATAGATACACATCACCAGCTTCTGAGCAAATAAATCCCCCCCTCCTGCTCTCCCTGCTCAGCAGTCACCCAGAGGACTCGTGCTGCTGCATTAATCTGTATGCAAGCAATCAGGCTGGTAATCTGTGCCAATAAAGGGATTTATGGTCTCTCAGAGCACAGAGGCTACATTCAATCTTGCTGACAGCACTAGGGTATGCCCCATTTAGTTGTTGGAAGACAGCAGGGTGTTTTTTCCTTGCTGACTTCAAAGTGATTTCTGTGACCTAAAGGACATGAGCATGAGGTGGACTAAGGACTTTGAAAGCCCTTGGTATAAAATCTGTTCTGGAGTGCAGAAGGTGTCTCTAACACCTGCAGGAAACTAATAACATCAGTCCTTTATGTCCCTGAAACTAATCTTAAATGATGATCTGATGCCTGTGCTTGCTGTGCCTGTCTATTCTCTTTTGATCTGTCTGGTATATCTTGCTCTCACAGCTGTCTCTGCCATTCCCAAACCAAACTCTGCATTAGTTATGTTTCCCAGCCTGGTTTCAGTCATGTCCTTCAGCCTTTCAGCTATTTTTTTTTTTTTTTTTAATTACAATTATTATTTATTTATTTCATTTCATTACTTGGTCACAAATCTACCAAGAGCCACAGAGTGTTTCTGAAGGAGGAATGGAAGGAAACTGAGCAAAGCAAGGCTCAGCTCAGCTGTCCTGCTGCTGTTGTGTGGAGGGGTCTGCACTGCTACAGCAAAACTGCTGGGCTGGAAACATCCAAAGGGGAGCAGGATTTGAGACAGAACCTTCTTATCCTCTGCTTCAGGCACCTGTGGTGCCTCCTTGTCCAGCTCTGGATAATTATTATCTTCAATAATTCCCTGAATTTCACAGAGGGAGCTCAGCTGCTCAGCCTGGATGTGAAGGGGTTCCTTTAGCAGTGTTTGCTGCTGAGTTGTTCTCCAAGGAGCCCAGACCCCTTTTACATTTGGGATATGGGCAAGGAACCTCTCCTGTTAATGCCATGTCCAAGGATGTGGTTTCTTGGTTTTTTTGGCTGCCCTTGAAATGTAATTTTACCTGCAGTAAAAGCTTGTGCAGGAAGTAATTTTTTTTTCTCCATACTTGTTAATCTGGTATTTAAGCTGTTTAAACTTTGCCTGTAGCTATTTCAGGTTCATTAGATCTGGGATGTGACTTTCAGCTACCTTAAAGTGCTGTATTAAGTATTGACCTGCTGTGATTGTTGCTCTAATTTATTATTTGGAAAGAGCTGGGAAAGTCTCTCTGTGGCCTCTGGCAGATCCCACAGGGAGATGTAGGATGGTCAAGACTGAAGAGAAGTCCCAGCTCAGTGGGGTCAGGACCATCCACATGAGCTGTGTGTCACTGGGGGCAGCTTCCATCAACAGTGGACTTGGTACAGTGTGGAGTGACGTTGTGTCTTGCAAACCTAAATTTAATCCAGGTGACATTTAAATGAAAGCAGCTCACTGCTTTTAAGAGATTGAAGGTATCAGAATGCTCTTGGAGTCACCAAACTGTCTAGAAAGGGGGGAAAGGCTGTGCCTGAGAAGGACAAGTCGAAGTAGAAAGGGATGGTGATGGCTTCTCATTTTCCTGTCAGCAGCAGGGATCTGTTATCCCATGGAATTTCACCTATGTAACCATTCTGTGCATAAATCCTACCATCCCCTTTGACTCCATGACTGGAGTGCCTGCTCCACAGGCTCCTTGGTGTGCAAACCCAACCAAACTGAGCAGCAAGAATGAAATCTCTGGAGCTTCCCTGACGTCATCCTTCCGTGCTCCATCCCGGGCAGGATGCAGCTCCTGCAAGCTTTACCTCCTTCTTCAGCACACAGTCACTCCTTCTTCACTTTGACCTTTTCATTAAAACCACCAGGAAGCCCCAGGACTCAGAGCCTTCCCGTGTCTATAAACAGTTTAAGAAAAATGAGATGCAAAGGTTAGCAGAGACCTGGTTAAACAGGTGGCCATGTCATGGTTTCTTATTAAATAAACAGAGCTCATCTGGAAATCATCCAAGAGGCAAAGAGGTGTTGCCATTCTCATTTTCATTGCTGCAGTTCAAGTTTTAACTGTTTCTTACCACTGGAAAAAAAAAAAAATTGGTTTTGTGCTTTTTGGGCATTAGTGACAGCACAGTGTCATTGAACTTTCCATTCAAGCACTCCCTGGGGGTGAGTGTTCATCCAGACCTGTGCCTTCCATGCAGGAACCAGCTGAGGGAAGGGATTCCCCATGCAGTGTTGATTCAACAGGAATGAAAAATCAGGTTCTGGAAGGTTTCTGACAAAGGATCTCAAAGCAGCTGAGCTTTCACACCTCTAGGAAGAAGAATGGAAATGGAACTCAGCAGTACATGCAGCACATAAACCCAGGGCAGAGAGACAACAGCTTCACCACTGGAGTGGGGAGAAATGTGCATTGAAAATAGAATAATCCACTGCAGAGAGGCAGAGGCATTGCTAATGGCCCAAAGCTAAGGCAGTGATTAACACAGCACTCATTTTATTTGCATTTTACCCTATTCTTTTAAAGCTGTATGGAGAAGGAAAACTTCTGGGGTCAGAATGAGGAGCAGATTTTCAGTCCTATGCTCAGTTGAGTGGATACATAAATCCCATTAGCAGTAATGGAAATCAGTTGTCTAACCCAAGTAATTGAAATTGTGTGCTGAGTTTGCTTTCTTCCACAGTGGCAGGTCTGAATCCTGCCTCTTGGGTTGCCCTTGGTAAATAAAATGTGTTTTGTTGCTACCAGGGCTATGCATAAAGGGAATGTCATCCTCCAGATCAGATTTGAAGGTGCAGTGCAGGTCTGCAGCTGCAAAATTGTGATCAGGACTTTTTGGAAAGGGTCCTTTTCCTGAGGAAGGTGGGACAGGGGGATGCTGCCATAAGGGAGGTGCCATGTGGCTCATCTTTGTCCTTAAAAGTCTTTTTTCTGCAGAAGGACTGAATCAGGTGTCAGCTTTGTAAACACATTGTCTTCATTTCAGATCTGATGTGATGCTTTGGCCTGGACTTCACAAATTTAATGAGGCCACTGCCAGCTGTTGGGGTTTCTGTGAATCTCCTTATTGCTGGGAAATCAAGAGTGACTCGTCTGAACTCACCCTGCAGTGTGAGTGGGTTTATAACGTCACCACTGCTTCTTGTGGTTTATCACTTAATGGTCTTTCAATTAACTTGGATGTTAATTGTGCTGACTCTAGACCATATTTAGACCTGCAGCACCAGCAGGCATAAAGTCCCTCCCTTGAGTAAAAAAACCCTACAGGAGCATGTTGAACCAACAGGGTCATCCCTGTCAGCCAGAGCTGAGAGTTCCCCAGCAGAGTTATCTTGGTGGGACATTCAGTGATGTTATAATCTCAATTCTTTTGTGTTGACGTGGCACATTAGCCTAGCTGTGATTTTGTTTGGGTTCATTCAAGATTGTCCTTTCAGTCCATCTGCTTTTTCTGGCCACCTATTTTCTCCCAGTCACAGCATTCCATTTGTCAGGAGTCAACCCTGAACGATGCTAGTGGGTGTCAGGGAAAATGGAATAAAAACTCTTGCCTGGTGGTTCCTCTCTCCAGCCACATTATTCTGCTGTGAGATCCAGGTGCAGTAAAAAATGCTGCTTGCAAAGTCTCATTTTACAGACCCTTGTGCAAAGGGAGATCTTTGGAGGCTCATGGACTTCACAGCTCTCTCTTGATCTGGGATATTGGTGATCAATGCCAATGTCAACTTTCTCAAGGCAGTTTTTTTTTAAGCTTTTATTTTTCTGGCAGCTCTAGCTTATCAACTTGTATAAGGGTTCTTGTGTTCCAAGTTTGACACTTATTTTCTATGGAAGAATGTTATTTCTTCACAGCAGCCTGTAGCTGAGTGTAAGGGGATTTTTTTTAGATCAGTACTTTTGGGGAAGGCTTTGATTCAGGTGTGGTAGTTGAGGAGGCAATTCCTGTCATTTGGTTGCCCACAGATTGATTTAGGCTGAGATATTGGTGTACATTTGACTATAACTAGGTGTTAACAGGAGTGAACTGCCTTCCTTGTCCTGGTGAAAGAAAAACTGCCTTGCCCATGCTGGTCAAGGTCTTCAGGACTCCCAGGCTGTACACAGCTGGAAACAACAAAATAACTGAGTGTGCCTAAGAGGAGAATGAGCTGCTGCTTGGCTCACCCCAAGTAGTCAGGACCTTCTGTGCCCTTAGCACTCCAACATGTGTTTTTTTGATATAACTGCATTGAGGGTAGAGAATGTGCAGCAATGGGGAATGGCTGAACCCAAAGGACTGTCTGTACCTTACTAAAAATAGCTTTTTTTAAAATCAAAAAGTCCTCTTTTTTTGGCAGTTCTGCTAGGGGAATGATGGGACAACTTGACCAAACATATTTAAGATGTGGGTTTGGGATGGTGCTGGAGGATAGAAGGCGTGTTGCTCCTGGTGGCAGCGGATCCAAATGAACACTTGGCATGAACAGTCACAGAATCACAGAACAGCTTGTGTTTGATGGGGCCTCAAAAATCACATCGTTCCACACTCCTTGAGCAGGGACCCCTTTGACCACACCCATCAAATCCACGTTCCTCCAGTTTAGGGTTAAGGATATTGTGCAGGACAGGGTCAAACCCTTTGCACGAGTCCAGGCAGGTGTCAGCTGCTCTTCCTTTGTCCATCAGCTCTGTAACCCCATCAAAGGCCACCAGATTTGTCAGGCATGATTTGCCATTGGTGATGCTGTGTTGGCTGTCCCAACCACCTCCTTATTTTCCGCGTGCCTTAGCACAGAGAGGAGCTTCTGCTCCGTGATCACACCAAGGTGACACTGACTGTTCCTCTAGTTCCCTGTGTCTTTTTTGAAAATATATATATTTTTTAAATGGGGGTGATGTTTCCCCTTTTATAGTGAGTGGGAGCTTCAGTGGCGTGCCACAACTTCTCAGATATGAGGGAAAGTGGCTTAGTCACTCCCTCTGCCAGTTCCCCCAGAGCCTGGGAGTGTGTGCTCAGCTAAATGAATGCAGAGCACACATTGTGCAATTACTTTTCTCTAGGAGGGACAGGATTGGAGAATGAGTGTGGTTTATGAACGTGGAGGGGAGGATTATTTTGATATTAAAAACTGAGAAATCAAACACCAAAATACAGAATTGAGGTCGAATTTAATTATTCTTTTCAGTACTTAGAACGTCTTGGAGAGGTTTGTCTTCATTTCTATATTCATGTAATGATCTGCATAGCCCAACACAAGCTAGAGGTGTTTATGGAACCCTCAGATACAGTAAATTATAAGGCAATGCCAATTTATCTTGATTAAATCCACATGAAGTCTAGGTACAAAAGATGAAACTTTGCTTCTGGCACTGTCCTTTAGTGTCCTGATTTGAACAGAAACACATTGGGTGAAAAAACACCCCTGAATACTTCCCAGGTCTGTAACAGGCTGTTGTGCTCCAGTCCCATTTCTCCACGTGGCTTTCTGTTTTAAACAAGGTTGAATTTTGGTGCAGGGTACTGAAATGTGAGGTGTCACTGCACACTCAAGGAAACTGCCTCTGTATTTGCTTATGCATTAAAAGGAAGTTTAATTGCATTGCCAGTCGCTTCATTTGATCTTCTTAAAGGATGAACACAGCCCATTGTGGTTCCTGCTACAGAGTGAATCAGGATTTTTATGAATGTGAACAAGGTATCTTAGTCACTTAAGAATGAAGGTTAGCATTTCTCAAACCCATTGAAAAATATGAGCGTGTTTTCAAAGTTCAGAATTTAAAAGCTGCAGTCAAAATATTGTCCTTTATGTAATTTTTTTTTAAAATCTGTCATTCCCCGCCCCCCCACCTTCCTCAACTCTAAAAAGAATGAGGAAATAAAATAGCAGAGCAGTAGTTCTTTCAGGGTGAACCCTTGTCCCTAATGCAGACATGATTTAATGCTTATTGCTCCTTATGCCAACTTAATTCCTCTAACTTTTGGCATGCCCGGAGTGTGAAGTCAGTCCAGATTTCAGATGCCCTTTCATTTCCCAAAGGGGCTGTGATTTATATGTCCTGCAGTGACTAGCAGAGCTGGGCTCAGGTGTGGGGAGAGGTAAAATAAGGATACACTCTCAGCAGACAGCTCTTGCTCCAAGGTGAGGTGACTTGGCCAAGTCAGGAGCTGAGGGCACCTGAAGCTGCTTGATGCTCTCAGTGCAGGAGAAAATTTTGGAGTCTTAATAAAATGACTGTGAGGACTGTGGAGTTCTGTGCAGGATTTCTGTTGTGTCTTTTAAGCAGTGTCCTGGGTAGCTGCACATACAGATTATTTTGGCTTCCCTTCTCCACAGCCCTGCCTACACACTTAATGTGGAGCATTGCAAGGAGGTGCTGATGGCACCGTGTGAGAAACCTTTGCAGGAATGGCTTCTGAGCACTGCAGCCAAAAAAAATGCCTCAAATTTACATCATTTCTATTGTTTTGTAGAGGAGAGGCATTGCAGCAAGCAGGTTTTTACAGAGAGCCTCCAGCTCTCTGCAGACACAGAATCACTTCTGTGGGTGTTCTCATCCGAAGGTATTAAGTTCTTTGTGAGATTTGCTTTCTGCACGGAGTAAATCCCTTTTTGTTTTAGTCAAATGCCAAAAATGTCAAAATGTTTTGGGGGGAAAAAAGTAAATCGGAAGGGTTTTTAGTTAAGGTTAAGAACAAACTTCTCAGGAGTGCCTAAAGGAAGATGCTGTGGGTTTGATCTGCAAAGGTGCTTAACTGGTTAAACTGGGGAGGGAGGGAGCTACAGAAATGCAAGGGTACCTCATTCTCATATTTGCTGAGATTTTTGGCTTTTTCCTGCCATTCTTACTAAGAGCTGCCACAACCCTTGAGGGGCTGAAACACTTTTTTTGCTTAAGCAGCCCAAAGCTGCACAGGCACAGGACCAAATTTAGCCAGAGAGGCGGCTTCCCCTGAGAACATCCTCCTACAGCTTGTCTCAGCTGTAGTATCTGCTGATGTCTCCATGGGTGAAGTTCACTGGCGTAGCCCTACACGTTGTGCAGCTTGGATCCTGCTCAGGTGGCTCTCTCCTGGTTGGTTGCTTTTCTTTGGAAGTGTTTTGGGTTTTGTTTTTCCCTCTGCAGGCTGTGCCATGGGGAAATCACTGCATGAGGATGTCCCTGCATGAAGATGTCACCGCAAAGCCAAATTGCAGTAGTTCCTGCAGTTCGTTTCTCACTTGAGTGATGTTTCCAATGCCCTTGAAAGCTTTGCTGTTCCACGCAGACACTTTATATAGGTGTCCTGAATCTTCTGGTGGGAGGTAATTTCGCCCACTGGATAGCGCTTCATGTTTGAAAGTGCTGATCCTCCAGAACGCTGCCTGCTGAGCAGAGTGAGCAGGAGTGGAGAGAGCTGGCTGGGATAGCAAGGTGTATCCATGCCATCTACAGGTAGAAGGGTGAAGCTGGGAATGTGCAGCTTTGGCATCTCCCGTGCTGTCCGGGTTTATTCTCTTGGGTCCTGCTCTGCCCTGCAGGGACAGCCCAGGGGACAGACCCCCATCCATCCTCCTGGTAGTGGCAGCAGGGAACCAGCAATTTGGTGGTGCATGGCTGACTCCTGTAAGAGCTGTGACTGTGGGATGTTTATCTTCTTTTCTGTTAGAGCCGGGATTAAATGCTCGAGAGACGCAGGTCGTGTTTGGACTCAGGTGTTTATTCATTCTTATCTACAGTACAGACTCACAGGTTGTGAGTTCTAGCCAACAAGGTGGAAAATGGCTCTGTCTCAATCTCTTACGAGGTCTTTCAAGCACGAAGTGTCCAATTATGAAATGGCACCTGAATTATTTTTATTTTTAACCCAATAACCGACTACCTGTGGTCTGCAATGTGGATTTTTCTACCCAATTACAAAACACCACCCAGACCCATGGAGAAGAAAGTGAGAAAGAAGGACTGAGCCTACACCCTAAATCCTCCATCTTGCTTTATATATATTACTGTATTCTAAACCCTTAAACTCTCAGTTTTCCCCCTTGCGATATCACACACTTCTGTCCAAACTCCACACCCACAATCCCAGTGAATGATAATTCAATTTTGGGAGCTTCTCCAAGACCTCAGGTCAATGCAGGGTTTTTTGGGGGTCAGTGCCTGGCAGCACAGAAAGGCTGGAATTCTCAATGCCCAGGGTTGAGACATTTGTGTCCCTCTGTCCCCTTGGCAGGAGATGTGAGGGGTGCCCAGAAAACACAGAGAGTTCTGAAAGAGAGTGCTCATAAAACCCCTGTGGCCAAGGGGACAATGTGAAGGTGTTTTATCAGCAGGGAAAGGGCAGGAGGAAGTCAGTGGAGCCCAAGAGTTTATCAGGGAAGAGAGAACTTTTAAATTGACCATCAAACCATGACCTTGGAGCCCTGAGAAGAAGAGGCATCAGTGTGGATGTCAGCACAGACAGGCAGCAATCTTCCCAGGCTAGACAGCAGCATGATTACTTCTGGAATAGTGTCAACAACTTGGGAGTGCAGTGAGCTGTTTTGGCCTTTTTCAAATGAAGGAAGGAGGTGGGATGCACCTCCTCCCCTCATTTATTTAAGCTGTTTCATTTAAATAGATTGTTTACAGCTTTTTTTTCTTTCTTTCTTTCTTTTTTTTCTTTTTTTTTTCTTTTTTTCTTTTTTTTTTTTTTAAATAGGAGCAAATTAAACCTGTACCTCTATTTTGAAAGATTTGCTGTCATTTCGTTATGGCCTATTCCAAAATAAGGTCAAACTGAGGACAAACACCATCTTAGCCATTTTCTTTCTATGTTTCTTAAGGTTTTTGTTATTTCCTTCATCTTGGCCTAGGAGATCCTAGCAAAAGGTATGGAGTGCTTGACAGGAAATACTACTAAATAGCTTAAATTTTATCAGAAAAACAAATCTTATGTTTTCAGGAAAATTTTACTTAGGAGCAGTTTAGTATCTGCGAAAGATTTGGAGCCAGTCCTGCACATCCCGTGGCAGGATCTCATCTCCTGCCCAGCATTTGGTGCTGTTGATGGAGCACCTGAGCTGGTCACCTGTCCCCCTTTGCATGGAGCTGATATCAACCAGTGCCAGAAGTTTGGGTTGATCCACAGCTGTAGGCTTTAGCTTTGTCTTCTTTGTTGTGGGGTGGGTTTTTTGGTTTTTTGGGTTTTTTTTTTTTTTTTTGGCTTGGTTTGGTTTGGTTTGGTTTTGTGGGGTTTTTTGATTTTTTTTTGGTGGGGTTTGTTTTGGTTTTTTGTTGGGTTTGTCTGTTCCTTTGTTTTGTCACCCTACTCGTTATGCCCCAGATAAACTCCAGCAGTCCTTGGGAAAGGGAAAACGCACTGAGCTGTTGAAAAAATTTTGGCCAGCCAAGAGCAGAGATGTAATACACAGTGACTGTGATGTGAGATTTCTGCTGCTGCTGTGCCTGAGGACTGTTTTCTGCTGCTGGAATGCAGCTGTTGATGGGCACAGTCCCTGCTCTCTTCACTTCAGTTGTGCAATCTCTTCTCGCTTTTGGAGCACCTCTGTTCTCCCCTGGAATGGCGAGGGCCGTGTGAATGAGGTGCATTTTGTAAATGAGGTCATGTCAAGGCTCTGATTAATGACCATAACATCACAGCCTTGTCACAACTTCTTTGCGCAGCTTATCCTAATGGCATCTGCTGTTATCTGGGAGGAGAAGCAGAACCTGAGCTTGCAGCTCAATTTTTATTAATTGCATCTCCTTCTTAACGTGCCTGGACCAAAGTGTTGATACTCGTTTTTGCAGGAGTTTAGGGGAGGCAATCAGCAATCCCCTGGCCTGCTGTACAGCACATTTCAAACAATTAATATGACATTCTCCGAATTAAAAATAACTAGCAGCATAAATGATCAAAGCGGTTTGTCAAAGAAGAAACGTGTGAGCTGACTGAAAACCTTTGAAGGCACCAGCCCATTAACACCCATTAAATGGATGATTTCTGGGGCTTTGTGGGCGTCCTCTAAACACCTTGGGGTGTGTAAATTTTATCCCCGGGATGCTGACAATCAGTTCAAAAGCCATTGGGTGTATCTTACCTTCTTTACCCCGGTGTGTTCTGCTTTGGGAAGTGCAGCACTTTGGCTGGAGGCTGCAGGGTGGGCAGGTGCTGTGCCCGGAGAGGATGCGAGTGTGTAAACAACCCATTTAAACAGATCGTTTAAATCCTTTATCAGCATGGGCTGACTGACACTCCAAACCACTCTCTAACAGGGAAATTCTGGTTATTCGAGCACATCCTCAGTTGCCTTCCCAGCTGCTGATGGAAAGAGGAGGTGAATGGCTGGACACAGCCACTGGCAGTGACAGAAGGATTTAGCAGAAGACTGCAGGCAGCCAGCAAATATCTGGTGCAGAAAGCAATAAAAAACCAGAGATTTAGCCCCAAAGCTCGAGGTATGTTGTGCCATTAAGACATTTTTATTCTATCTGCTCAGCTCTATCTCCGCTGCACAAAAATTCCTCCCAGCCCTTTTGAATTTAGGCAAATTAAGGGCACGCACTGAACTACTTGTTATTAATATCTCAGCACTATTTTCTAATTCCCCAATTCATACTTGAAATGGATTAAAACTGCTAATCCTTGGCAAGGCAGCAAAATTCGATGCTAATTTATTGACGTGCTCTTTCAGGAAACTTGGGGTTTCTTGCCTATAAATTAAATTTAAACAGAGCATTTAAAGCCCTTTCCAAGTTAGAGAGCAGAGAGTGGAGCTCTGTGTGCTGACACTCCAAGTCCTTGAGCTCGGTGTGGCTGGGGAGGGGTTGTCTTTGTTGCTAAAATGATGTGTTTGTGCCCCAAAGGATGTGTTTGTGTCTCCCAAGGCTGGCTGTGCCCATGGCTGCTCCAGCTCATCCCATTTCTGAAACCATTTCGTGCCACCTTCATCCTGTCTGTTATCCCAGATATTTGGGGTTTTTTTTGAGATGTAAGAAGAGTTAAAAAGAGCTGTCAGTTTTAAAAACACCTCATGGTTTGGACAGATAAGTTTAAATGAAGGTTTTTCTGAAGAATATTTTTTAAAATGGTAATTGTCACCTCAGACATTTCTGGGAAACTGACAGCAGGTTTGATCCGATCTAAACGCCTTTGCAATTAAAAAAGGCAAATTAATTATGAACCCAAACAAAAGTTTCTGACAAACTGACCACAGTAATGTTCTTGCTAGCTCTGAAAATAATCCTGTATTTAAGGGAGCCTGTGATTCCAGATATCGTGATAGGAAGCAGCTGTCTTAATGGCAGATATATTTTTAAAAACAAAAACTTCTGTCTGACTGTCCTTCAAGGGTTCTCAGTCAGTCCTATCAAGTTTTGGAAATTCGGGGGGGGAGTGGAAGTTGTAATTCCCAAATAGTGAGGCTGGGTTGATGGGGTTGGTGACTGGTGAAAGTAAATAATGCACAGGGCTCTTCTGGGGGTGGATGAGAGCTCCTGGCTCTCATTTTTCATCCTGAATCCAAACACTTTCCCACCTGTACCAAACACAGGGTGAGCTCAGCTGAGTTTCCTGGAATGCACTGTCCTCTCCTCTTAAAGACAACAGCTTTTAAGTGGGAAAAAAACAAAGCAAATTCCCAGCCTGGACGTGGCAGGGGTGGAAGCGAGTGTTGAGAAGCGATTCCTGGCAGGATCCTCAGCCTGCAAAGTTAAACACACACTAAATTTCCTCAATATAGTGTTTGTCTCAGTGCTAATAGAGCTGTGTGCCAGGGAGAGGACAGGACTGGATCTGCCTGGCGTTTGAGGCAGGTTTTCACAGGGCTGGCTCCCATTTTCACTGCTGAAAATTCTCTGACAAAAAGCCACGGGCTAAGACACGTAATGTTAATTACAGATAATGTCAGCTGGAATACCTGGAGGAGACAGGCAAGAGCTGCAGCCTGTGGGATCCAAAGGGACTTGTTCTGAGTGGCATTAATTTTTAATGCTTTAATCAGGATAAAATCCCTCTACAAAGTCTTAAGGGGAGTGGGAGTAGTCTGTTTAATTTTTTTGAATATGACCTGAAGGAGAAAGCAATAATTTCAGCAATCTCTAGTGATGACAAAGTTCTTAACTGGACAACAGGAAAAAAAAAAAAGAAACCCCTCAATTTTACCCAAGACATTTAAAATTCAGCTGAAGGCATACAGAGAACACCAATTCCATTATCTTTACAATTCATTCTGTGAGATTTGAATCTCTTGCATGCTCTTTTTTTTCCTTTTTTTTCCTTTTTTTTTCTTTTTTTTTCTTTTTTTTTTCTTTTT
>VZSR01002045.1:4101826-4209402 GCA_013398615.1 Brachypodius melanocephalos
TTTTTTTTTTTTTTTTTTCTTTTTCCAAGTGAGACTTCATGCTGCCCTGCTAGACACTTCCCTGCTAAAGCTGAAGGGTTTTTTGCCTAGGAAAAGGTTTCTCCCCTCCCCTGCTGCTACCCTTGTGTAGCCAGGGCTGGGCTGAGTGAGGGGATTCTGCACCCCCAGCTGCTCCTCATCCTCCTCTGATGAAACCCTCCCTCTCCAGAGCACAATGGTGCATTAATAACCTTTGAAAACCTGGAGCTGTATTCTACAGGTGTGCAAGGCATATGGCTTCTCCCCCATTAGCAATGCAAATTTAATCAACTGGAATAATATTCAAAGGGTTGGCTCAGCACGAGCCAACAGCCAGCAAGCAGTTGTCACTTCTCCCTGCTTTTGACAAACATAAGAAAGATCTTTGATTAAAACTTCAGTTCTCCTTAAAACTGATATCCCTTTGAATGAAAGGAAGCATCATCTTCTAGAAGTTCTATTGTATTTCTACTGTCACTTCCCCAGAAAACTGCTTTTTATGTCCAGATTTCAGCAACATCAGAGAGAAAAATCTGTTACTTTCCAGTTGAAAAGCAATCCCTGTCACCAAACGTGCTGGAATTCAGCAAAGTGACAAAGTTCAGCTCGATCTGCATATTTTCCCATGCGAGACTTTTATTGCATTTCAATTTAATTTCGTGGCACGGCACTGTTTGTCGTTCCCTGGCTCTTGCTAACAGCCTCAATATGCTGGATGTCTTCTCCTCTGCCTGTCAAGCAGTGTCAGGTCACTGGGTTTACAGATTTCGCTGCAGGGCAGGAGTCTGAAGTGTCTCAGTGCCCTCCTGGCTGCAGCAGCACACCCTTGATGGCCATGGAAGGCAGCAGGGTGTCACCTTTAATTTCTGTCATATCACAGGTGCCACAACCCAGCAGGAAATTCCCTTTGCTGAGCCCCTCCCAGCTTAGCAGAGTGCCACGATGCTGGAAGGGGATGTCCTTGTTCCTCTCTGGGTGTTTTGGGGGCTTTCCAGGGTTTCTGAGCCCCCCAGAGTTGGCTCTGCCGTGGCCCTGGCTGGGCTCTGGGGGTGATCAGAGGGAGAACTCGGGGAGAACCCTGGGCACTGAGAATTTTAGATTTCTGTGCTGCCAGGCACTGACCCCCTTTGCTTTGACAAGCAAACCCTGCATTGACCTGAGGGCTTGGAACAGGCTCCCAAAATTGAATGGCAGCGCTGGGATTGTGGGTGTGGAGTTTGGATAGAAGTGTGTGATATCACAGGGTGCAAAACTCAGAGTTTAAGGGTTTAGAATATAGTAATAGATATAAAGCAAGATGGAGATTTTAAGGCATAGGCTCAGTCCTTCTTTCTCACTTTCTTCTTCATGGGTCTGGGTGATCTTTTGTAATTGGGGAGAAGAATCTGCATTGTGGATCACAGGTGGTTGGTTATTGGATTAAAAATAAAAATAATTTAGGTGTCACTTCATAATTGGACAGTTTGTGCTAAAAAGGCCTTGTAAAGAAAGAGATAGAGGCCATTTTCTACCTTGCTAGCCAGAACTCACAGCTCGTGAGACTGTAACATAGATAAGAATTAATAAACATCTGAGTCCAAACAGGAACTGTGTCTCTTGAGCATTAAATCCTGGCTGTAACAGAAAGGAAGATAAAAAAGCAACATTCCTCAGTGACTCTGGAAGGCAGGAGCAGGACTCCAGCAGCACCTGGGAAGGAGGACAGGAGGGTTGAGCAGTGGTCACACTCACAGGGGTGCTGCAGGGCTGCCTGGGGATGGAGGCAAACACCAGCCCTCACAGCAGCAAGAACAGCCCTGGGGCTGCACAGCTGAAAACCAGGCTGCAAGAGAAAAGGTTTCCCACAGCAGATTTTTAGGTATTTATTTGCATCACTCACTACCTCCTTTATCCACAGTAAATGTGACCCAGCAGCCATTCCTGACAAGAATGAGGATTATTCCCACCTGGGGCTTGAGCCCAGCACTGCCCATCCTGAGCATCCCATCCTGGGCATCCCATCCTGGGCATCCCATCCTGAGCATCCCATCCTGGGCATCCCAACCTGAGCATCCCATCCTGGCCATCCCATCCTGGCCATCCCATCCTGAGCATCCCATCCTGAGCATCCCATCCTGGCCATCCCATCCTGGCCATCCCATCCTGGCCATCCCATCCTGCTCCTGCCCGAAATTCTGCCTGTGACACCTTCCCTCCTGCAGGTCTTCAATGTCTCCCTCACAGAGCTTTTATTTTTGTTTTCCTGGAGGAAAGTACACTTCAGCACCTCTTCTTGCTGTGTCACTTCTTCCTCTTGTAGCCAGGCAGGGAAGCAGGAGTGCCTGAACATCTGTTGTGATTCCGGGGTCGTGGCTTGGTTTGTTTTTTTTTTTTTTTGGTTTTAATAGAACTTGTTCAGCACTGACAAGCAGTGAGCAAAGACTCTTTGGGCACTTTGATTTCCCTTGATTGCTGATTTTTGTTTACTTCAACCTCTTGAAAAGCAAAGCACTTCTTATCTCTTCAGAAGAGATGAAGCCATTTCTTCAGCTGCAGCCTGCTTTAAGGGTGTTTTTCTGATGCCTGTGTTTTCCCCTGAGAAAACATAAAACACAATGCAAGGAGTTTAAGCAAAAAGCCAAAGCCCTTGGACTCCAAAGGCATCAAAGCTGAGCTACTTTCCTTTGAAAATAGTCTTGGGTGGGCTGTGATTATTCCTAAGCATTTAAAATGCCACCCCTCACACAGGTTTTATCCCAGCTAATTTTGTCTTGTATTTCTTGATATTTTTGCCTATTATTTTTTTTTACTTTTGATGCTAAATAAGCTTAAATGTGCTCCCAGGAGAGAATCCAGCTGTGGGAGGTGGTGCAGCTTGGGATCAGGCTGCCCTTGTGCCAGCCTTCCCCAGCCCAGCAGAGTGGCAATGAATACAATGAATACAACCCAAGTTTAACAACTTCACCGGACAGTTTGCAAGGTGGAGATGGTCAAGGGGTGCCCTGCACCCGTCAGCACCTCAGGGGTGTGTGCTCACTGCCTCACAGTGTGCTGCTGTGCCACTGGGACCACTGCCAGGCTTGGAATGCTGCTCTGAGAGGGATCACTTCACTTGCCACGCAGATATTTCCCTTTTTCTGTGATCCAAACAGACTCACTCGAATGTTAATTTGTTCCCAGCTGCCTGAGACCCATTTCTGCAAGAAGCTGAGCCCTGTGCCTGCTGGAGGGGCTCTTCCCATCCCTGCTCCACCCTGGAGCCACGTGCCAGGGAGCAATCCGTCACTGGGACATAAAACCTCAGGTCACAAAAGCATTTCCTTCTTTCAAAGTGTCCAGTGCTGTGGCCTTGGCAAGAAAAGGGCAAAAGAGCAGCCCTGGATTCCAGCAAGGCTGTTTGACATCCCCTGTCTGGTTCTTTTAAATGTTTGCTGCATCTTTTGGTGGAAATAGATGGGTTTTTCAGGTTCCTGTGGCAGAAGACAACCAGGGGATGTCCTGAACTGCTCAGGGGCTGCAGGTGGGAAGTGACTAAAATATTGATTTAGGGGAGGTGGGAGAGGGCAGCAATGCAAAAGGTTTGGCGAGAGGCAAAGGGTCCCTGCTGGTGAGGTTAATAATGCACAGTGAGTTTGGTGTTCTGTTGTCAGCCTCATGCCAGAGTTCTCAATCCTCTGGGAAAGGGCAGTGAGAGAACTCCAGGCTGTGGTGGTGGTACCATGCTGATGCTTGGTGTGAGGATGGAAGGGAAAAATCCCCTCTCCTCGTGTCCACTTGCAGGTTTGTAAACCCTTTTGGGAAGTCCAAAGGCACAGGCAAATCTCCCTTGGGTGCTGTGTTTGACAAGGGGCTGGGGTCTGCCCTGAAGCTTCACTGCTTTGATTAGAAGGAACATAAATAGCTTCAAATTTACCTAAATCTTCCTTCTCCTCCTTAATTTCTGCATCGGTATTTTTGGATGCTTAAAGAAAAATGTGATTTTTTGGTGTCTGTTTTTACCCAAGGGGAAAAAAAATGGAAGACTGTTCAAATCTTGATTAAATATTTAAAGCACAGTTTTTATTTAGAAACTGGCACTTTATCAAGTTAAACAACCCATTAAGCTCATAATCATTCTCCATCTTTCGGGGCACAATGCCTTCTGCATCTTTTGAAATGAGCATTTGTCTCATCACTCAGCACGAGCAGAGGGGAAAATAATCTTCCTTTGCATTGTTTCATTTTACTGCTGACTGAAATCATATTTTCAATATCTTTCTCATTGTTTATCTGCATTCTTTTTTTTCCCCGACACATAACTTAGGGAGGAAATTTGAAAACAAGTCGCAAAATTGAGATCCCTGATAAGCTTCTGAAACTCCTTAAATATTCAGCTTGAATATCCTTTCATCAGTTGGTTTGTGTAATTGCTTTTTCACTGCTGGCAATGGCAGCCATTGCATTTAGAAAGTCAGGATACACCTTTATTAGGAGTGCAGTTGGCATTTTTTAGCCTCACTGTGTGCACAGTAACAGTGATTTGAGCAGAATTCTTCTCTTTCCCAGTCTTACATCAAGGAAAGTTCTCCTGTTCTTGTTACCTCTAAAACTAAGAGAGGCAGGCTGCTGGGTTTTTTTTTTTGAATAGTGTGAGGTTTTTGAATTTTTTTGAATGAGATGAGGTGTGTCTGCTTCCTTTGCCAAGGCAGACTTAGAAATTCATTGCATTCGTGGACTGCAAGGTGTGACAACCTTTAAAAGCCCTGTCTCCTTTTGCAAGTGCAATCTTTTTCATGGAATGGCTACAAAAAGTGGGTTATTTGCATTAGGAGGCTCACAATGAATGTTTGCAGATTAATCTCACAGCACGTCAGCACAGCTGTAAAGGACAGTGACAGCAGAGCAGGGCCACCAGGGCACTTTCTGTGTTGGGAGTGATAAGGTTCTATCAGCAGAGCAAGCAACTGAGCACAATCTATTGTTGGTTGTGGTTGGGAGGCAGTTTGATATGGAAACATAAAGGACATGTAGCCAGATCATTCGTTCTTTGCATTTGGAATTAGTGCCCAGCTTTTTCAGAGCTCTTTCCAGTTACTGCTGCCGGTTCATTCCCCACGAGGAGCCCAGGCATTTCCAAAGTTAGACCCTGCCTATGCCCCAAATCCCTGAGAGCCGTGTTTTCCCAAAGTGGGCTTGTCAGAACACACACATTCTCTGTCAAACCCTTCCCACACCAATCCTTTACCAAACACAGGCTTGCACCAGCCGAGACTGACCCTCTGACCTCTCCTGTGCCTTTACATGTGTCACATATTTTTGGTTTTTTCTTGGGTTTCTTGTCCCTCTGTGGCAGTTCATTCAGAAGCCTGATCAGCTTGTCCCTGCCTGTTGGTGTGTGATAAGCACTCGTGCAGATAAGATCAGCTCAGGGTCAAAGCCTCTGAGGATTACTGTGCCTGCTGGTATTAATTAAGTTTCTTTACACCTATAAATGACAAGTAAGGGAGCTTCCTGCTTTGCCTCTCATGTTGCCATTGACTATTTCAAGGTTCTATATTCGATATTTCAGGTTCTCCTACTGGCTTTCCATGAAGCTCCTTTTTCCCTGGGCAATATAATAGTCACCCACAAATCTGTCCAGTGAGCAGAGTGCAAGAAAACAAGCTTCAAAAAATACCCAGAGTACAGGCAAAGTCTCTTACACACAGAGCGAAGTTTGGTTTCTTTCTGAGCTAATTCCCAGCTCACTGAGTAGGAGGAATATTCACAGGTGTCACTGTAATCTGCTGGCTCTTGGAGATCTGAAATGATGTTTCTTTCTCATAAAAACGGGGACAGGATATGTAGCCTTATACTAAAACAATGCAATGCATCAGTGAGCTATTCTTTGTCTGCAGAAATGGATATTGTTTATTAGATGAGGTATTTCTTCATCCCGAATTTTCAGAGCACAGTTATTTCCTTGGTGAATATGAGTAATTCACACATATTCTGCTGCATTTCCTGTTTGATTCTGAGGGAAACACTTGCAGCATCCAGCCTAGAGGGTCTGATCCCCAATGGGAGGCTGACATGGCTTGAAATATCAAAGAACTGAGGAAAATACAAGAAATATGTAAATACTGCAGTTGTTGTTGTCAAAGCTCATAGGCTCTTTCAGACTGGAAATGATCATGGAGTCCAACCATTAACCCAGCACTGCCAGGGCCACCACTAAACCCTGTCCCCAAGCACAACATCCCCACATGTTTTAAACCCCACCCCTGCCCTGAGCAGCCTGTCCCAGTGCTCCCAACCCTTTCTGTGTAGAATTTATTCCTAATATCCAACCCAAACCTTCTCTGGCGCAGCTTGAGGCTGTTTCCTCTTGCCTTACTCTTTGCTACTTGTGAGAAGAGACTGCTCCCACCTTGTTCCTCCATCCTTTGGGGTCGTTGTGGGGAGCAGAAAGGTTCCCCCCAATCCTGCTTTTCTCCAGGATGAACACCTCCAGCTCCCTCTCCACAGCAAACCTTACACTGTGGAAGGATTTTATCAAACACAGAAAGGACAGGGGTGAGGTGAAGTGTTAGCAGCACCTTGGCACGGGTGGGAAAACCAAATGAGCACTGTTGAAATGGAAGAGAAACCCCCTCAGTGATGCAGCAGATTGCAGTGGGACACAAAACAGGAGAAAGCTTATGCATGTATGGATATTTTATAACTCCATCTAGGATATTTTATAGCACAGGGCAAGCAGCAGTGAGTAAATATTTAAGGCTATAATTTTTGCTCGGTATTTAGTCACGTATTAAATGTTTACAACATACTTCTCTCCCAGAATCCAGCCTACAGGGAGGAATATTCTGCTTTTCTGGAAGGTGTTTTTGTAAGTCACAGAACAGGTTAGGATGTGCTTCTTTACCCTTTATGCAAAGACTGCAATGCTTGTTAGGAGGGGCAGGTGTCTAGACCAGCCAGAAACAACCCCAGGTGATGACTGGAGGTTGTAAATAAATAAGTAGAGTCCTAGAATTTGTTCCCAATACTGAATATTGCTGTGAATTGGGCACTGAAGCAGAGGTGTGTGCCCAAAAACAAGCCCAGCTATGAAGAGAGCTGTGTGCAGAGATGTGCTTGCAGCTGGGATTCAGGGGGGTGGGGAGTGGTTTTGATGCCTCACTCACACTCTTGCTTCCTGTTCTCCTCCTGCTTGTGGTGGCCTTTCAAGCAGATTTACTTCCTAAATGAAAAATGCTGGACAGTAAATGTAAATTACAGCAGTAAAGTAACTTACTCATTTACTACAGACCTTGAGTAAGAATAGATGTACATTTAGAAAGCCTGACTGCTTCCTAAATTGTGAGAATGAGGGATTCTGTTGGATGCTAAATACTGCAAAATAGAGCATGCATTTCTTATAAATGTTCAACAGCTTCAGACTGGCCATGATTTGCCCTTAATTTTCACTGGTACCAGCCAGGGTTGGGAGGCACTGACACTTTTCTTTCTATTTGCTCTGTAAACTCAGATGTAGCCTGCTCTCATAGCAGATACAACTTCTTTTTTGGAGGGACAACATGATCAGGTCTTTTCTGACCAGAAACTGAAGGACCCATAAGGCTGCACCTGGATTTAGTGAAAGGTTTGATTGCTTCAGCAGCAGCCCTGAAGTGCTCCCACAGCTTCAAAGGGAAACCCTACAACCAAGATACACACCTGACTGTCTCCTAACCAGTGCTGTCCTGCAGAATGCTTTGCTGCTGTTTTAAACCCATCACTGCAGTGATGTGGATGTGTTGTGAGCACCCTCTCTGCTTTTCATCTGTCACCAGCTGGCGGTTGTTGATGATTTATAGGATTAGATTTCAGACCTCATTAACCAACATAAGAGCATCCATGTGCTAATTTCGTCCTGTCAAATGTTATTTGTAATAAACACGCTGGTAATTTCGCCCAGTGGGGTTTGTTGACTAAAACAGCAATGAGGCAGTGCCCACACACTGATCTGCTGGGTCTGTCATCAGTGAGCAGGCTGGTTGGTGCAGCCCCATGTGCTCCTGGAGCCCTGCTCAGCATTTGTCAGATGAGAGAGCCCAATCCAGCAGTCCCTGCTGCTGTCAATGGAGTGGTAACACTTGGAGCCCTTCCTTTCCCTGGTAAATCCAGCACCTTTAAAAGCATCCTCATAACACAGCCCTATACATGGGTATTTTTTTTTGTCTGAAAGCTCATGCCAGCATTTGTAGCTTAGGCAACAAAATGTTATTTATTTTAAGAGCCTAAGGTACCATCTGTTAGCAAAGCAAGGAAAATAGGAGTACCTGAGGGCACAGTTGGTCCCATGGCTCCTGGCTTTGGGTGCTGGGACCCAAATTTCCTTTCAGTAATGTTCCACACTCGCCCCAAACTATGGAGTGCTTGGAGGTGACATGCTCCACCTGCCTGATGTTCTTCATGCCACCCAAGCCCACCTCAGGTGTGTGGTTTTTCTTCCTTTCAGGAAGCAAGGCAAGGTCATTAATCCCACATCCCTGCTTAGGGCAAATCACTGCTGCCAGGAAAAGTTCCATTAAAGCAGTGCTTGTCTTAGAGTGAACTCTGGGGAGTCAAAAATCAGTGAGCAGAAACTCCAGAGAGCAGCAGGGCCACAGGACAGACCTCGTTCTGCTTCCCAGTGAGGCTGGATGCTGAGAGCATCCCTCTCAGCCTAGGGTGGGACTTGTGACAGCTGTAAAACCAAAAGACAATCCAAATTCTCTGTGATGGCAGTGCTGGGGTCAAGGTGATGCTGGAGAAGGCTGTGCATGCAGGGCCAAGGATACACAGAGTGCAAGTGAGCCTGTGCCTGTAAAGCCAGAGGGGAAAGGCTCTGGAGGAGCTGTCCCCTCTCCAGGCTGCTGCTGGGGATGTTTGGGGCAGGAGCCACCTCCACCACATCTCACAGTCCCACTTTCAGTGGGCACAGGGTGAGGAACGGGCATCTGAGCACCAAGGATGTGTTACAGGACTCAGCACTGTTGTACCAGCCTGGGATGTTTGTTATTTACAAATGCAGGCTGTTGGTGCAATATAAATAACAATAAACCCTGCTGGAACAGCAATGCTGCGGTTAGGCCAATTCCCTGTATTTAGAAAAAAATTATTTGTGTGTATTTATTAAAGTCTGTAACTGCTGTGGCGGGGATTGATGCCACTGGTACCCATGAGATGAACAGATGGTGCTTCTCCTGTGCTTTGCTGCTGCTGTCACAGATGGGGAGAGCTCCTGTTGGAGGAAAGCCCTGCTTGGCAAAGTTACCTGCTGGGGGTGAGGATGAGGAGAGCAGCCTGGATGCAATCCAGGAGCCTGTGATCACTGCCATGACCACTGCAAGCATCCCCAGCAGTCAGGGCAAAGCAAGCTTAAGAGGAAATGAACCTTTTCTCATGAACCTTCTGTGCTTCTCTCAAACACCTCTGGTCCTCCAGGCAGATTTACAGAGGGAGGGAGGATTTTTCAGTGCTGGAAGCTTCTGCTTCCCTGCCCTGGTGCACTCTCCAGCTGCAGGGCAGGGTGTGTGGCACCAGTCCTGCTCACTCCATCCCAGTGGGACCCAGCTGGGTGCTGCTCCAGCCTTGTACTGCCCCTGCTGTTCCTCCACCCACAAGATCTGGCTGCAAAGCCCTGGGTTTTGCCAGATATTAACCCTTAGGGCACATCTATCCTGAAGAAAATCTGTCCTGGGCCCTCAACTTGCAAACCAGGTAGGCTGAGCTTTTGTACTGCAAAGGCACCTGTGGTTTTTATCTGAGCAGATTTGTTTTAGAGTAGCCAGGGCTGCTGTGGATTGCGTTGGGAAGGAAGATTTTCGAAGTAATTTCCAGGTTCCTTTCCACTTTGCTCCCCGAGCAGCTCTAAAAGCTTTGTTTGGCACATCATCAAAGCTCCTGGGTGGTTTGGCAACCAGAGGAGCAACCAGTTGTCTTGTCCCAGTAGCCAGGCCTCCATTTCCAGCTCCCAGCCTAAGCTCCTGTGCTGGCTGGGTTCATCTCCTGACACTCACTCAAGCTGTCACGCCGCCAGAAAAAAATGTTTCAGCAGCTGCAATCTGACTCCAACTGCTCTTAAAATCCCATTTACAGGATTTCCTCTGTGCTTTGCAGGGAGAGCAGCGTGCTTAGCTGTTTGACAGGCTCTGCTGACAGCTTCAGCAGTGAAACATGGCTGGAAAAGGGCAGCATGGCCCGTGATCCTAAAATACTCTCGCTCCTCTCTGCTTGCCATTGATTCCACTGCTCAATTTCCCGGCAAGACTAGGTCTAAATAATTTATAGGTAGGGATCTTTCCTGATAAAAATCACGCACAACTGTTCTGCAGAAATGGGCTTGCTCGTGCACTTTGCTGTTGAAGAAGATTTGGGGCATTCTGACCTTTTATGGGCTTGATTCATGACTCACCTCCAGTTACTCTCCAGTCTGGAAACTTGCCTCTCTGCAGCCCAAAGGATGTCTGAAAGATCAATCTCTTGGTCTGAGGGGCTGAGTTCAAGATGTCCCAGGACTGCTCTGGATATCTTGTACCAAACATCCCATTGCTTTGCTTTCCCTTGCCAGGAGGTTTTTTTCCCAATAATCCAGTAGGTTGTGCCAGAGTTAGTGAAAAACAGAGCACACCTCATAAAGGACACCAAATTTTAAGATACTTTCGGGTAACTTGAGAGGAATGTTAGGTTTATGTAGTCAATAATGTGATACAGGCTCCCTGTAGGTTTACTGATCTCTACATTCTTGGAGTTCTAGTTCTTCCTACTTTCTTCCTGAGTTGAAAGTGCAGAATATAATGTCCTGAGACTAAACTCTGATGTTTTTTGAAAGTGTGTTTATGTAAATGCCAGAGAGAGAGGAACAGAGATTAAAACTACAGAGATTATGCCTGGAGCAAGAGCAAACAGACGGATTTCGTGGTTAGGGCACTGAAGAAATGCAAAGTGGCCATCTGCCAAATGTTCCTGTGAGCTCTCAAACACTACTGTGAGGTAAAACAATATTGTAATTTAACCAGAGGGTGAGTAATGCTGCTTCTGGCAGCTGCACAGGGGCTGGAAGTATTTGCACAGCCTACACCTATGGATCTTCTCAGGATCCTGTTGGCAGTGTTCCTATGGAAAGGTCAGGTCCTGCTACCTGGGCAGGGACGCAGCTGTTGGGTTCTGGGGCTTCAAGGATCAATATTCTGGTGTTGAGAGAGATTCCTCACCTGAGCAACACCCAACAGAAGCCCCTGGAACAATCCCAAGCACTCTTTAATTGGAATGTATGATTTGTGTTTTTTTAAAAAACCCATCCTGTTAAATTAGTGCAATGATGCAAGGACTGAATGAAATGGAGCTTCTTCATTTGATTAAAAGCTGTAAATTAGTTTTGGAACAGGCTTGGATCTCGTTGCTGGATGGCATTAAGCTCTCAATCCCTTTGCTGGTGTGCACCACTTGGCGCCACAGCAGTTTGTGCTGAGCTTGCTTGCATCACAGACTTTTCATCCGCATTTCATATGGAAAACCTCCCCTGCCCCTCCCCTCCCTAGCTGGGAAATTGCATCTTTGAGTTGAGATAAAGGCTGTGATTCCTGTGTTTCCAAAAGGCCCCTCCTGAGGCATGTTCACCATTCAAACACTGCTTTAGGACATCCCAAGGCACAGCTACAGCTCAAGGCCAACTTCACACCATTGTAATTCCCAGTGATTAAAATTTATGGTGGTTAATCTGTCTGAAAGCATATGTTAGAGCAGCACTCAGGTGACCAAGTGCATTATCTGATAAGTGCTGGTAGCTCTGCTCTGTGATCCACAGCCTGATTCTGAGTGGAAGGTGTTCAGCCTGTGGCAGCTTATGAGACTAGAAAGAAATAAAAAAACCCCGGGTAGACTCGAGAGGAAAAGATAAAAGTTATCAAAAAGCAGCTGATGAAATGGTTGAGGTGTTACAGCAGCAGTAATCAAGAGCCCTGATAAATTGTTGAGCTGCATGACCTTGGCAGGGAGCAGATATGGAATGAAGGTATTCAGCTTAGGGTAGAAAAAATACAGGAGAATGAGGAAATAAAATAGCAACCTTTTAAAACTGATCCTGTTCAAGGGTACCACGAGGGATTTCCAAGGCACCTTTTTTTTTTTTTTCAGAATTTAATTAAAGTGCTTTGAAATTTCTGGGAAGTGAGAAATTGCTCGGCAGGATTGTTGGATTTTGGCACCGTGCAGTGAGCCCTCACCGGTGGCCAGGCAGTGGAAATGGGCTTGGCTGGGTCTCATTTTGGAAAGGATGAGGATTGCCATCAGCAATGTGGGCATCCCAGGCATGGAGGGAGAGCAGGAGGAAGGGATCAGCAGCCAGCACTGGGTGCTGAGGAAGATTCCTCTTTCCCACCCTGCCCAGAGGAAAGGTGACTTTGACTCGTTTCAAAAACCATCTGGAGACGACATTAGTAATCCAAGCTGGTCACAGCCTGTCTGTGGGGAAGTATCAAACAATTTATGCTCTTTTCCTCCAGCCTGCCATCATTTCTGCTCCCATTTCTGCTGCAGCCCTGTGTGAAGGGTTGGACTTGGTGCTTCTCCAAGCACAGAGGGTGAGGACAGGGCTGGATGAGGCCGTGGGTAACTCAGGCATTGGAATGGAAATAATGCCACCTCCAACCACAAACTGCACTTGAAATTTTAATAGGGTTGTTACACTGAGATGAGACGTGCTTTCTAGTTTTTTTAATGTGTTTATTAAGTCGGCATATATGATTTATTATGTCCTTAATTATTAATTTTCTTGCTCGTAAATGTCTGGGTTTTTTGTAATTTATAAGAGAGGGAAGCATAATGCTATAGCAGGGGAAACTTTAGTGAAATGAAGGGGTTGGCTTTTTAATTCAATTTATATTTATGAGAAACTAATAGAAGATAATTTTATATTATCAAAGTAATATAACTAATCCAAGATGATTTAAAGGATGATGATCAGATAGGTCTGTGAACTGATGGGAGCAGAAATGGAACAGCTGTAGGATTTAGGTCCTAATTTTGCAAAACACTTCAAAACTCACTTTTGTTGGTAGGGAGGTTGTCCTGCATTGAGTCTTAAGTTTGGAGGATGTTACTGAGCATTGCTCAAGGCTACCCAGTATTCTGTTTTCTGTGAAGTAGGATTTGATCTAAAATCAAATTTGAATATGGGATAGATTCAAGCACAATTTTTGCTTAGATTCATTCTCATGAAGCTTCATCTGCTGAGCATTTGCAGATGATGCATGTCCAGAATGGGGTGAACAAGGCTGGATTAAGTTGTTTTAATTCACGTTCATAGTTTCTGATGGGTTTTTTACACCGCTGTGGTTGAAAGGAAAGCTCAAGTAGTGGATCTAGTTGTAACAGCAGCAAGTGTCATTCAGCCAAGGAAAAGAACGAGAATTATTCCACTTCAGTAAGTTACTGAAGGCACAGAGTACAACCAACGTTTTTGTTATTACAGGTGAGAGGTTCTGAGGCTGCTTGTAAGTGTACAGCAGTTACTTGTGCACTTTCAGAGTTCCTTGCTCAGTGCTGTGTCTGACTACGAAGTTTCATGATGAAGTAATTCTGAATTAACAAGTCATTGCAAGTAAATAAAATAAATCCATCTGAATCCCTTGCATTAGATGTTCCTTTAATTCACAGCACTTTAATTTTTTTGGTACAGTGTGTGCTGTGAGAGGACAGCAATGCTTTTATTCTGTAATTCTATTTCAAGGGGAGGGAAAGCAACGATATCTGAATCCCTGTTTCAAACTGCTTCCTGACAAATAAATTTTTCCTGCTATAAATAAAGGAGTTGTCAGAATTCACTTTTCTCAAATGTCAAGGTCAGCTAGATGTTTGTAAATTAGTTCATGCCAAGAGAAGTTAATGAACCAGTAAAAGACAGATACGGAGGTTTGGCTCTGTGAACATGTTGGTTAATCATCTCAGAGACCACTAAATATCCTTTTGATTGCTTTCTTGACTTTATTTCTTTATAAAATTTGAATAAAGCTTAGTCACACCTCAGTTTGCTAGGAGACACATCTGCACTTAGGTCTTCTTGGAATCTTTTTGAGTTTTATATTAAATGAATATAAGGTTCTATAACCAGTGTGTGGAATAATGCTAGCATTATAATTTTAGATACATCGACAGAGGTGTAACATAAAACAGGAGTACAGGTTAAAGGGGTTTTTTAAGGAGTAATCTATTGAAGGGAATGGGTAGCTCTGGTGGACTTTGCAGATGCTGCAGGGTGATAATTTCCCAAATATTAATACCCCAGATGCTGTCACAGCTACTAAAACTTCCCACCCACACTCTGGAGAAAAGAGGAATAAGAATTCAGTTACAGGCATCCATGGAAACTTCATCAGAGCTCTGAGGATCCCAGAGACTCCCAGACTCCCTGCCACACACTGACAGGAACAACTGAGGGCTCTCTCCTCAGCCAGCTCGGTCTTTCAGACTTATTTTTAATTCTGTGTCATCACCTTGATGTCTTTTCGTGGGCTGTTTGCTTTTCATTGCCTCTCACTGGAGAGGCAACAGCAGATTTGTAGAGGCTGTACAACCTTTGCCTGAGGTTTTCCTGGTGACAGCTTCACGACTGGGCTCTTTCCTCTGCTGGTTTATTGCACTGCATTCCTCTCAATTTTCATCTGCACGCCGAAAAAATCACAGGCACTGACTCATGAAAATGCAGATTTCTTTTCCTCTTCCAATTCCAGCTTCATTCTTTCGTGAGAGGGGAATTGAGGTTTTAAGTCAATAGCTTGGCTACATCTAATGTGAATTGATGGTAGAGGCAAGCAGCTTAACACAGCGTTTCAGCTCCTCCACTTCTGCTGTGAACTCAAGAACTTTCCTCAAAGGGAATGTCCCCCAGGCATGGGCTGCTCTGCTGGCACCCCAAGAGATGAGCTGATGCCTTTTGCTGTTGTGCCAGGAGGGGTTGAGGATCCCAGAGGTGTGAGAATGGCAAAGGGATGAGTGCAAACCATGAGGAGCCTCTTCCCACAGCCTCAGGAAGGGGATGTTGCCAGCACCTGGTCTGAGGGAGAGGCTCCCCTGCACAGATGCAAAGACAAGAGGAAGTTTTTCCTCTCCCCAGCCCTTCCTGAGGTGCCTGGATGTGGCAGCCAGGGCTGGACCACAGACATGGCCAGGGCTTCCCCAAGTGAGGAGATCAAGTCCCTCCAGGGTGGCCACAGAGGGTCACCCCCTCCCAGGGACCCCTGGTTCCTGCTTGTGCTTCCAGCTCTCTCCCATTCTCAAATCAAAATCCCCACTAACCTCAGACTGCCAGCACAGCCAAAGACTTGCAAAAGGAATGAGTTAAATAAACACGGGGTCTGACCTCCCAGAGGAGGGCAGATAACTGAGCACTAATTGGAGCAACGTTTAAAAAGCCATTATGGATTTTATTTGAAGTTCAGTAACTGCTTAAATGCCTGGCTCTAGGGCAAGAGGGTGATGCTCATCCTTACTGGATTGGTAAGGAGCTCTCTGTGGGCAATTGTGTTTGGGCACTTTCTGCTTGGTGTTTCTGAGAGCTAGAGGAGATGCTGGTTCAGTGATAGCCTGGTTTTGCAGCACAGGCATTTTTTAATCAGGGCTAAATTGCTGACAGCTTATTTGAGCATGATGATCACACATTTGTTTCACTCATCACCAAAGCGACTGGCAAAACCAAAGCAAATAACTAGAGCCCATAATAAAGCAAAGGCATTTACAGTAGGTACTACTAGAGGGGCAAGTGGATCTCATTTCTAATCACAGAATCTTTTATACATTAAAGCTGGAAAAAATCTTTAAATTCATCAAATCCAACCATCGACCCAGCACCACCACCTTGTTCACCACTAAACCACCTCTTAAAGTGCCAAATCCAAATATTTTTTGAACTCTTCCAGGGATAGTTACATTAAGGTCCCACATGACACTGGAGCTATGGTCTCTCCAGTGTCCTTATCTCTTAGATAAGGACAGTGGGAAAATCCCAGAAAAAAAATCCCAAAACTACACCCTGTTGCATTCATCTGATCTATCCTGTCTTGGCGTTCCCCACAGGACATTCCTGTGTTCCCTCACAGTTCAAAGAAAGGCAATTATTTAACAGAGAAGTAAAAACATTTCCTCAATTTAAATAATTAATTTTTAAGGTGACTGAAAGAAAGCAGAAAATTCCACTGTACAGCAACAAAACAAAACAAACAAAAACAATTGAGCTAAAAGATGCCAAAAAAACCCCAAAGAGAAATAATGCAGGGTACAGTTTTATTTATCTCTCTAAGGTTAGTAGGGAAATACTGATGTCACTGATGCTGTGAGTACAAAACATGGTGCAGTGTGTGAAGGGTCAGTGAGCTGCTGGCCACCAGCAGTGCCTGGAGTCACCCCTCTGCTCCCTGGGCTGCCCCTGCCAGCACAGCTCTCCAGAGGGACAGACTCACCTTTTGGCCTCTTCATCTCCACAGCTTGGAAGCAGATACTTCTTTTGGAACATAAAGCTTGCAGGGCTTCAAATGTTTTCAGAGCCCAGACCAATGTTGTGCCTGTTAGAGACATATTTCTTCCTCCTCTGAAATCCTGGATTGGCTTTAGGTCTTGTGTCAGAGATTACCACTGATTAATTATGTTGGTTTTCAATAGTTCTCCCTCAAGCTGCATGTCCAACAGTGAATTGCCTGGTTTATCTCTGCAGTAACCCACATTCCAACTCTGCTGTGTTACATTAAACCATAAAAAAGGGCACAGGAATGACAACAGAAGCAACAATAACGTGGCTCCATCCTTAGGAGCTCTGAGACCCTTTAACTGAGGTGTGATTAACCACTTGATTTGTGCAGGACTCAGCAAGAGCACTCAGGGAAGAATTAGCATCCTGAGGAGAGCACAATAACGTCTTAAATCTTGGCCCTGGCTAAGTAGCAACCTACATTAATATATAATAGTATAAGCTAAATCAAGGATCATAAATAGAAAGGACTACTTTGCATTGGTTTCCACATGGATCTAGTAAAAATGAAATACATTTTTGGATTTGGGAAAAAAATGAATTAAGATCAGCTGTGTCTTGAAAGGCATATCATACCTGCTTATATTAACAACTGTTGGCTTTTACCTGTTATAAAACATATTTGGATTATTTTCTAGTTATTCTATAACTGTGATAGAAAAAAAAGAAGAGAACTATGTATCTATACTAGATGTGTACCATTACACTGAGCATCTGTGAACTCCAGGTGAGGCAACATGAGCAGGTGACAGAGTAGAAGTGCAGATTTTGGGGCTGATAGTCATTCCATGGGAGGGTTATCATCTGATTTCAGCAGTTTTCAGTGGAGACCATGCCAGGCTGGAGCTCTGGCAGCAGGTGAGGTCCATGGCAGTGTAGGAAACAGGAAGGTGGGAATCCGGGCATGGTTTTGTGCTTACTGAGCTGGCTTGCAGTGAGCTGTGCTCACACTGAGACTGAGTGTGGGCAGGTTGGGTTCCACACCTGACACTGCAAGAGCACGTGAAGTTTTCTCATTGATAAAAGGATGATTGAATGAACAGTTGTTGGGGAAAACTCCTTGTGGAAAGCACACTGAAGAGGCATTACTAGATAGAAAGACACTGGGAGATGCAGTAAGCAAATACTGCCAGAGGCATGGTAAGGTGTGCTGTATTCTTAGAGGAAGGGCTGGGTTTACTGGGCAGCCCAAATCCTTGTGGGAAAGACAGAGAACTGGTGAGACACACGGATTTTCAAGCAAATGCTCAGTTGCAACGTTGTGTTAACCTCTGATAGGGCCCCAAATGACTCCAACTTGCCAGCCTCTTTCTCTCAGCCTCCATGACTCACACCACTGCCCAAACCAGCCTGGTTGGGACCCAGCCAATTCCTCGTTGCTCCTTGTTAAATTAGCTCCACTCAGATGGAGATGGCCTTAGCAGGTGGTTGCTTTTTAGCTTTGCTCTGCCTGCTCTGTCACAGGGCAGCCAGGTTGATTTCTGTGGCTGTATCTGCTCCAGGGCCCTGCAGGCTCTGGGGGCTTTCACACCCACCCTCCCTGTGAGAATGGGGGCATCACTTGGCCCTTTCTCTCCGTAGTGAGAGGCACAAGGGCTTTAAAGGCTTCCTGGTTATCTGCCTTTCTGGTTTGTGTTCATCTGGAGTGGATTCAGCTGCAAAGAGATAGATGGAGCACGGCGTTCTTGTTGTTTAATTTGAGATTGTCACCCAGAGGTATTAGGGCAATTATCTTTCTAAATCTATGTGTTTTGACAATGTGGAAAACAATCTGGAGTCAAACAGGGGTCATTGACTTGTTTTATTCTTGTTCAAGTATGACAGATTATTAGACCAACGGTGTGCCGAGGTTGATGGTAAGCACAGAAATGTGTCATCACTCTGTCCTGCCTGGAATGAAGATTTCACCCTTGTGTGCTCTGGGTTGAGTTTGTTGAAATACAGCAAGCAGCATGAAAAATAGCAAATAGGAGCTCTGCACGAGCTGTGCACTAGTTTTACAAAGAGACACAGGTGGAAACCAAAATGCAGGTGAGAGAATAGCTCAGCATGTGGAGGGGCTTGTTGCCTTGCTGCTGGGTGATAGGTGACAGAGAAGGTGAGAGAACAAGGGTGCCTGAACAGGATTGATTTGTGTAGAAAGTGTGTTTGCAAAGGCTAATCTCTGAAAGTAATTGGCATGATCAAATCCAGCTCTCAATTCATGTACAGTCAGGCTACTGCCTAGTATATCCTGCCCATCTCACTTAACACCCAAGAGCTAGCAGCAGTTTGTGCCAGGAATATGGGATGACTCATTTGAGCTGTTTTGTTTGAAGAAATCAGGTCCCTGATTGCTCTGGTTATTCTGAAGCCTTTCTCACTGAGAAGAACAAAGTATGCCCAGAAGATGTGGAAGGGTTTTTTTTTTTGGTGTGCAAATAATGTCCTTCACTAAATTTATTCTTTGTCTTATTCCTTGAGGTGAAGGGTGCCCTCCATGCTCTGACGAAAGGTGGTACAGCACATACACACCAGGTAAGACGTTGTTCTTAGGCTGGCTATTCTTGTCTGATTTATCATCATGGGACAGCAGGGGTAGCAGCAGAACCAGCCAGAGCAAGCTGTCCAGTGCCAGCCCTGCTTGTGCTTTGAGTATTTCAAAAGAACAGAGAGTTCACAGCTTCTCTGGGCAACCTCATTCTTGTGTTTGACTAGCCTCACAGTAAAAAAAATAAGCAAAAAGCTTTTACTTTTTTGCCTGTATTGCCTGTAATTCAATTTTTTCCTGTCACTGTGCTCAGAAGAGTTCATGGAGCAGAGTTCTTTGCTGTCATTCCATCAGGTATAAGATCCCCAGAGAGACATTTCAAGCCTGGATGTATTCTTATCTTTTCCGAAATATGTGGTTCAGCTGCCAAACTTGTGAAAACACAGATTGTTGTATCCATCTTTTCCTGTCTCATCCCCCAACACCACATTTTTATTGGCCTGTTCTTGCCAGCTGTTGCTCTATTTGCTGTCATCCTCTTCTGGAGAACTGGATGTTTTCCCTGGATGCCTGTCAGCCTCTTTTGCTCTTTCCCATGGCATGCTGGCTCCCAGGCTGAAGGGTGGTAGTGGTTTGGTGGCCTGTCTCAGGTTAGGTACCCACAAGGTGGCCAGACCTTGGGTCCAGAATCAAGGGTTTGTTTGTTTTGATTTTTTTTTTCCTGAGGAGAAAAAAAATGGAGATAAAATTGATTTTCCCTCATACATATGTTCATTAAGGCAGCAGCTGTAGAGCTGCCAAGAGGAGCTCAGGAGAAAAGTGAAATATGTGGGTTTGGGGTTTGGTTTTTTCTGTTTTCTAATAGAAGAAGGCATTGTTCATCTAGCACAGTAAATCGCTAAGCTCCTAGGTCATAAACAAAATAAATAGTTTAAATAATAAAACGATCCTTTTAGGCCAGGCATGTAGTTGGCATTGCAGCCCTGCTTCTCCTGAGAGCTCAGCGTGTGCCCTGGAGCCAGCACTCCCAGAGCTCCATCACCCCAGCCAGCACTCAGAGTAGGAATAGGCCCTTGAAAAAGTGGAAAACAGGGCTGGAGCTGGATGTGCTCCTTCCAGGCTGAATCCTGGGAGTAGATGGGGCAGGGTGGGTTGGGAACCAGCTGGAGATACCCAGTTTTGTAGTAGGGAGGAACCTTTCTGATAGAGGCTTTTGGCTGTAAGGTCCTCCATCCTCTTTGATACATGGGATGTGTGCACCACTTACATTATATTGAATGCAGCCCTTCCCTATCCCAGCAGCTGCTTTTGGGGATTTTGTAATTATTTGAAGCATCTTTCTGTAATCCTATATCAGCAAGCACACTGATCTGGTTTTTTGCTTATTAGCTTAATATATCCTGCAGATGGGTGTTTTTATTTCGTTGCAAGTCAGGCTGGAACTGCCAAGCTTCTCCTTCCCTGTTTGTGGCTGTTACAACCAAGAAGAAATAAATTTTGCTCACTCTAACAGCCATGACCTTTTCAATCTAAAGTGCTTGCGCTGAATTCCATTTGAGTTAGCAATTTTTCCTCCAGCACCCAGAAAAAAAAAAAAAAAAAAGACACCTCTGCCCTACAAATAACTTTCACAAATGTGAAAACTCCTCGCTAATCAGGCGGGAGAAATGTCTGGCATTTGGTGAGACTCGTTAAGCTGGTGGCTCTCAACTCGTTAACACTTCTGTTAAAGGGCACCAGGGAAGTGATGCCTTGGGAAGGCTGACCTGGAACAGAGACTGGACAGAGCCAGAGAATAAAGTAGGGATTTATTGAAAGGCCTCCAGGATCAGCCTTGGGCAGGACAAGAGCCTGGCCAGGGCTCCACCCACGGTGGACCCAAAATGGTCACAAGATCTTACGTTTTTATAAGTTTTAGTCCATTTGCATATTGGAGTTTAATTGTCCAATTACTGATTCAGGTTGTGAGGTCTCATCCTTCTTGTTCCTCCCTTCAATCCACCCTTGTTTGTGCTTTTGGGCCTGAAAGTTGTCCTTGGTCCTCAGCAGGAAAAGGATTTGTTTTGTCTCCCTACTCTGTGAAGAGAATTCACCAGTACTTAATATGAGGGTCAGAACTGCACCCCTAGGCAGCACAGAACCTGAAAATATGAAAGCTAAAACTTCAGGCATCAGAAGGAGGTGAGATGGTATTTGCAACCAGCCTCTGCTGCTGCTGGAACATCAGGGGGCATCTTGCCTCTGAGAGCAAGAGGAAGTTGAACCAGTGTTTGGCTGGAGGGACATTGGCCTGACGAGGGGAGATGAAGGCATCAGAGGCTCCTCCTCTGTCCTACACTGGCTGAGATGCTTCATGTTTGTTTTTATAGCCTTACACAGGAAAAAAAGACTAGTTATTGAGAGAAACATGCCATATGCTGTTGCATATGGCTGAAACATCTGCATATGTACCCAGGGATCTGATATGTGTGATGAGCTTCTGTTACAAACCTAACTGAAGGAATTATCTTTTTGGAATTTTTTTAATTCATTTTTTAAAAATATCTCTAAGGCTTTTTGAGGGAGGTCAGCCTCCTGGCTTTGTCTTCCTGGGATTTCATGGAACCTGCAGGGTCCAGTGAACATAGAAGGTACTTACAGTTGTCTGTCTAAGAGTTACCAACATTCCTGCCATCCCCAGGGATGTCTCAAGGCTGAATGAGTTGTCCCAAACTCTTCCATTAACCACTGCTACCAAGCAAGCAGCAGAAGGGTGAAATAGATTCAAACTAAAATCATTCAAACAACCTAAACAAATGTTTTTGCACGTTCCATCATCCTTTTTGCCTCAGCTGACTCCTATGACTCATGAAAGAAATCAGAATATACTATGTTTCCAATGGTGACATTGTTAAGGTAAAGAATTTCATAGTTACAAAAATAACATGGACAACAAAATCTGTATTAAAGCAGTTCAGATGAAATGGAACAAAGAATACTGCTCCTCATGCTTAAAGCTGTCATTGATAACCCAGCTGACTACTTAATCCAAGACACCCAAGAGCAGTGACTGTAGGAAATCTGTTCATCATAGATGAAAATCCTTCTGTTTTCCCCAAAGTCAGTGTCTTTATCAAGAAGGAGTTTATGAAACACTGGGTTTGTGTTGTGTTCATACAGCACCCAGCATGAGGGAATCTCCCATCCTGGAAAAAGCTGTTAGACAAAAAGCATTAGGGAAAATACCACATATGGGGTAATAAAGTGATATTTGTCTAGTTCCCCACTGAGCTAGAAGGATGCCATATGGGTCTGAGACACAAAATGTTTCTGGACAGAGGGAGAGAGAGCTCATCATGAGAAAGCAAAACATTCCAGCTCATTCAGTTGAACTTGTGCTGCAATCCCATGTATGTTCTACGAGAGAAGTCATAGAATCACAGGATCATTTAGGCTAGAAAAGAGCTCGAAGGTGACCAAGTTCATCTGATAACCCAGCACTGCCTTGCTCACCAATAAACCATGTCCCTCAGGTCTGTGGATCTTTGTTTTTTCCACCTCTCAGGTGGAACCACTGGTCACTTTTGTGTGTTTGAGCCCCTTAAACTTGCAGGGTTTGCATTTGCTGCAGGGAATTGCCTGTGGGCTCTGATGGGACAAGGGGATGACAAGGAGATTGGAGGCATTTCCAGGCTCCTGAAATGCTCCACTTGTAGCAATACCCAGAGGGAAGAAGTGAATGAAATCTCATAATGGGGATAGTCACTTCTTAATTTAGTATTAAAATGACCTATTTCAATATTGAATCAACACTTAAGAAAATCAATGACAAATAGATTGTAAAACCATCAGATTTGTGGATGGTCTTGGGTGACAACTACTGAAAAATGAAAGAAAAGAGCCCAGACTGAAGCCCTGTGCTTCAAAATAACACAAAATAAGAAATAATAAATCATCATTTAATTCAGTATTGCTTGCAACCTGCTCTTTTGTGCCAGAGATATGAGAACTTAAGATTCCTTCAGAAGGTTTCTTGGATGGCAAAAATTCCTAGACACTGCTTGAATTATGTGCCAATAGCTCAGCATTTGTGGAAGGTGTCATCTAATTAAACCAGAATTTTTAAGTACCAGACAGCATGAAGACCAGTAATAAGAGAGCAAAATCCATCTGTATTACAGATGGGATATGCAACTCTAATAGTATGGCTTCAGGCAATGTTTAATTGAGTAGTTAAATTATCTTTTCCAGACGGGAAAATAAATTACTGCTCATCTCTCCAATTTATTTTAGCTTCTCCACATTCTGTTTCCTGAGGGAGTGGTGAGGGAGTGTGGGACACCCCCAAATATGCCCGGGATGATTTATTCACCCCATGTACCATAATTTCCCCTTCAAGGAGAACATCTTATATGCATGTGGAAGTTGGTGTCTGTGTAACTGGCTGAATTCTGCTCTTTTCTTGCAAGGAATATCTGCTGATCACTGTGGTGCTAATCACAGCTGTGTGTTACACACGTGTGTGGTTTTAAGTATATTTTTTCTAAAAAAGCAAGAGAGGATCACTGGTTCACTATCCTTCAGTCAGATCAGGAGTGTGTTTCTCAGTGGAGCCATGCAATTTGCCTGAGAAGCTTTTCCAAGCTTTGGGACAGCCTGAAAATCTTCACATTGACTCACAGCATTTTGTACAATGGGATTATTTGTGTCAAATAACCTGAGGGCTGTTACTCCTCAGGTTGCCTAAACTCAACCAAATGAACAGACAGCAATGGATGGTGCTCTGTGTGGTACAAGGGAGCAGAACTGAAAATGCTGGGCAATTTCAGCTGATTAAGTATTGGATCCGTGTGATTCCATCTGCCCGAACATTTTCCATGGTCCAATGTCTGCACACAACCATAGCCATGCTAGAGTATGCTAGCTTGAGTGCTTTATGCTGGCTACAGGAGCACAAGGGGTGTTCTATCTGGGGTGGAAACTTCTGCCCCAAAGTCACTGCTTGGAAAGTCTTGAGCAGGTCTGAGCTGGTTGGTTGGGTTGGTACCTGACTGCTGGGATATGTTGTGTGACTGTGATGTTTTTGATCGAGTGCTCTGAGCCTAAAAACAAATTTCTCACGTCTTGCAGAGCTACAAATCCCCCATGATGTGTGAATATTTGTGAATGTACTAACAGGCCTGTGTGCATGGCAGACAGCTGGGCTCAGTCTGCCCCTTTCCGAACAAAATGATGATTTGCTTTCCAGCTGGTCACATCCCAGCAATGGGTCTTGGCTGTGGGCTGGGTGAGATAACCATGTTCTCTTTCTGTGGCCTGAAATTCTCAGGGACAGAGTAGGGTGAAGTATGTTTAAAAGCACTTGGGCAGGAAAGGCTCTGTACTAGTGCAGGAGAATCTTCTTGTTATTGGAGTATTAATGCCTCTGAAAATAACTGATGGAACTAGAGAAGATGACTTTTAAAATTCCAGGTGGTCAAACCTGGGCATTTGACCCGCCTCTGAGGCAATTGTTACCTCCTAATTTTGGATGACCTAGAGTTTCTCAGGGCCAAAACATCACCTAAACTGAAAAGGCAGTGTGATTTTAAAGTACATGCACACCCAGGGCATTGCTGCTCTGTGCTTGCTCCTCAGCGTCCCCAGTTTGGTTCTTGCACCCTAACTTTACCTCTTCTTATCATGGTGCTGTCTCACATCCCAGGTGAGAACAAGAGTGATGCTTCAGTTCACAAGCTTGCCCTTTTTACTGACACTTCAAAGAAATCAGTGTAGTGACACAAGTGATTTTTATTGAGTTGTAGCACTGTATTTTATGCTCTGAAGGAACACTTACTTCCCATAAAGGCTTTGACATTTTTATAGAAATGGCTATAACTGTGTTATTCTATATGAGGAAGAATTTATTAAGCCTAGATCTGGATCTGCTTTTATGTTATGCAAATTACTAATAACAACCCTTCTTCATTACCAGCTCAGTGCCCAGTCAGGGTTATTAAATCCCCCCTTCCCTTCCTTCAGTCTACATCTATCAGGCTGCCACATTAGGCTGCAACACATAATCAGAATTCATAAAACCAGCCCAGGCTTGTACAGGGATTTGAGGCTGCAAAATTAAAACCTGAGTTGCAGAACAAGATGGGTTTTTGCCTGTTGTGAGAGGTATTTTGGGGCATGGTGTATCAAGTGAGGCATGACAACACCTTGTTTGTTTGTGATTATGAAAAATTTCACAACCACCATATAGTGGGGGAAAAAGTGAAGGGTTCATTTCCCTCACTGCTCTGCTCAGATTACACATGCTGCTTTTTGTATTTTCAGGAGCGGTTTCCACTGTGTTCCATCCAGATGTGCAATCATCCCCTGCAACTCCTTGCTCTGCTTTCATGCTGGAGCTAGCTACAGTGGGCTGGGGTGCCTGTCACACCCAGCAGGGCTGAGAAAACATTTCTACATTCTGGGTGATGTTTAGACATTCACACTTGTAAGACAAATCTTATTTCACCAAAAAATCTTTGAGTGTGTTGGAGATTTGTTTGGGGGTCGTGTGAAATGCTGGAAGGTTGGAAGTTAGAAGGGCTTTTCATTATGTAAAATCAACAGTGTAAAAGAGTAGCCATCTCAGACTCATTTGTTGCTGGATAGTTGAGGGCAGTCTCCTGGGAGGCAGATGTGAATTAAACTTTAAAGATGTGTCCCAGAAGTAAAGCCCATTTCTCCTCAGTTTGGGATGACCATACAACCACTGAAACTGGATAAATCAGCTGAGGACAATAGCTGCTTCTCTGGCTTCTGTATGCTCTGAAAATATCAACTCAATCAAATCCTGTAGGTGAGAAAAGTAAAGGAAAACCTTGTTTTGTGGATGTGGATGGGACTTTGTGTGGGCTAAACACCAACTGTTCAGCATCTTTTGTGGATGGATCTGGCCCAGCTGATCAGAAGTGGCATGTGCTGAGTGAAAAAATACATATCTGAGGGAGTTCCATCGTTTTATGGACAAAAGGGAGAAGAAAAAGGCATTCCTGAGAGTTTCATTTTCTAAGCAGGGGAAAGTTATCAGTGTTCTTCCCAGAGCAGTTCCAAGAGCTGTAATTATGCTTTTGTGTATCAAAGGAAAAGGGTGTTTACACTTGACCTAGTCTCTGGTAGATGAGATATTCTGTCTTGGGAAATTGTCACCTTCAGGCTGGCTGCTCTCACACAGCTAATTCAGAGCACAATTTTCCCCCCACAGTGTAGTTGTAGCAACCTGCCACAGTGTTCACCCAAGGCAACAGCAGTTTTCTCTGCTTTCACAGACTTTAGGTCAGACTCTGGCCTGACAAAAAGTGCTAATGTAGATTCTTCAGAGCTCAGTCTGTGATTTCTGCTATATAGCATTAACTTCATTTAAAAAAAGAGATATTTGTATCACAGCAAAACGCATGATGAACATCACAATTTAGATACAGGGTAATTACCTGTAGTGAAGTCTGGATTGGTGGGAGCATCACCAGCTCCTGCTCTTTCTGAACTCATGTCCAGCCTTTCCTTGCACCAGGTGTGCTGCAGGAAGGGCTGTGATGTGCACCAGTGGTCCCAGTGCAAGGACAGTCCCAGGATGAGGGCAGCTGTGTGCTGGGGGCTCTGCTGGTGCTGCTGTGGTTTGAGCCTCTGCTCAGGTCTCTCACAGCTCACTGATGAGCAGAGTAAGTAAGGACTACAAAGCTGCAGTCTGGAAACGAAAAATGGATGCTGGGCTATAAAATATTATGCAGTTAAACTAACAGCCCCCTTTAACAGCTAGAAATAAACTTCTTTGATGAGGGCTCAGCTATGATACCTTCATATGGAAATAATTTCAGAAAAGCTTCTAGAAAAGGCTTAAAACATGGAATTTAGTGAAATAGAGTTAAACAAATCACCAGACCCAGCCGTCCTTGCAGGGCTGTGGGATCGGCTGAGCTTTCTGGGGGCTCAGCACAGTGATGCTGAGCACGGGAGCCCCAAGGCGGGGGTCGCGGACACGAGTGGGTGGGATGGTGGGGTGCGATGGTGCCGGGTGCTCATTCCCAGCTGCGCAGCTCCATCTAGGGGATGCTGCCTGCCCGGGAGCAGCTGGAGCTCGGCATCTCCTGGGCGGGATTCCGGGAAATTGGGTGCTCCGAGCCAGGGGGATGCTGTGGGTGCAGGAGCCCCAGATTGTGGCGTCTCCGGAGCTGCCCCAGCCCTGCTCGAGAGAAAGGACTTTGTCATCTGATGTGCACCAGCAGGGATTGAGCCTGGGAAGCACAAAAAGGATTCGGTGTTTTCGGCAGGCAGAGGTGACTCCTCTTTGCAACGATACTGGACACGAAGCTCTTAGAAGCATCCACTTTTCATCAGGTCTCTTCTCGAGCTTAACCTGGTTAAATTTCTTCGCTAAAAGGGTGGTCAAGCATTGGAAGAGGCTGCCCAGGAAAGTGATGGAATCACCGTGCCTGGAAGTGTCAAAAAAATGTGCAGATGTGGTGCTTGGGGGGGACATGGTTTACTCAAGGACCTGGCAGTGCTGGATTAATGGTTGGACTTGCTGATCTTAGAGGGCTTTTTCAACCTTAACGATTCTGCAGTTCTAAATTAACTCAGGCTTACCTCGAGTTAAGCCTCATTTGGTACGATTCACTCTGGTTCCCAATCCTCATCCCAGTGGTGAAAGGAGCTGTGAAATCCAGGGCTGGGAAGCAGGCTCAAGGGCACTGAGTGGAGATACTGCTCGCAGGGAGGAAAGAACAGCAGCAGCTGGGCTGGGGGAGCAGAGCAGCCAGGCAGCACCGTGCCTCTGTGAGCTGCAGCTTTGCTGTCCTCAGGGCCACTTCTTCTGCAGGCAGCAGTGACCTACAGTTAATCAGGGTAAAGCTTGGCATGCTGACAGGGCAAGTTTCTGGTATGGTTTTCTTGAATTACGTAGAAATGTCTTTAGTGAGGTTCTCTGAGGGGGACCTTGTTTCCCTGCTCCTCAGGAGTCTTTGCATTGCTCCTGTCCCATGAAGCCTCCCAGGTGGGAGAAAAACACATGAACAGTGTCGTGCTCTGGGAAGGAGTGGGGCATTGCAGCCTTCACATGTGGCATGAAGGGGGGTAAAAAAAGGCAGACCCTGTAGCGTTATGCACTATCCTTTATAGAAGAGGTAAATCCAGAAGCGTGCAGATTCTGAATGCCTAACACAGGCAAAGGGCTGTGAGCTCAAACTGTGAGTGAAGGCACTCTGCTCCAGGCTTGCTGGAGAGCTGATGAGTGGTAATATATGATCAAAGACTAATTGCCTTCAAATAAGAGGAAAACCAGCTCCAGGCTAGCTGACAGGGAACCTGCTGGCTCTGTCTGATGCATATTCAGAATCAGATCATCAGCAGAGAGTCAGCACATAAAGTCAAGTCTTTTGAGCAATGTTCATTCACCTGAAAGCCAAACTAAGGCTCTGGCTGGATTCAAATGTCTTTTGGGTGGGTACTGGATCCAAACAAATAATTCCTGTCACTGTAGCTGACCTTGGAGAATTTTATTAGTTAGTTAAGATGCCAAATGCTAAGGACAGAACTAAAGCCACAGTGTTAGTTAAAATTTAGCTACTCTATTTATTAAGTCTGGCTTACATCCTAAGTTCCTGGTATCCTGTATGGCTATAAGAGTATTACCATTCATTTTACTGGAGAGCGCAAATAACATCACTAAATCTCTCTGTTTCTCCTTCCCTCTATCCCTCAGACTCTCCATCTCTCCTCCCCTCTATCGCTCCATACTTCTTGTCCCTTCTTCCCTCCATACCTCTGTCATTCCATCCCTCAGTCTTTCCCTTTCTCCTTCTCTCCCTCTCTCAGTCTCTCCGTTTCTCCCTCCCTCAGTCTGTCCGATTCTCCTTCCCTCTATCCCTCAGTCTCTCCCTTTCTGCTTCCCTCCATCACTCTCTCCATCTCTCCTTCCCTCCTTCCCTCAGTCTCTTCGTTTCTCCTTCCCTCCCTCTCTCCCTCCCTCAGTCTCTCCGTTTCCCCTTCCCTCCCTCCCTCAGTCTCTCCCTTTCTCCCTCCCTCAGTCTCTCCGTTTCTCCTTCCCTCTCTCCTTTCAGTCTCTCCCTCCGTTCCCGTCCCTCAGCCGGGCTCCCTGCAGTACTCACCTCCCACCGCTAGGCCGCGCCATCCCCGCGGTTGCTATGGCGACGGCGGCGCCGCTCCCCGCGCAGGCGCGGCCCCTGCGGCGGTTCCGGCGGGCCCGAGGCGGCGGCGATGATGGAGCGGTGCGGGCCGGGGCCCGTGAGCGCCGTGCCGGTGGCCGAGTTCAGGCCGTGAGTCCCGGGGAGGGCGGGCAGGAGAAGGGCCCGGCGGTGGGATGAGGGGAAAGCTGCGCGCTGGGCCCCGGGGAGCGCGCCTGGCACCGTCAGCCCGCCATGCGGCTGCAGCCACGGGGCACCCGGGGAAGAGCGGGAGGGGAGCGGCAGCTCGGGCCAGGAGGAGCCGGAGCGGGTGGAGGAGGAGGCCTCGGGCCAGGAGGAGCCGGAGCGGGTGGAGGAGGAGGCCCCCGGGTTGCCTTGGTCACGCTGTATAACCCTGGGCCACCCCGCATCCCCAGCGTGGAGGCTGCCGGCCCCCGGGGAAACGTGCCGAGCTAGGCTGAGCTTATACACGAATGTTTGTTTTTGCCGCGTAGGGAAGCGATGAGAGTATGTCAGTGTAACAAAAGTATTTGTCAGCAGTGGAGTTTTTAACTTTGGTAATAAGCTGGAGGTCATCTTACTCTTCTGTGGGTAAGTGTCGATAGAATGGTTTCTGATTTCCACAGGGAAATTATGAATGCAGTTACATCCTCCACCCTGACAGTCCTTCAGGCAAACGCTAGTAAAGGAAAAGAATTCGGGTGTTTTTCTTTTTTTAACCTACCTAAGTGATGGCAGTACATGAGCAGCCAGAAGTGCTGTTGGCTGCAGCGTAGAGGCTGTGCATGGCTCCACATGACTGTCAGAGGATGAGATTTTTTTTTTTCCCCATTTCCACTTTTTTCCCAAAGAAAAGCACACATTTTCGTGTTTCAACGCCTTAAGGACACATATCTTTGAAAGCCAGAAGGGTATTGCCTGGCTTACATGTTTACTTTAGCATGAAATAATGTACTCAGCCGGGCAGAGTCAGTGAGAACTGGTGGAAGCACACACAGAACGAGGCTGGCTGTGCTGTTTTGTAAACACAACACGTGTTCTAGCAGGTCGAGTTCAAGTGTATAAACCTTACCAAGTGCATAAACCTTCATAAGACCTCTCTTGTTCAAGGTCTTCTAGGTTGAGGTCTGTGAAGGCAAAGTTTTGGTGTAGTGGCTCTGTGTTCTGACTGTTACTGCACTTATCCCAGCTTTCTTAGTTAAAAAGTGAGAAATTATTTTTAAATAGAGGAAGAAGGTCTAATAAAAAGGAACTTGGAGTAGTAAGCTGTTACATTTATTTGGTGTACTTCCCCTTCTATCCCAGCCTGTAGGATTTGTCATTTTCCTGGCCTTGTAGTTACTTTTTAAAAAATAAAAGGAACTTGACAAGTTTTAATGCAGAATACTGTCATATGACATGTGCATGTTTAACTAATATTAGATATTTAATAATTACACAGTAATGCACTGATAAACACATTAACCCTCCTAAGTTATAATGCTTGCAAAACAGTAACAGGGAAGGGTCTAAAGATTGTTTTAATTTTGGTTGTGAGCTTAGACTGGCAGAATCATTACATTGTTTTGAATACTTTCATTTTTATTGCAGCCAACAAATGCATACTTCACGTGTTCATTGCTTCCAAACAATACACTTACTCAGTTATTAAGAAGTAATCAGCTCCTGTTTGGAACAAGTGCTTGTCCTATTTCAGGCATATATATTGTGACTTTATTTTGTGTGTAACTTCTCTTATTTATTTCAGAAATGAGGGTTCATTAACATCAACTTTAAGAACGCTTCTGTTCTTCACAGCTCTAATGATTACATTACCTGTTGGGCTATATTTTTCATCAAAGGCTTATGTATTTGAAGGTAATTTTGTTTCTGCCAATTATCATTGTTATTACAAAAATAGAGGAAAAGCACAATCCTCTAATAGCATCTTTGTTCTTCCTGTTTTGAATATTTGTTTCCCTATATAGACAAAAGGGCCTGTAATGTCTAATTAGAACAGAAGATTTTATAAATTTTCAATGTATCCTTCCCTGCATTGTGGTCTGCTTTTTTTTTTCCTTTTTTTTCCCTTTTTTTTTAATTTGAGGTGTAGCAAGCTGAGCTTTAACTTTGCTGTGTCAGTTAATGGCAAGATCTGTAGGCACTGAAAGGATTGTCTTTGCAGGGTGATGGTTTTGGAGTGCTGTAATGTGTCAGGTTTGTTTGCTTTTGGGGAGACTATTGGGTTTTTAAAAATAATTAAGGGGAACAGTATTTCAGTGTTTGGTCTTCTGATATTTGAAGGCTTATTCTTTGAGATGCATTCATGTATCTTAACTGGCAGGGCATTATTGTTTTACAGTCTAAATACAGAAGGTAATAGTCTTCTAAATTTAATTGTTCTCCTGTTTTCTGCTGTTTTAGTGGCAAATTATTACAGAATTCTCCCCTTCTTGCTCCCACCACCCTTTCCCATTTTATTGCCCCACAAACAGAGTTACCTTAAGGAAAAAAAGGATGTTGAGGTTCATTTGGTGCTGGAAGGTACTAACAGAAAAAGTGAATGTTGTGGAACTCTAAGCTGTTAACACCAAATCTAGGGTATTTTATCTGAAATATTGAATACTGCAGTGTTGCTTTGTTGCAGAAATAGTTTCAAGGCCTTTAGCCATCACGGTGAATTCTCTCCTGTGAATGGTTTTGACCTCAGACTTTTGATACAGAAGTGAATGTAAGTTTAGTCTTTAGGAAGAATTGTGGCTTACCATGTCAGAGTTCCTAGCTCATAACTAACATGCTTTCCTTTCTCTGTTTTCTCAGGTTCCTTGGGAATGTCTGACAGAGACAGCTATTTTTATGCTGCCATAGTTGCTGTGGTCACTGTTCACGTGGTGCTTGCTCTCTTTGTTTATGTGGCCTGGAGCGAGGGCTCGCGGCAGTGGCGCGAAGGCAAACAGGACTAAAACGAAGATTATCTGATGGCCACAGACTGTAAAGCAGATTTTTTTGTGAGCTGAAGGAAAAGCATTCTTGCAAATGTGTAATACACATGCACAAAGAGGAGGCTGATGCCTCGGTTGTGGTTAAAATAACACTTGTGCTTATCTTGACTGTGTACTGGTGTTTTCTGTAATGGTGATGGAAGTTGTTCTTTAGCCAGCTTCTACTGTGTTGAGCTGAGGAGGCCTTCACTTGCAATTAAAGTGGAATAATTACATACTTTTGAAAATTCCTGTAGCTACTTTTGCCATGTCTAGTATTTTTCTGGCTTGCTCTGAAAATAATATTGGCGTGAAGCAAGCATTACATTTTCAAGGAATTCAATTGCTGCTTTAAAAAAGCTACATCACTTAATATCCAGCTACGGTGGAAAAGATGGAATTTCACTTTGCTGTGGACAGTTTCCTGATTTATGTGTATTGTGGTTTAACCCCAGCCAGCAATTGAGCTCCATGCAGCTGCTCACTCACTGTGACCCCTCAGTGGGATAAATGAGGGAATCAGAAAAGCAAAGTGAGAAAACTCATGGGTCAAGATAAAGACAGTTTAATAGGTAAAGCAAAAGCTGCACACTAAGTGTGTTGGTTTTTGTACAAATTCAAACCATAGCCCCATAGCAGCTGTTATGAAGAACACTACCTCTATCCCAGCCCAAACCAACACAGTGGGATAGATGTAATTAATCTATTTCTGTGTTTAGAAGTAATTTCAAAACCAGAATTATTTAGAAACTCAGGTGATGTCTTTCTAATGTGAAGTACATTTTTTTTTTCCAATTATATTTTTTTATTGCGGTGTAAAATCAAATCTTTAATTTCCTTTTGGGAGGACTGTGGTATTACACATTGCTTATCTTTCTCCTCTACTACAGTTTATCCTGATAATGCAAAGGAATGGGCATAGCATATTTTTTGTGTGTCTTTAGACAGGCATGTATCTCCTTAACATTTGCTAAAGTTGGATTTCCTATGGTAAAGCAGTGTCAGTGACAGTCATAAGCTGCTGTAATGGCTGGTAGGGGAAGGAGCAAGAGAAAAGAAGCTGTAAATGTCTGAAAATTATGTTCTTTATGATGCAGAGGAGACAAAAATGACCACATGGAATATTGGCTTCTCTTCATAACTGCTTACTTGTACACTGTGAAATGATACAATATGTTGATTGTTTTCTTTTTTCCTTTGTTGTGCATAGTCAAATCTTAGTGAGATTTTTGTGTTGTAAGATACCATGAATTTCATTCCACTGTTTTGCTGTTGCTAGCAAGCTTTTTAATCTCTGGCTAAAACATTCTTCCTAAAGTTCCAGCAAGACAAACTTTCTTAACCCTGATGATGGCTGTTAAGCTGCTGTGCTTGAGGTCATTCTGTTAATTTGAATTTTCCAATTTATTGTATTAGTTTAGCCTTTCTTGGAAGTTTTTTTTCTTAATATGGGGCTTGGCATAGTTTTGGTGCTGCATTTTGGTGTCTGTGGTAAAATTTACATATAAATGAGGCAAAAATTGGTTATCTGTGCCCAGTGGCTTGAGAATTATGTCCCCAAGCCTCATTCCTGTCTTGTCCACCCCAGTCCCAGGTGTGCACAACCTTCTGCACTGTGGCACACTAACGCAAATCAGTTTTTACCCTTGGTTCCTGCCGTGTTACCTTTTCTCATCCAGCCCCCTCTGTCAGGCTGCTGCTGGCAAACTGGAGAATCTTCTCAGAGTACTTGAAGTGCAAAGTCAGTTTGTACATGGGCACCTTGGCTTCCTGTTCTGCAGTGTGTGAAGTGAACGTTGTGGAACAAATACTGCCTTTTAATAAAGACCCACCCTGCAATACAAGATCCAGTGAACAATGTGTGATGAACACTTTCTGAATAATGTCTTTAATACTCCACGTGTAGAGTACAGCTTAAAGCAGATATATAGCCCTGCTCAATAACTTAGCTTTTTTATTTATTCACAGTGGAGAATAAATGAAGAGTTACACTTAGGAAATAAAGAAGTTGAAGTTTATTTGGTACTAGAAGACAATGCCAGAAAAAGATGAATGTTACAGAAGTCTAAGATGCTGACTCCAAGGGGAGCATTCTCTATTAGCTGGCTCCTGTGCTATGTCTGGTTTATGTTTGATGTAGCAGAATCCCTAGACACAAAGTTAATTTCCTAGGAATAACACGAAAATAATTCCTTATTATAACTGTTTAGTTAAAAAAACCTGACCAGTTTGTCCTCTGCTGTATGTGCAGGCACTGTAATGTCTCAGCAGTTGGGAGTAACGAGCTGAGCATTAATCCATCCATTGGAAGATCCTTGAAGGTAATGCTTTGATCCACAATGGCATTCACAGTGAGAAAACCCCAAGAAAACAGCCAAACACAAAACAACAACCCTACCCCCCCAAGCTGCTGTGTTATTTTCACTCTCAGGCATGAGACTCTAGATTTGCCTTGCTGCTAGAGCAGCACGACAAACTAGAGGGCAGGCTGGGCTGCCTGATCACTCTGATGGGCCAGGGGAAGATGTGGTGCTCGCTGAGAAATTACGTTCTCACCCAGTGCGTTGGTTAACAGTAAAATGTTTGATGTTAGTGCAGTTTTGGTGGGTTTTAGCCTGCTGTGGCTGCTATAGTTAAACTCTGCTCAGGCTTCTGGCAGCCCTCACTGCTGGACAGGGTGTGCTAAGAGCATCAGGCAGGGCCTTGGTTGGTTCTAGTTCAAGTGAGTAAGAGATGAGAAAGCAAAGAGCCCTTAAAGAACCAACTGAGCCACACATGTGTGACAAAATACCAGATTTGGGGTATGACAAGTGTAGGTAGGGTGCAGCCCATGGGGTGAGAGGAGAAGGGTCCTGTGGAGCAAAGGAGTGATTTAGGGAGATGGGGTGAGGGCTGGAATGTGCTAATAAGCATGGCTTGATACATGATGGCAGAGGCACCATATGTTCTGTTTGGAGGTGTTTATTGCACTGATTTTCAAGGGATTATGCAGAACCATTGGTCTGAAATATTGAATGTAAATAATACAAAATAGTAAGCTAATTCCATTTTAAACTTCCAACTAAAGTCGTTCATAGGTTGACAGCTTTGCTGTATGAGATCTAGGACACATTTATTCACTTTATCTTGTACAAAGCAGCACTGTTACTGGCTCTGAGTCATCTCATAGGGCATGGTTAAGCCCCTGGAGTGTAAATATTTCTTTAAAAATACCAAAGAGCAACTGCCACCCTAATGCTTCATTAGCTGCAATCAGCTGGCAGTTTAAGAGTAATACAGAAGCTCCTTGTTTGAAGGTGACAGAGAGCAGAACTTGTGTCTCTGCAAGAGGAGGCCCTCAGGTGCTTGAATGGAGCTTTCAAGAAGAAATTGCTGTGTGATTCAGGGCCCCCACAGTCATTCCCTTATCTGAAGATACACCAGTGTCTGAATTTCTGAGCTGTTGGCGTAGAGCCTGGGTCTCTTTGTTAAGAGAACACAGTGTTGTGTAACAATGCTGAGCTGTTGCTGTAAGACTGGAAATGGAGGTAAACTCTTGGGACTTGAGCTCTGTTTGAACCTAAGGCAGTAACAAAAGGGATGGAGAAAATGCATGTGGATTCCTGTAGAAAGCAGCTTTTTTAGGTGCTGGTCTCCCAGTTCTGACACCACAAGACAGAGGCAATCAAGGTCCTGTTTCAAAAGGCAGGGATACAGACTGGGAAGCTTTATGGAGAAGGATGCCTGGGGTGAAGAGCTGGGAAAGTTGAGTACTTAATTTGGTGACTGGCTGGCTGAATTCCTGGGATGGAGATTTTTTTAGTGCTGGTTTGCTGTCATGCTTCTCAGCCCTTTTGTCCTGTCAGCTTTGGATGGGATGTTCTTGCTGAGATGATTCTCCTGTTTGCCCACTGTTTGGAGGGGTGATCAGGTGCTTACCTGCAGCTGTGCTCTTCAAAGAGTACAAACTGCTCACAGGCCTGCAGAAAAAGCTGGTGCTGCTCTCAGTTGGCACATGAGACACTGTGGTTTAATAGTTTTAGTGGAAATGGCCCAGGGCATAGGCACAGGGGATATGTTATTAATTAAAACTGTTCATAATTGAAGAATGGTTTATGAGTGAGAGTAATAGCAGTCAGAGATTAAGAACAAACACTGCCGTGGGTGTGGGCCCATGCTGCAGGCACCATGGAGGAGATGTTTAATACCTTTGCAGTTCTTCATCCTCAAGATGCAGTTTTTCTGAGCATGCTTGAGTCATTAATGCAGTTCTGCTAATGTTAGAGATCAACTGGAAGTTTGGCTTCACAGCTGGAATGCTGCTCATTTCAGAGGATCGAGTCTTTAATATGTAAGTGGTTTTGTGTCTGACAGAGAACACAGAAGAACCCACTTTGTTCTCAAACCACATCACTTTGAGCACTGAGCACATTCCTAGAATAATTCCTACAGAATTACCAAGTGTTGGGTGATTCCTAATGTGAGCACTATGATAGAGCATAGAATTTTCTTTACAAACTTGTGTTATGTCTTCAGTACAAATCTTTTTTTCTTCAGAGTAGTGTATGCCCTCACCAAAATATTCAAACCACAGGTGATTCTGATGATCTGGGTGTTGGAACTGTTTTGATGGCTGTTTGTGTTAGGTGCAGCTACCTGTTTAAATATGGAGTTTATAGCTCATCATCTGCAGGTTTTGCCCAGTATCCCTGAGACTTGGGTAGACACCAAATCCTGTGTTTAATAGAGATCTCTCTGCTGGTCTTAATGCTTAGGGGCTTCAACCCAGTGAGAACTGGAGCTTGGGTTTTATATTTGAATTATAATGGCCTCTCTCTATGTGATAATGACTGACTGATCATTAGCCAGTTCTTTTATTCTTATCTAGCATTAAGCCATTTCCTTTATTCCTATCTAGTTTTCATTTCTAACCTGTTAGAGTTCTGCGAACAGCAGCAAGTCTCTCACTCCTTTAGTACTTCTCCCTCTTAACTTTCCTTATCAAGTAGATTCCATGGAATCAGTGGATACCTGGACTTTCACCTAATTTTGCATAGCTTGATGCTCTTCAAGCCTTGCAGACATTGTAGCCCATGCTTTACTTATTTGTCAGTTCTGAATATTCCATTAAACCCCTGTTTCAGCACCTTTTGCCATTGTTCAGCTGGCTTTAGACTTCTTGGGTTTCTTTCAGCTGTTCCTTTTCTCTGTGTCATCATTTCCTTCCACATCTAAAACCTCAGAGTAATCAAAATTGAATTTTTGATTCAATTCAAACTGGAGGATGGTGCTGCACTTGAAGGGTGCCTTTCCATTATCTCTTCAGTGGTGGGAGTGCTGGGCTTTTGTCCTGCTTCACACTTGAAGAGCACATCCCTTCATGTGGCCACAGGGTTCAGCTGGGAATGAGTTCAGTGCTCAGGATGCAGAATGTGCATATGGTGCTATCCTGGCATGAGACAGGAAAAGTACAGCAGTGAGCAAATGATAAAGGAATTAAACTAATATACAGTCCCTATTTTATCCTGTATGCCTTGGGGTATGTGCATGTCTTAGTCTTAGCTCTAAGCAGTGCATTGTTTGGGAAAGTACATTCAAGCATGACTAATCTGCGTTTGTCTCCCTCTCCCAAAACATTGTTTCGTTTGAAATGTTTCCTTTCTCCGTATTTAAAGAATATTCTTTCATAATGCAAAAGCTATTTTTCATTTTTCTAGAACAATTGGTTGAAGTGTTTCTATTAATCTTTCTATTATTTAAGCACTTCTATCTGCAATACACAATAGCAACAAATGAATTGATTTTTTTTTGAGGCAAGTTGCTTTTTATCCTACAGAAACAATGACTCATGAGATTTATCCAACCCTCATCTGTATTCCTCCCCCAACGAATAAGTTAAATGTGAATTTTGTGTTTGTATTAAAAGACAGCCTGTGTGAACCTCACCAGGGAGCTTGTTTGAACATGGAGTTCACAAGACTAAAATTCCTTGCCACAGTAGAACTGCTTCATTGGGCGTTAAGGGGCTTTGCAAAGTTTACTCCCTAAGTGAGGAGAACAGCATTAGATTTAATTCATTGCTCACATTTACAGTTATCCTAGTCTGGTGTGCACTTCATCATGATGCCAGAAGGTTTGTGGTTCCTGTAATGCTTTGTCTTTGGGCCTGTTAATCCTGCACATGGAGAGCATCAGGATGTACAAGATTCTACACTCACACTTCTGCCTTACACCTCAGTCAGAATTATGGTTGCAAACTTCCATGAGAATTCTGTCAGAAATATGTTGGGCAGCTCTATGAATAAGCAAGGAATGTCTTAAGTTTAATGGGTAGTATTTGCTTTCTCCTATCCCATATCCAGATAACTGCAAGAGAAAAATCCTGTGATTCACTGCAGGGCAGTAGGCCAAGAAAGATTTTAAATTTCTCTCACAAAATGGATTTCATTTGGCTTTGGTGGCCATGGTTTCATGGACACTTCAGCACTAGGACTGACCTAAGTACAAGTCAGGCAGGGTTTTCTTTGAGTAGATTTCTCTTGGCTGTTATTGACAGCTTTCCTTAATTTGATTTTCATGAGTGATGTGTTGATTTGACATAGTGTGCATGAGCTGAATGTAATATTCCAAATTTAAGACTGCAAGGTAAACAAATTCCCAATGCAAAAGGCAGTCTCAGAGACTTCCAAAGCCACCTCATGATAAAAGTAATTTCAAAGTAAAAATCTGTGTGCTGAAAAATATTTAATTTCACAGAAAAGTAATTTAAGCAGCATGTATTTTTCAGTTTGATGGTATTCCATACAATGTAGTATTAGTTTCCTTGTTCATTTGTAGGTGTCTGCTCATTAAGTAAGATCTTCTTTACAAAGTGTAGGGGCTGTTTAAATGCTTTAGGGGATGAATATATTTATTATGAGCTGATAATCCTTGTAACTTGTTACATTAAAATATAAATGGATTATATTCCGATGAGAAGCATGAAAGTGATTACTAAACTGTGGAAATAAATGTGTTAGAACCCTAAATAGTGTAATAATCCTCTAAGAGGAAATTGCACCTCATTCATTTGTAATGGTGTTATGATTGGCTTTGTTTTAGTTCAACTTTTGAGTCAATGCTTCCATGAAATTCTCATGACTTGCCTTCCAAAATGACATCAAATACAAAAGGAGAAAAACAGTCTTGACAAAACCAGGTCACTACATCAGCAAGAGCAGAGTGGGCTGAGCAGCTCTGCTTCCTAAATCAAAGCCTTGCTGCAGGAGCACTGCTGTGCTCCCATTTTTGTGTCACAAGAGCTGTTCTCAGCAGTGAGAGACCAAAAATTGTCCGGAAAAACTGACAAAACCAAAAACTTCAGGAAGAAGGCTGAAGGCTCTGGCCAAAGCCTGGTGCCTATCTCCTCAGGGTGCTGCTCTGCTGAAAGGAGGATGTGGAGGTCCTGGAGGTGTCCCTTTTGGGAGATGTCCTGGTCCAAGCTATACTTTGTAGCCAGGACTGCACAAGGAATGAGGGGGAGTAGTGAGTCCTTTGTGCCTACATCAAGCAAAAATCCCAGCAAGGGATCTGAGGTGTTCTGCCAGCCCTGTCCTTCCAGAGGTCCTTTCATAGTCTTGGCCAAACTCCCAAGTGTGGGAGAGACTAAGGGTCTTCTAAAGGATACACGTCTGGACTGTCAGGGAAATGTGTTGACCAGCAGCCTATCTCAGTGTGCCTTCAGAGCAGGGAGCTGTCAAGAAAACCACCATCTCCCTCTGCTGCCTCAGTTCCTGTGTGTCCATCAAGGGGCAGAGAGGGGGATTCAAATACACACACAGGGCTATGCCCGATTTTGAAGCTGCCATTTCGTCAAAATAATTCCGTGTACAATTTGGCTGCCTGCAGTGGTGGGGTGGGACCTAGAATACATTCAGGAAGAGGAATTTCCTCCTGGATCCTGTGTGGCTGTATCCTTTTTTGTAAAGGCCCGATATAGTGTCTATAGACAAAACCAAACAAAATAATTATAGCTGGCAGAGCCTGGTAATTAATGTCTAGTACAACCTACTGTAACATACTGCTGCTTTTACATGTGTTTTGTGCAAAATGCTCGTTTGCTGCTGTCTGACAGGGAGAGGGTGACAAATCCTACAGGAAGAAGGAAATGTACTTTCCATCTTTGGGTGTTTTAATTAAATTAACTGCAGTGGCAGAAATGGCCAAGTGCCAGGGCTTTTCCTGCGAGCACTTTGCAGAGAGGGGACAGGAGGCTCACACAGGTGTCTGTGCTCAGGAACATCATCTCTTCTGGCTAACAAGCCTCACTCTGTGTTGGCAATTTACTTAATGAAGAAAAGACCTTCCCCTGTGTCTGTGACCACGTTGGTGCAAGGATTTGGTGTTTCCCTGTGAGTAGCCATAACAGCAGACAGTCTCTGGCAGGTTGCACAAAAGCCATCCAACAGGAGATGTAGCAAATGCTAATGGAAGCCACATGGCACAAGCTTTGCTCTTTCTGTGGAATACTTCAGGGAAGATTTAGCAGAAGCAAAGACCTCTTCTGAGGCTTGGAATGTGACAGTGTGCAATGTCACCTAACAGAGCTACTACTGCCTGCTGAAACCTGGAGTCTGCTCCTGCCCTTGAGATCCAGAGGCTGCACCTCGTTGGCTGAGACATCCCAGTTTCCAGGTAATGTAGCTCACAGAGGGGTTCAGATCAGCTGCCTCTCCCCACACCTTCCTGCTGCCCTGCAAGTGCTGCAGGGGCATGGAGACGGGGCACCAGGGCATTTGTGAGTCTGTGTCCTAGGGGACAAAGCAAATGCTGAGCACAAGCTGCCATCTGCCCTGATCCAACAGGTTATCCAGAGGTGGAAACCAGAGAAGGAAAAGAGAAACTTACTCTTTTTTAATATTAGGAGGACCTGCCTATATTTTACTCCATGCAAAATAGATGACTTCTATCACCTGGGACTTCTCTGTGTAGGATTTTGAGCAGAGCAAGCTAATAATGACTGAGTCTCGTGGGGATTTAAAATGGAATTCTTGCTTCTTGGTGTAAATAGGAAGTGATAGTGTAGCATGTAGGAGGTCTTTAATCTTCTAGATTTATTACATTTTGTGGAAGTATAATTTTTTTAAAGCTTTTTGTTCTATCTTGAACACTGGCAGAGACAAGCAGGTAACTGAAGGTACACACAGAGCATTTTAATGGGGCTTTTTCCTGAATTCGTCTGAAACCAAGCCCCCTCTGACCACAGCCCCACCCTCTCATCTGCATTTCGTAAGGGTATTACCGCTGTAATTAATAGGACTTGTATAACAGTACCTAATTAAACTCCGATCATATAGTGTAAATTTAACTTGATTATCATTAGCCTCAGTGAACTCTGCAGGAGATTAATCCTGGTGATTCACTCAGCACAGAGAGCACCAGCAGCAGCTCTGCGGAGGACCAAAATATTAATGAACAGCAATGCTCTGTGCCCCCAAACCCTGCAAGGTAGGTCTGGGTCCTGACAGTGGCACTGGTGTTGGGGAGGGGTCTCTGCTGGGCTGGGAGGCTCCTCTCCCCATTTCCAAATTGCTTAAAAGCCACTGGAATGCCAGCAGGCTTCCACGGCGCTGCTCTTGAATCACTGAATAAGGAGTCTGTGAGAGGATTATGGCTTACGTAAGAGTTTTATGTCTGTCCTAAAGCTGCAGCCCCTGTGCATTTGTGCACTGTGTAGGGTGTCTGCCAGTGATTTGTGGACACCACAATGTCCTGAGTGACTGCGAGCCACATTTTGTTTAGGATTGTTACAAATACAGGACCTGGTCCCAGTCTTATGAAGGGTTTAGTCTGTGGGAAGAGAGGAGAGACAATTATATTATAATTTTTAAATATTAATTCCTGCATGTTAAAATGCTGTATACTTTGTTTCTGCACGTTGTGCTGGAGAATTCTTTGTTTAAAAAAACCAAGCCTTTGGTAAAATATTGGGTGTTTTTCTGTATGTAGTCCCAAAGTACAGGGCATGGGGTTTGGCTGAACACATCTGTTTGTTTGCTGCTAATAATAGCTTAATCAATGGGACTGATTCCTGCATATTCTCTGTCTGACAATAGCCCAGATGACAGCAAAAAAAAAGGTCTTTTGAACGTGTCACTTTTTCATTTGTTGTTTCTTTGCTTAATTAAAAGCAAAGAGAAAGTTTTACTCCTGTTTGCATGAATGGTCACATCAAACAGTAGAGGAAAATCTAGGCCAAGCTGCTTTCAGTGGGCTAAGGAACATTATACCATTGCACCGCTTCCTTTCACAGTACCAATGCCTCTTCAAAAACATCAGGCACCTTTTGGAATTTCTTTGAAACTGTTAGTTTTGCTTTCCACAGGTACCCCATAGCCCACCTTGCCCCCCAGCTCGCTGTGGCACAGCTGTCTGTAGGATTTGTGTCCATGTGGGGTGGGAAGGAGAGGGATGTGCACGGGGCGCATCCTCGCTGCCTGCAGAAATGGTGCTGCTTATATAACGCTGGGAAACGAGGTGAAACTCTGTCAACTCTCCTGCAGGAGCTTTCAGAGGGGTTGGGGCTGCTGGCTGCCTGAAGGGTAGGTCAGGGATGTGTTCCTCAGGGTGGGCTGTGTGTTGGGGTCAGTGTGTGCAGTGCTGAACAGGGGCTGCGGTGTTAATGGCTGAGATATCAGTGCACGCGATGGTGCCTCGAGCAAACACGGCCACCCAGCACCTGAAACAGGTCATTTTAGGCTGTTGCTGCTTTGTGAAACAGGTCTGTAATTTGTCTGTGCTGTTTGTCTGTTTGTCTCAAACACAATTAAAAACAAGCTGTGCTTAAGCCACAATGGCTTTCCTTTAATAGTGGTAATAATACTTTGTGAGAGAAGGCTGTGCTCAGGCTGGGAAATGCTTTATATCAAATGATCCAGGATGCTGATACTATTCAGAATGTAACTTGCTGGGGCTTTGCTGTTGTTCTTTGCATTTGCTATTGTTTCTTGCACTTGCAGTCTTGTACCTGTTTGCAGCACAGTTTCTGTGCTTGCTTATCTGAGTACAAATGTTCATGTTGACTGATGAGTGTGTGCTGGATTATTGTGTCCCTGAGTGCTGGATGTCCATGTCTATTTTCAGACTGGGACTGTGGGTCTGGATGTGTTTGCCACTGTCATGGAAGAGTTACTCGTGTGCATAGCACTCTCGTGGAGCTACTGTCAAATGTGCCTCTCAGAGCAGAAAGCAATCTTGGTTTGCAACAAGATGAACAAAAGGAATGCCTGAGCTTTTCAGGGTTATATTGTGGAAGCTGTGTTTGCACTGTAAGTACTGTCTGTGCTTCATATACCTGAGAGCTGCTGGGGGAACTGGCTTCCTTGCAGAGACAGAGGGGCTGTGCATCCACAGCACAGGCAGCTGTGAGCTCAAAAGATTCCAACAGCAAGAAACGGAGCCCAAATGAACCTAAACAAGCAAGGGATCTCAATTATTCTCAAACAGAAATGCTTGTTCTTGAACAGTCAGATGTCTGAATCCAGAGCAGCCTCAGGCCGTGGGACTGGCACTGTGAGGGTGAGCATTGTCCTAAAATGAACTGTGCAGCAGGAAAATCAGTTGGTATGAGATACAGGCTCGTATTCCCCTGGGACTGAGCATCTCTTGTACTCAATTTTTAGACTCCTTTTTTGTTACAGTCTAAAAGGCACTTGATGTCACAATTCCTGTCACTTTGGCTTTTGCATTTGTTCCTTGTGATGTTCCGCTGGAATAGCAGCCTGCCAGGGCCCACATCCTATATCCTATTTCATCTTTGTTCTCTTTCTCTTGCTGTGCTTGAGTCCAGTGGTCCCATAGCTCTGGCTGGTCCCTGACTGGTTGTGTGGCCTTTGTGTGAGGAGCTGGATGTAAACACAGGGGCAGTGTCTCCCTCCAGGCTCAAGGGAGCTGCACAAAGAATTCTTCCTCTGTTTGCATCCTTCTTTGTCCACCTGCAAGAGCAGTCTGGCCCTTACCTGCTGCCACAGAGCACCCTGGGGAAGGTGCTGAGCCCTGTCAGGGAAAAGGGGCACTGATACTGATTCCTTGGGGAGCTGAGCCTAAGGCAGACTGATGAATTGCATTGTTTTCATCGACTCAAGTAACCTTTTTATTAGATTACCATTCCCTTCACAGACTCAGGGACCAGAGTAATAAAGGTAATGAAGGATGAGTAATAAAGGCAAGCAGAGATGCTTATCTATCCTAGTCCCTCTGACATGCCAGTCCATTGAACCTGTTTGCTGTTTGGACCTCATCTTAGTTAGAAATCGATTTTGTAGGTGTGTGAATTGGGAACTCCCCTGCTCAAAGCCCTGCTTCAGCTCTATGGGACATACTGTGCCAGGCTGTATGGTTATTAATAAGCTGATTTTGTTAGAGAATGGAGCACCATGTCTGAGCTCTTGTGGCAGGCAGGCTAATGATATTGGACAGCAAGCAACTGTCACTTTTGCTAAATCTGTCATATTGTGAGTAATCTGCTTACAGCATGCAGTGAAGGTGGGCAGAAAGACAGGCTAATCCACCTTAGGGCTCTACCCAAAGTGAAATTTGGAGTCTGCTTTTCTCAGGAACACAGTTATCCCTTGGAAACTGTTGTCTCAGAAGCGCAGAGAAAGCTAAGAACAGGCATCACTTCAGCTGAATAAACTCCATCTGTGTGTCCACTCCAGGTCTTCTAGACCCTCATTCCTGAGCAATGATAAAATAGGACTTCTTAGGAACAGAAGTGACACGGAATTTGTCAGAAAACATGTCCTTGCACATTGCTTAAAAATGCAGCACAGATTTGGAAGCAAATCTGAGGATTTTCTTACATGGAAAAGGGGAATGAGTCCTGGTCAGCAGTCCTGGACTCTCAGCAAAGCTTTCATGGCTGGGAGCCGTGGAAGTAGCACACAGAGAGGCTCTTGGTTATCTCTGTTTCCAGTGCAGCCAGATCCCAATTGCTGGGTCCCAGTGGGTCACACCTGCAGCAGTGTGGGTGCAGTCCCTGGGCTCTGGGATGGGTTTGGAGGGGCAGGAAGGACGGGCACTCACTTCTGCTGACTCCTTCCTACACCTCCTCCTGCTGATGTTCAGCCCCAGGTTGTTCTTCCCTGTTGCTGCCTTAGGCATGAGTGTCTCTTCATGCCTCTGTGGTAGGAAAGCAGTGTATTTCTCCTAGGTTTCTCTCTCTCTTTTACCATTGAGACTTCACCCATGCCCAACGTGTTTCTTCAGAAACAATCCCCCATTTTGGCCTCGTTTGGCCAAAGTGCGTAGCAGTTCCTTGAATTTGAGTAGATAAATAATCATATTGATGGAGGTGCTGCTTAATGTTAAACTAAGTCTGTTGCTGAATCAGGTCCTTGATCTTTGGCAACCTTTGTGCTACGAAAGTATTTATACGTGCAAACATTAAATTGTAGATGCAGTTTCTTCAGATAACGCTGCAGCATATGGGGCACAGGGCTGAACTTTATGGGGCAATAAAGCTCAGTGCTGAACACTGGGAATTGTTTCCTCTTCACAGGCCTTTATATCCGCTTTTAACAACTGTTCCTCCGTGGCATTCAGTAGTTTTTAAGAATATCTTCGTTCCCCTAAAGTTGTCCTGTCGCCTATGCAGTGCTCCACGGGCAGAAGGTGTTTGCTGGTGTTATTGTCTTTCCTGTGGTTCCATGAGAAGTTCCACATGAGATTGGAATGCTGTATTAAGCTGGGACAGTGGGTCCTGCGCAGGATTTGAAGGCTGTCAGTTAGAATATCCATTTTGCACTGATGAAAATGTGCTTGCAGCGAGCTTCAGGAGATCCCCAACTTTGTGGCTCTCCACAAGGGGATCCACAACAGTCAGAGGTAGGGAGGTGCCTACATGACTTACAGCAGGAAGGTTTTAATATCTAACATTATTTGTTCATTTTCCCATGCCTGCATGCACTCTGTGTGTTAAATAAACAAGCTTTTTTCACTTTCCTCCAAGAGATTCCTTTCATTTGGTGGGACGTTTCTCCTAACTTGTCTCAGACCCAGACAAATTCATGAGTAGCTGGTTTAAGACTAAGGAAGGCAGCTCTGTCTTCTGCTCCCTGCAATCTCTGCTGCATTGGCACCGTAGTTGAAAGCTGATCTTTATAAAATATCTCTCCAAGCATTAGTTTTCAACCATGCCAGCCTGATTTTTCACGCAGAGGAGGTTGGGAGTGGCACAAGTGCCTTTTCAAGGGTGAGATTTGCTTGAGCTGGTCGTGAGACTGCACCCCGAGGGCTGCTGAATCAGGTTGCTTGTAAAAGTCAAGAGCATTTTGATGTACAAGATATTTATGTTCCCTCGTGAAGTGTTATAATGAGGATGGAGTGATAGCATCAGGGAAACGGGGTCACACAGCAGAGCCCTGGGAAAGAGTTTATGCCTGGCTCCTCTGGTGCTTACCTGGGGATGTGTTTTGGTTACTGACTGCTAAACATAGCAAAGCTGGAGCTGCATTATCATTCTGCTGAATGTCAAAAAGTTTGTTGTGTCTTACTGGAGAGCACATCACTGTAGCCTTAACCAGATGTAAGGTAGAGGCTGGTGGAAAGCACAGCTCTGTCACCATCACAGTGCTTTTGTTTAGTTTTACCTTCAGGAGGAAGTATTTGTTGAAATTAAGTTTTAGTTCTCAAAGATGAACATGTTTCTAGCTGGAATGGTATCTTATGAGTACATGTAATTTTTTTTTTGAGGATGGCAAAATGTTTTTGGTAGGGTTATACGTTTGGTTTGTGTGTTCTCTGCGGTCTTCACCACCATAGAATAGGGGAAGGTGTTTTGGATGCTTTTAACAATTACTTAGGAGATGATGGACAGTCTAAGGTTTTGAACACTCTTTAGATGATGTTTTGGTATGAGGCCTCTGAGGATGAGGATGCTACACTGCCACTGGAGAGATCCAATGAGGCATTTATGCCTGAAAAGCACTCCCCAAATTAGCTCACCCACCAGACAGGGGCTCTACCTTGAAGGCATTGTTGGGGAACCCATGAAAAGTGCTGGAGAGCACCCCAAGCAGATGATTTCTTGGAAATTGGACCCTTTTCAGGCATTTCAGTTTGGATGTCCTGTGCCACTTGTCAGAAGTTTAATGGTATTTATCTCACGTTCATCTGGCCGTGGGTGTTTTTTGAGGAATTTAGTTTTAAATAACATTTCCCCTGTCTAGATCTTTATCAGTGTTAAAGGGATCTCACTCTGTGTGTGAGTTATTGCTGGCTCTCACAGGCATGGCTGTTTTTGCACAAGACAGGATTTTTTCCTGGAAGGTGGAAAGGTAGGGATTGCTCCACTGGCACAATACAGGGAATGGTTCTGCAGCCTGGCTTTGTCTTGCTCTCTTACCTGTAAGTTCTCACTGGGCTCTACCAGAAGGTATTTCTCCAGTTCTGACTATCTGACATCTTCCATGTCAGGCTAAAGCTTTTAATTTTATTTGGGGTGGTCTTGTTTGGTTGGTTTTGGAGAGGAGATCTGAGCAGGTTTGATCTTTTCGTGCTGGACACTGGGGTTAAGGCTTCTTCCTGAACGTGCTAACCAAGGAAACTGAGCCATGTTAGAAATAACACAGGTACCATTTGCAGTCTTGCTTCTGGTGAGGGACAGCTACTGGAACACAAAACTGATTGAATCTTTCAGTTGTGCAGCAGCACTTTGTTGGACAGGGATGAACCTAAGCATGAGTTTAGTTTCACTACAGCACTTGCTGAATAAGGGTCTAAGTTAATAACATCACATAAAAGCTGGTGCCAGAACTGCCTTCAGCTGTGGAGGAAATTCAGGGCTGTATTTCTCAAACACACAAGCCCATTGCAATGCCAAGGGGGAGAATCCACTTTGCATTCACCAAAGCTGGAATTTGGTGGCTGTGATGGGTCTGCTTTGCAGGAACAATGCACTGGGTGGCAGTGCTGTTGGAACAGAAGCTACCACTGGTGTTTGGAAACAGCTCTTGTACAGAAGAAAAAAAAAATGCTGTTAAGACATTCTTCTTTGAAATAGCTGCAGACAAAGCACTGAGCACACAGCAATGTGTAGGAGAAGAAAAATGTGCATTAATTCTCCTTTCTGTTGCATGAGTAATCAAAACTTATGCAAATATGCCTTCTTATAAACTGTATTTATATTATCTTATTCTTATAGAGGAAGCAATGGTAATGCCTCTGTGGTTCAGATGTGGGTATGGAGTGTAGATAAGGAGCATTACATGTCCGTTATCCCTGTGGATCACGGAAGAAAAGAAACCAACTAAAAGCAACTCCCCATGACTGTTACTTGGAAACTTTAACCAAGTCCCAGACCCTCTAATCCAGGGTGGTAATGCTGTAATACAAGTCTGTATTTGAAAGACAGGTATGAGAGTGTGAATCACCTGTCAGTTCAAGATGGTCTTCTTTTATTTATTTTTTTTTTTATTTTTTATTTTACTGGTACATTCTGCATGTGCTTCAGCAGGGAGATGATGCAAAGGTTAAGAGGCTTTGCTGGTGTAGTTGCAATATTCTTGAAATATATCTGAACTGGCCAGTGAGAAAGGGATCTGATTGTGTTGGTTCAAGTTCAGAAAAGTGCTGTGACAGCCTGCCAGTGTGAGTCATGTATTTTGGGAGTGTTTGTGCTTCACAGGCTGTTCCCCAACAGAAGACACTTCTCTTTTGGACAACTTTCAGCCTTGTGCAATCAGTCCATCTGCTTTAAAGATAAATATATGTATATTAATAATGAGAGGGGTTACTAACAGATTGGCATTTCATGGGATTTTAGGGATGAACCTGCCTGCTGAAGTCAGAGGCAGCTTTGCCATTACCAAGTGTGTTGAGTCACTGCATAGTTCAACAGTGCAATTGACTTTATAGACTGGAGTTATCTGAAGGCCTTCTGTAAATGTCAAACAGCATTTGACTGGGGTTTCTTGTGCATTATTTTGTGACTTACTGGGGTTTGGAAACTAGATTTTAGAAATCTATCCATATGTGGAATACTTTAGAAATTCACCTAAAGATAAATGAGTAACAGACCCCATATTTTGAGGTTTCCAGTGCCTGGATTTTGAGAGCTGCAGTCTTTTAAAGGGCTGGCGTCTCCAAAGAAAAGAGGATTTTTTTGCTGTGATGTACACTGAGCTTTAGAGATGGTTTTGTATTTGGACCATCCTTTCAACTACTGACATCCCCCTATGCTACAACCTATAAATCACCCAGGGAAAAGCAGGAGGTGTTTGATGTTGTACCAAAGTTTTCTGGTGCCACAGAGCCTGACATGAGGCTTGTGGGTTTTATCCCAGCTGTCTCCTTCCTGCTGTGCTTGCCTGATGTTTGAGCTCTGTGTAAGTTGACTCAGAGGATCCTGGAGTTTCAGCTCTGGAGTCCAGGAGAGCTGAAAGGATCCTTGGCTCCAGTGCCCTGACTGGCTTGTCCTTTCTCTAGGACAGTGCAATTTATCCTTTCCAAGCAAATATTTACTGCGTAAACAGCGGGGGAGAGTTCGTATACAATTTGTTGGCATTACGTCAATAAAGATTTATTCCGCTGTGTGTTTTAGAAGTTTAATTAACATCAGCTTTGCAATATGTGCTGGAAAGTAAATAACAGGCACATCTTTATTTACTTGGCAGAAGAGTAATGCTACTTTAGAGGAAGATATAAAAGCTTTTTCAGTGCATGCAGCTCTGTTCACTGGTACCATGCAGGCCATTCCTCAGTGCACACACTTCTGAAATTCCCCATATATCAGGCTTAGGGCAGACTAAAGTGCTGTACAGATCTCACAGCCAGCCTTTGCACAGGGAGTGAGTTTTATCTGAACATCATGCAAGCAAACAGTGAGACCTGAGACTGAAGGAGATGATCAGCTCCATTGGTTTGGCTGTTGTGCAGAGCTGTTTATGGAAAACATATCAGATACACAGGCTGAGACTACTTTGGAGATTTTATCATGTTAGTGATCAAAAACATCCAACGTGAGCAGAATTGCCACAACTGAGCTGTTTTCATTTGGAAAGGCTTCTTGGCTGGGAACTTGGCTGTCCACTGAATTATAAATCCCAGCCAGCAGCATTTGACAATAGAATCCTGATACAACCTTTGGCAGGGAACCACAGATGGCAACCATGTGAGGAGGGTACTGTGCTTTTGATGCTGTCAGCCCTGTAATCACCCCCATAAGCAGCGTGCTCTATCCTGTAAGTGATACCTCATTCTCTGCTGTCTCATCTGTTGTCCTGTTTTGGGGCCTTTGCAGATTATTTACGTGTGAGGTTTCCATCGGGGATTCCAAGGTGCAGGCTGAGCCGTGGTGAAAAGTCACTGCCAGCAATGGGAGCTGTAGTTAGAGATAAGAAATCAGACCTTTCTGGAGCTGTCAGCCCTGTGGATGCTGCCCTGTGACCTTTCAGCTATCTGACCAAGGAACCTTCATTAGATTCCCTGGAGCTGCCTGCATGCTTAGGGCCAGTTGTAAGTGTACGTGTCTTCAGGACTTGGGCTCAGCTGGAAAGGAGAACAGTCCTGTCCTGGGAGAGGTCTCTCCAACATGATCATATCATGACAAGGTCTCTTCTTACCAGACTGCATCCCCCAGCCTACTGGAGATGTTCTTCTTCTGGTCCTCTTGATGTAGCATCTCACATCTGGGATAATGATGTCTCTGAACTCCCTTTTTTCTGAGACAACTTTCATCATTTCATGAGCAGATAAAATATGCAAAGGCACTGACTTCCCTGTTAACATAACATTGATGAGAGGCTTGACAACAAGGAACAGATTTCTTGTTCATGGTCAGCCCTGCTTGGCTGAACTGAACACAACAGCCAAGCTTCTCTTTTCTCAATATTTCTATTAGTGTGTAAATGACCTTTCCCCCTCCTCCATTCCTATTCCTCTTCCTGTTTTGTTCTTCAGATATCATTTAAATGATGTTAAGTTAAATTCTATAGAAATGCTATTGACTGCTCTTCTGTTCAGATTTGTCCACTTTAAGGCATCAGATTGATAAATGGGTTTCTAACACCTTGAGGCAATGACTGTTTTTTCCAGGTTGACGTTGTAGAAGAGTGGGGTAGAAGTATATTTTCCCAAGGTTATGCAAGTCTTTAATTGTCCCTCATCTCCCCACACATCTTTATTGCTCTGCCACTGTGACCAGGTTGTTACTGGTTGGTTTGTTTGTTTGTAGCTGTCCCCTGCACTTTGGTAGAGAAAAGGGGATAGGTTTGCTTTTTTTTTTCCCCTCTGGACCTCTTTAAAACTCTTCTTTCATCTGCCTCCTGATTCTGCTCTGCCTATTGAGATTTCATGTATTCTGGGGGGCTGGCAGTCCAGATGTTTTCATGACAATGGTGTCTTTATCATCAGGATTTCATAATTAGGCAATTATTTTTTTTTACAATACAGTCACTCTGAGATTTTTGTGTAATAAGCAGTTAGATACTATAATTTGCTAGAAATGCCTTTTTTGTGTAAGTATGGATTAGAATAGATTTTAATTTTACAATTTCAGAGAGCTAAATTAGACATTGTAGTAAAGAAAAATTACTCCTTATGTCTATTAGAGCATTTACGTTTGTGTTGTGCTTATGCCAGCCAGAGTAAAATAGTTCCATATGTTTTTAATCTTAGGTCAAGTTAAAACTGCTGGTGGAAGAGATGGTGGGAAAAAAAAAGATTGTGATGATACAAGAAAATGTAGCTAGAATATTTAAGATACTGCAGTGCCCTGTCCCCTCCTGCTCTACAATGGGAAGTCCAAGTGCCAATAGAAATAGAATTGTAGACAGTTTGAGCCAGCTGGAAGGTGGAATAACTTCAAGACACTTTGTTCTGATTATTTCAGCCACTTCTGTTTACATGTAGCTGGACTATTCAACCAAAAGTAATTTCATTTCTACCTCTTCCTATTTTGTGTGTGGCCTTTTCAGCTGAGAGATGCAGTGGAAGCAATTGCCTGCAAAAATTGGCATATTTTGGTAAAGAATCATTTCCCTAAAGAGCTCCCTTTGCAATGTTTCTCACTCTGTCTTTCCACTCTTATTTCTTTTCCCTGATGTGCAGTAAAATATTAATCCTTTCAAATGTTAAGCTTGAGCTTAGTCTTAGTTTATGTTTTAGTTCTTAATGGCAAGTGTTAAACCCTGTTTTCTAAGGATGTTCACAGTGGCAGATAGAGTTGCAAAGGGCACTGGATGAGTATGATTTCTGTTTCTGTGCTTAGGTATAGATAGATGAACTATGTATAAGTTGCAGGAGAAAATCTCTAGTAGCCCATGAGTTGTTCTGAGAAAAGGGAAGCTGCACATCCTTGAGAACACATTATTTTCTGCCATATTTAGCATTCCCCAAAATCCTCTATTAACATCATCAGAGGTTAAAAAGTATGTGAGCATGGGGTCAGCTTTGCTGATTGAAGGAAAGACTGTGATGGGAGAGAAATCTGGGACAACAAAGAGGGGAAGGGGAAGACAGATGCCATCCCAGAGGTGGTGGGTGTTTGTTGATGGCTGCTGTTGTTGCCCCGTTGAAGGGAGAACAGGTTTAGAGAGCAGTTTGGGCTGGTCACAGGGGTCCTTAAATGTTTTCTGCCTTTAAAAACTAAGCTGTGTTCTCTCTGAACACCACATCAGGCAGGCTGAGGGAGCTGGAATGAAAACAGCTAAAGCAGCACTGCAGAGGTAGAACAGGGGTCCCTCATGAAGGGTTTCATGAGGGGTTCCCTTGGACAGTTTCTTTGCCTGTGGCTGTGAAGCTGATGGTGGCACCAGTGCTGCAGACAGAGTTTAAGGTTGCTCCACGTGTCAGCGTGATGGGCTCCAAGGTCCAGGCTCTGCTGAGTGTTCACCTGTGCTCAGATGGTGCCTGTGAACACCCTGAGGTTGGAAACCGCTCACCCTGTGCCTTCCTGTCTCAACTAAACAGATCTTTGCGGTCGGCATGAAGTAAATGATGACCACGTCTCCTCTAACTCTTTCCAACCAGCCCCACTGTTTGCCTGTGAGAAGTTAAGTAAGAGGTGACGTCGCAGTCTGAGCTCGGGGTGGCTTTCATGTTACGTGGTGCTCCAAAAGTAGGTTACTGGGTCAGGAACAGCAAGTTCTGACTGTTTGCCAGCTCGGCCCTTTTTTTTTTTTTCCCCGTGATGTTTATACTGCTGTGACCTGCCACGCTGAAATGAGTCTAAAATGAACAGGGAGCTCTGCTTCAGACCAGCGAGGTGGGTTTGATCGAGCTCGTCCTTCTGTACCTGCGTCTGATTATCGGCCTGAAGGATGCTCGCTGCGTGGGGGCTCCCCTTTTGAAAGGAAAAGTAAAGCTGATTGGAATCCAGTGGCTAGAAAAAAAAAAAGACAGTCGTTTTTAAATGATTAGCTTGGAGCTGAGAAACTTTCTAAACTCGCTGGAGCGTGAGGAGACGTGGGCTCACAAATTCAGTACTGGGAGAATTTACTCCCAGATCCAGGGTTGTGTTAGAGAACATCCCTTGGGACATCTGGAGGATTTGAATCTAGCTCAGAACAGTGAATCTTGGGATAGCTGAGTTTTGATCCGGTTGTGATCAGTTTGAAATACCTCTGGCTCTTTGCACTGCTTTGTCCAAAACTGGCCAGTCCCTCCCTCACACCCCACCCCCTGTCCTGTCCTTTTATACCTCCACAAAGCTCAGGACCTGCTGCAGGGCATGGGGACACAGGGCAGCTGCTGCCAGTCCCTGCAAGGGAGAGGAGTGCCAGGCTGAGGGTGGAAAACCTGACAGAGAATTACAACCTCCTTCCCAGACAGAGCACAGGGGCAGGAGGATGATGGTTGGACTCAGTGATCTTAAAGGTCTGGAGCAGCATCCTGAACACTGCTGTGATTTTGTATTTCTGTGACGAGTGCAGCATGAAGGCAGCAGCAGTGGCTCCTTGGTTTGCAAGGCTGCCATGAGCCCTCTCTGGTCCTGGCCACATCCAGCTGCCATTAACACCAGCTGCACACAGCTGCACACAGCTGCACTGCCCCAGCCTTGCAGCTGGACACACAATATTGCATCCAAAGGGAAATTCCTTCGGGTTGGAGACAAGTTTTCCTCTTGCTCGGGGCCTTTTGTGCACAGATTTCTAGAGCGTGGTGCTGCAGCTCTCCTCCCCCTGGTCGAGTGCAAAGATTGGGGTACACAAGGAATGGGTGGCCTGGCTTCAAATATTTGAATAACCTCACCAATGAAAAATATTACTCAAAGCAAAGCCTCAAGATGTGTTCAGTGGCTCTCTGCCAAAGCTGACTTAAGAGGAAACTATGTGGGCCATTCAGTCAAGTGATTCATCAAGGTTTCTGTGCTTCCAAAAACTCTGCTAGAAGAAATTAAAGTTTAAAAAAAAAATAAATAGCGGGATTCAAAGAGAGATTGCACCTCACAAAATCTCTGTCTTAAATCACAGAGAGCTTTCTGCTGCCAGAGCAGATGCAGCAGGGCAGGGAAAGAACAGCGTGAATGCTCATTGCTGGGTTAAAATGGCATCTAATCACTGTGCATCAGCAGCACTGGCAGAAAATGGTCTGTGCAGGCTGCAGAAGACACCCTCAGCACTCTGCTTTGCACACACCTCTTTGTGCTCCTTGCCCACAACTTGAAAATATCTGCAAGTGGGGGAAAACTGTGTTGTTCAAAGACAGGCGAGGTGGGTAATGCAGCTAATATAAACACACGTATTTTAAAGCAAGGATCAGCTCATCTCCTGGCTTTTTAATGAAGTGCAGTCAGACTGCAGCATCTGGTAGAAGTTATTTCTGAGACTCTGAGCCTCTCAGAGCTGCAAAGGTTCCCCACTGGTGGCAGCTCAGCAGGGCCCTGGTTATCACTGCTGGCTTTACAGTGCCCTCTCTGCTGGCAATCAGCTCAGCCACTACCAGAGAATATGTGTCAAAGCTCACCCCAAAGACCCCAGTCCTGCCAGGTGCTGAGTGTTTGGTGTGGGAAGCAGCATTACAAGAGGCAGGGAGGAGGTGAACATCTCCCCCCCTGTGTGCCCCCTCTTTCTTAAAAGGCTGGATCAGATTTTCAGCTGCTAAAAGTAAACCTGGCTCTGCTGCCTTCAGCAGAGCTGCACTGGTGGGTGCTGGTGCAGAATATGGCCAGGTGTCTGTTTAGAAGCTAAAGGTTTAAGGAGAGCTGTGCATTTAAAACACAAGTCCTTGCTGGCCTTGTTTCTTAGGGGTTTGGGTTGATATTCAATTGTTCTGGAAGCTGACCTGTATGAAAATCCACACCTTTCTCTGGTGTGCCATCCTTGGTGGGTTTGCAGGCACTGCCCAGCTCCATCCTGCCTTTCCCTTCCTGCTGTGGGGTTAGCAAAGGAAGTGATGGTGTCTTGGTTAGAGAGAGCTGCCACATCACATGTGCCCACTTCTGCTTCTGCCCTTGCACTGCTTTGGGCTGTGATCTTATGCAAAGCCTGTAGCTGTGCCTGGCCTTGATTTCTGTCTCTCAGAAATGCAATGATGACAGCACTGTCTGAATGCTTTCACCTAGTTGTTTTTGTTGGGTTTTTCTTTTTCTTTTTTTTTTGAGTGTACAGTGACACAAAAGACCAGAAATCTGTGTCTGCTCTTCATTCCCTGCTGCACAAACAGCTTTGCCAGCTTTGTCACTTCTTAAAGCAAAAATAAAGCCTGATATTGAGCTTCTGCTTTGGAACTCACAAACCATTATTACAGCAATGCAATGCCCTAATAATACTCTGCTTGCAGTCAGAGAACTGATGGAACCAGATGATCTTTAAGGTTCCTTCCAGCCCAAACTGTTCTGTGGTCCCATGGTACTCTCCATGTACAGGGATTCTGATCTATGAATCTATAGTTACACTTAATAAGATGTAACAGTTGCTCAGGGGACTGATAATAGGATACAGAGTCCTTTATCTCTGTGTCATGTGTTGAAATCCAGAGCAGGCCATTAGCAATTAAAAGGTCTTACCATCTGAGATCTGTCCAGTGACCTGTGCAAAAGGAGCCTCAGCTCAGCAGTCAGTGCATAAACCCTTCAGCTTTTGGATTGCTGGATTTTTTTTTTTTTTTTTTTCCTTTTGAAGGGAGGAAAGTGTCCTTTTCAGTCCCATCCCTGCCTTCTTTAGCACCATGACCAGCTGTTTGCAGGCAGGCAAGCAGCCTGGCAGACATGGGGCTGTGGTGTTTTCCCTCCCTGAGGATGGTTTTCCAAACCAGAGCTGAAGTGGGTTAGACCAAGACCCTTGGGAGAGCAGCCAGCACTGGCTCTACTCACACTGAGTTTGTTTTGGGACTGAGTACACAGTTGCTTTTTCTTGACATCTTAATACAGCAGCTATTTAGGCATATAAAAATAATAGCTCATAAAGTAAGATTCATGGCTTTCCTCTCTCTCTGTCTATATATGAAAAATAGCCCAAATATTTATTTTCAAGAGTATTTGAAAAATGGGAAAGCAAGATGAAAACCTTTACTTATTGCTGCATTTTCATTCAAACACAGACATGCTTGTGTTCCAGCAATTTATGGTGAGACTTTATAATATATATTTATATCTTCCCCATTTATTTATACCTGCTGAGGTTTTTTTTCCATCTGAAAACCAGCGACAAGTGTGAAAGGTTCCATAGTTACCATTCATTGTAAAAAGCATTGTGGGAAAGGAGGTTTTCTCTTTTTCTGTCCTCAAAACAAGGCCATGCTCATGTTCATACACAGGTGTTTGTGTCTGAGAGGGGTTTATGGCAGGAAAGACTATTGCTACAATGGCTGGCCAAGCACAGAATTCAAATTCTCTGTGAGCTGAACCCAGATCTGTGACTTGCAGCTGGGGTTTGAGCTGTCCCCTCTCACCAGTTTTGGACAAAAATGGAAAGCAGAGGAGAGGACACAACTGAACCCTCATTTCCTGCAATATTTTAGCAAACACTTGCCACTTCCAAGCTGCTCTTGAGCCATGTCTTTCTTGGTGGAGATCTGAGCCCTGGAAGATTCCCTCCAATGGGAAATATTGCAGTGGTAGGCAGGACACTGCTCCTCTCTCCTCTGATCTGGAAAGTGCACTGCTCCCAAATACAGGTCCTAAGGAACACTTGCCAAAAGGAGTGCCAGAACTGCAGGGGCGGAAATCTCCCACTTCCCTTTTCTCAGTATCTCTGAGAGCTTTGAATTCTTTCCTTTTCCTGAGTTTACCCCTCTTGAACAACCACTGACAGCTCCATCAGCACAGCCTTTATCTCCTGGGAAGGAAGTGCAGACTCAGTGAGCCAGGCTGCTGCCTGGTGTGTGTCGCTTTTGTTCTGCTGCTGGTGCTCCACACCAGCTGAAATCATGGCACAGCAGTCCCTGTAAGCTCCACAATTATTTTCAGTCATCCCAGGATGTAAACTTTTGGCCCAGAACCTTTAGTTTTGTGAAAACCAAGCAGGAGAACTGGGGATTTCTCTCTTTCTTGTGGATTTATAACACGTGGTGATGTTCCAAAAATTGGCAAGTGTTTTCACTCTGTGTTAGTAAGGAGGAGCCCTGTTATACCAGGAGAAGGCTGGTAGTACAATCTCCCTGAGTTTGTAACAAATTCCTTCAGGTCATCTCTTTATGTAAGTTCTGACCTGGCACACCTTCCTGAGCTCCCAGATCCAGGTGGAAAGCTTAGCTCATGTGCAGAGGTGACTGCTGGAGCTGTGTGAGCTGTTCTCATGTGAAGAAACCCTGCCCTACATTAGACTCCCAGAAGGAATCATGGACTCACTTGGAAACTTGCAGAAGCCAAGGCTGGATCCAGCCTGGCTTGTCAAGCTCAGTGGTGGCCACAGCAAATCCGTGCTGCTCCTGTGCCCAGCTCCTCTCTCCTCTCTGCACTGCACCCACTCACCAGCCCTGTTCCACCTCTCTGTCTGCTCCCCAGGACTCTGCTCTTGGTGTAGCCAAGCTCTTTAAAGAAGCTGAGCTGAACATGATCCAAAAATCCTGGGCAGACACCAGCTCTGCTGCCTCCATCAGCATGGCTGATCCCAAACCCAGAGGTGATGCTCCTGGAGACAGGGATGGTGCTGATGGAATTCCCTACTCAGAGCCCAGGGTGTCAGCAGTCCCACTGTGTCCATTCCCTCTCTGGTGTTTGAAATGCAGCTCAGCTAACACCTGGAATACCTGTCTGTGACATGCAGGTGGTTTGCAGAATTTACATCAGGATATGATTAATGTATCTGCAGGGAGAAATCCTCAGTGAATATTTTTTTTGTTTCAGATTTTGGAACTTGCCAGAGGAGAGGAAAAGGAGAATGTCCAGTAGAATGAACTACAGATTTGGATTTTCTTTCTTTGTGGGTTTGCTATCCACCCATCCATCCAGCCTGTTAGATTCCTCCTGTGTTTTTCCCTGTTTGTATTGAGCAGCCTGAGCTGCTGGTGGACAGAGATGCCATTAAGATGAGCACATGTACTGCACACAGCAGGATCACAAGCATCCTCCTGAATGCCCTTAATAAAATGTTCAGCTTTTGAAGGTCAGAGAAGGCTGTGATACAGATCAAATCCTTGGATCAGCTCTTGGCATGCTCACTGCTCAGCAGCTTCCCAGATGCTCAGTGGTGCTACTCCAGGTGAATTAAGTGGACAAAGTCAAGCTTGAGCATTAGCCATATTTTCTTAATTGCAGCAAAATATGAGAGAAAATTAAATTCTAGAGTAGGCAAATTAATTCTAGAGTAGGCTTTATTTGCATATTTTTGGCCACCACAGGGAGTAATTAACCTTTTAAATACTAGACTCAGGAAAGTCTTAAGAGCTCACAGCAGCCTATCTTCATGCCTGTTGCTTTTGGCTATTTAATTGTCCCCCATGAAGCTCCATGTTAGGTAGGTTAGCTGGAAATTGGGAAAATGAGCCCTTTTCAGGGAGAGTTTGACCCTAGATCAGTGTGTCCTGCACTTCTGCTGCTTCCCTGCTGCATTTTGCCCCAGGCTTGGCTGGGCTCACCCTGGTGATGTGTGGTTTTCCATCCCTCCGGATTTTTCATTTCCTTCTGGGTCTCCCTCAGATGAAAGGCTCTGCTTCAGTCTTTCAGGACTTTATTCCATTCCTCTGTGGCTTGGGGCTTTTTTAGCAGGCAGGGCACTTGCCTCTTGTGCTCTGACACAAGCAGGCAGGGGTTACTTAACTACCCACATCCTCTCAAAATAGAAATTCACAGCCCTGCAGTATTTAGACACATTTTCATTAGTGTGTACAGTGAGCTTTCTTCCAGCTATCCCAGTCTGTTAATAACAGCTCCAAACCTTTGGTTTGCCCAGGCATTTAGGAAAATTCCCTTTTTCCAGACGGAAGCTGTTGGTATTTCTGTACTCTTGAGATCAGAGAGGCCATCCTGTTCAAATGCTTGGTGATGGAGAGAAGGGTACATGGCTCACTCACCCAGTTCTTTCTTTCCTGTGATCTCTTCTTTCCCAAGGAGCATGAAAATGCATATTTTACTTATCCTTTAACTAAGAACTGACCATAGAAAGGGACAGAGAGGAAAATTTGGATATACATTAAAGTGTAGAAAGTGGCAGGGAGATGATGAAAAGGTGGAAAGAAGATGCCTTTTTGTTGTGAAGAGATTAGCTGAGAGCCAGCTTTTGAGATGCTTTTGAAATAAGGCATTCTCCTGGAAAATACAGATCCTGATCGATTCCAAAAGCCTCAGGGATTTTTGAGGTCAGAGCTCCCCTGGGAAAGGGGACAAATTAAACCGAGCAGCAGTGCCATTTGCAAATTGACTTACTGCTTTTCAGTGAGAAATGCAACCTGAAGATTTCACAGAGTTCAGCTTGAAGTTTCCAGTAAAAATGGTCTTTTGTCATTTTCCCCACGAATAAGGAGAGGTTCTTCAAGGGTGGGTGGATTGTCTCCTCCATGCCAAACCCAAGAATTGCAGTCATCAGGCTCAGGGCTGTATTTTCCCTTCTGCCCTGCCATGAACACAGAAAATGTGGTGCCAGTGCACAGAGAAGGTGATAACACTGAATCCACAGAGTGCATGCAAGGCTGCTACTGCTCAAAAAGGATACTCAAAGTTTTGGCCATATATATATATATGTTTTATGTTCATTACCATTTAAACACACAAGTGCAATACACACTTTGAAAATAAAATGCACCATCAAGGAACAATTTCCTGCCCATTGTGGAGGGTCTGTGAAGATAATGGAACAAACCCACTTGCAATTGTTGTTTTGCAGCAAGTGCTGGTACATTTTTTAAGCTACTGACAAGCCTGTTAAATAACTGGCCATCTTTTAAGCTCAGGCACCCTGGAGTGTAGGAGGCGAATAATTCTCAGGGGGGATTTAACACAGTTATGTAAAATAATCTGAAGCCATCCTGGTTGCTCCAGAAAGATTATAATTAAGCATGGGCTTGTTTTTTAAACGTCTGCTGTCATCAGTTGATTTTTCTTTGCACCAAAGCAATACAAAAGTCTTTTTCTCATTTGTTTGAGAAGCTGTTTCTGTTCCTCTCCTGAAGAGGAAGATGATTTGGACACGTTGCTGAATGCTCTGCTGTCAGTCTGGGTATTTATGTCACAGAATATCTTTTGAATGGTAATTTTTTTACATCTGATTAGTCTTGCATTCCGTTTGAGCAGAGAAGCCCCATCATGCTGGGCTGGATGCAGAGGGGTCTCTGCACTCCCTGCCCACTGTCATCCTCTGTAAAACCCCCAGGGCTGGTGCTCAGCCTTGCCCCCCAGGAGCTTGGCACCTGCTCAGTTTGAAGTTGGGGGGGACAGGTTTTTTTGGTTTTTTTCCATAGGAGCCCATGACAAGTAGATTTTACAGCAATTCTCTGGTATCCTGACAATTACCTGGGATACACAGAGAGAGCAACCAGCGTACCCTCATGTGCTGTGTCCCTGTGAGGGGGGGATCCCTGGACCAAGCTGTGCATTTTGTGCATTTTGTTACCTTCTGGTTCAACCCCTTTCTTTCCTGTGTCCCCTCACTATGTTTCCTCTGCCTCCTTGTTCACATTACCCTGCCCTCCACATTACAAGGGCTTTTTTCTTTTATATCCTGGGTAAAATAGCTTTTGAATGAACCTGGACATGTCATGCTTTAAAGAGAAAATCCATCTCCCTGCCAGCTGGCTGGGCTGGGAGTTTGGCTATCTGTGCCATTGCATCAGCTGCCACCTGTGTGCCACACATCTGAGAAGAAAACCCCCAGCTTGTGTTTGATAAGCTCCTAGCCAAGGCAGATAAGCCACTGTGCTGCTGACAGTCTCCCACAGCTGTAGGGTTTAACCACAGTGGCCAGAGTGGAGGGAGAATTGTGGAAGTTATTAACTGGTACCCAGGGTTTTTTTAATGATGCTCTCATTTATTTATGTATTTCACCATAACTAAAGCAGAACTTCTCACAGATGACTGTGTTTAGGGTGCCCTGCAATATGTTCACATATTTTCCACTGCTGAATGGAAAGGAGAAGATGAGTGTGATACTTGTTGGAGGTGTCTGTCTTGTTTGTGGATGGTCTAGATTTCTGCCCAGCTCCTTTTCTGTTACATGGGGCTTTCAGATTTCTCTATTGATTGGAGTGGTTGCTTTTCTAATTAAAAGAATTCCCAAGTCTAACTATTGACTTGGACAGTAAATGTGCTGGGTTATTAAAGATAAGAGGCTTTAGGCAGAAAATATCACACCCTCTCTGACAAAAGAGGTCAGTGTAACTCGAGCAAAAGAGTGTCCTAAAAATCAGAAAACAGGCAAAGGAGACGAGAAAAAGCAGGAGCCAGGCAAATGCTGCTTATGTAATCACAGCAGAGCAAGTAGGACACAGGAGAGAGCCAAGCTCAGCTTTCCCAGCCTGCTGCCCAGGGCCAGGCAGGACTGCCTGTGTGCCTGGTGTTTGTTCTGCAGAAGGGGCTGATCCCACCCAGAGAGCCTAAACAGACTGGGATGGACCTGCCCAAGGTGCAGGGACAGGGATGGCAGAGTGTCTGTTTTTGGGGTGAACATCCACAGGCTCCCAGTGCTGCTTGTGGTAGACCAAAGGGGTTTGGAAGGTGCATTTCAACCCCTTCTGTAAAATATTCCTTCTCAGCTCTTGACACACCTCCCCAAGATGTTACAACAGCACAACCACTTCCAGAAAACAGGATTGCCTGCAGTGGGGTTGAAGTCACAGGCAGCCTCCCACACCTTGCCCGAGAAGCTGCCAAGGCAGGAGAAGCTGCCTGCAACATCCTCACCTCTGAGTCAAACTCCTTGGAGGAGCCTTCCTCCCTCCACTCTTCCTAAAAACGAGTCAGCACAATTAGCTGGGAGTGAGCATTGAGTTCCTAAATAATTCGGTTTGGTTGAGGTGAATCCTGCCCTGGGGAGCCCGAATTCCTGGAGGTAAGGCACGATTGCCCTCGCTGGGAGTTCTCCACACCCCTGGCCACAGGTCCTGCCTGTGGTGGTTACAGGACTTGCAACATTTTATTTGTGTGCTCACCTCCATCACCTGGGGACATGAAATTCCTGCTCATAAGGGTCAGTAGACAGGTGTTTGCTGCTGGGCAAGCAGAGACAGCAATGATGGTTCTGAGATGCAGCCTTGGCACTGGGGTGTGATTTGTGGCTCTGCTCGGTCCCAGGCGCATGGAGGCACTTTTGATGCTGAACAAACACAAAAAAAAAGAGCAGCAGTCAGGAGCCAGAGGAGTGAGGGATGGTGCTGGGGGCAGTGGGGGATCCAGGGAGCAATGGGAGAACAGCAGGATGACCAGGAGGTGTTCCCAGGGTGGCTCTGAGGGATGTCTGAGCTCTTGTGGTGCTTCTGAAACACTTTCACAGTGATGGCAGGGTTGCAGACAGTAAAGTTTCACTCAACACACACCCATACATGCAAGAACCAAATGTGGTTTTGGTCCTGCTCTCTTCACATCGTTAACTGGTCTTTCTTTCCATTTTCCACCTCAAATTTTTCAATTTCCTTGTGCTTTTAGAGAGCTTCACCTTCCATCAGATGATTTTTTTTCCCACTTTCTTGTATAAATTTTACCCTTGTCTCCAGTCCTGAAGTATTTATAGCTCAATGGCACACATAACCATTTGGCATACAGTAATTTCTCTTTGAATACTTCCCATATCTCTCCTGTGTGCTTTTCCACCCACACATGTTCCATTCCCTTATCCCAAAGGATGTCTTTATTCCTCCTTTATGCTTCTGGTGTCTCTGTTGTTTTTTTCATGTCTTTCTTCTTGATGGCTTGGGTGTTTTTGCACATCACACAGCTTGAAAAAAAAAAAAAAATCTCCCTTCAGACTCTTTCATTGAACCAAATCTTACTCATCTGATATGCACACAGACTGAAATTCAATCCTGAGTAAAAGCTGCTGCAGAGAACCTATTTTTGAAGGGGTTTTTGTGACAAAGGCCTCAGACTGGCCTCCACACAGGGAGTGACTTCACCCATGAGGGTCCCACTGGCCACAGTACTGTTGTGACCTTGAGGGTTGTAACTCTACCTCGATTTTCTTGTTGGCATTTTCTTTCCTGTGGTATTTTTGCACCAAAGTGAAAAAAAAAAATTAATTTAGGGGTTTTTTTTTAATGTTGACAGTTTTGTTTTTTTTTTTTTTTTCCTGACGGGAAAGCAAGTCTAATGGTGATTCAAATTGTGCAGTTTGAGGGGGTTTTTTTCCTGTTTTTATTTAGCCCTGTAAGGTGATAGATGGGGAATAGCTGGCTATGGCAAGCACAAGGATGTGGGCTGATAGAGAATCATTCATCCAAAGACACAGATGGAAAGGAAGGTAGGCTCACAGGATTGAAAGAAATTACTCTGGACGATTCTTTAAGAGTCACAGTTAAACAGCCACAGTGCATTAGTTAGAAGGGCTAAAATCAGGGATATTAAGTGATGTTACTTCTGTTCATACAAGCCTTCCTTTAATTCAAGAAGGATAATGAAATTCTGCAGGGGAACAAGAGTTGGGAAATGCATAAGTTGGTAAAGCATCCACAGCTTGCAGCAGCTGCTCTTGCCAAAGAAAAGGCTTAGGGCTGGTTTGACTGCAGTCTAGATATTCTGATATTCCCTGCAAGGAACATCTCTGAGTAGGGACTGCTCCTGTTTAGCACATAAAGGCATGATGAGAGTCTGGGAGTTGGAGTTCTCCAATCAATTTGACTTGCACAGGTCTTTGTGGCTCATCAGAGCTCAGATCCTCCCGTGCAGGGAGTTCCAGGTGCACACAGATCTTTTGTTGTGCTGGTGGCCAGCTCAGGTGTGCAGCCCCTCCTCGGGTACCTCCACGTAAGGACAACACAGACTGGCCAAGATTTCATTTATAAGAGCAATATTCTCTTTACAAAGAAATGCTGCAAGAAATATAGCACCCTTTGGCCTTTTTTTTTTTTTCAAAGATAAAGAGTGCCAAGAATGCATTGAAATTTCCTTATTATTTCTGAAAATCAAGCCGTAACTAATTAACCCCCGCATGCCATTTGGCTTAATATTTTTTTCCCCCACTTGATTTAAAAGAGGAAAAGAGAAACTTTGGACTTCTCAAAACTTTGCAGCAAGTTTGTGGTCAGAACTTGGAAGATCCTGAGTTATCACCCCATCTCTACTTCTTCCCCCTTTCTAATTGAATGAGAAAGGCTTTGAAGGCTTCAAAAGGAATTTTGGACAGCAAAAAACGAGAGGAGATGTCATGGATCTAGAGTTTACTAGTAGTTCTTACTTTTACCATCACCAGTGCAAATTATTGGATAGCACAGACCGTATAAACCACAGGACAAACTCCAGGAATACCCCTGCCTGCATTCCCATTCAGAGCTGGGATATGCCAGCCAGGAGCACATCCTGCCTTTAATTACACCGGAGAGGTCTTGGTGATTTGGTGTCCTACATCACTATTAGGAAGCTTGGGCATTGAATTGCTATAAATCAGGAGCTTTGCTGCTCTCACAACAAGCCCAGTGGGAGCCCGACTTTCTCAAAGAGCTTAATTAAAGAGTGCTTATTGTCAGCTCACCCCTGCAGCCCATTAGGGCTCCACAGAGACTCCTGTTCTCCAACATCATTGTGAAAAGTGGGACAGTCGTTGCTTCTGAGGAAGCTCTGTGTTCATAATCACTTCCTCACATGTCAATACAGTCCTGGTGATCTGATATTCATGTTGCAATTAGTTGGTGATAGGTGTGAACAGGGCACATCTGAATAAGTGTTTATGGAGATCCTATTGGCCAGGCAGTTATTCAACAGAGCCATCATTTTCCTCCCAGCTAGTGCTTTCTCTGGCTGTACCTCAGTGTGCTTGAAAAAGCAAAAGTAATGTGTGACATTTCCAAAAAGCAACAACTTTCTTTCTTCAGTAGCATGTGCAATCCACAAGGACACAGCCCCTTGTGATTTACAGAAAACCCAAGCTCCCCTGTCGTTAAAGATCTTCAGAACATTACTTACTTTTGGCTTGAAATCCATGTTGCACTGTGGTTAAATGAATTATTCAGGCTCTAACCTCTGCTGCTGGGTAGAACAGCTGCAGGTTTTTTCTGGGCATTTTTTTTTTCTGTTCCATCAGTCTCATCCTCCTTCAACAGGCTGTTTGTATGTGCTTTTATTATTGAAAAAAAAGAGCTGCTGTCAGGCACCAGGATGCAGTTGCACAGTCAGGGGATGGGTGAGGAGAGAGGGCTCCTGTTACACCACTCGTGGTGAAAGGTCTCTTGTGGGTCAGCTCCTTCCTGGGCTTGTCCCACCCGCTTCCCAAGCCGAACATCAGGCACAGTCATCACCATGAGTGTCCCAGGAGTGCTGAGAAAGGGTTTTTAAATTTGATTCAGAGTGGACACTTCCCCCCATGGCACAGGCACAAGCAGCCACCTCCCTGCGTGCTGCACTTGGGCAGAGCTGCAGCCAGGCAATGCAGGGGTTGCACAATTTCTGGCCCTGCTGGCCGACCCACATCCCAAAGGAGCTGAGAGGACACATTGGTTCAGGTTTGTCCATTACTAAGTGTCATTTCCCAATGCATTCATCGAGCCATCCTTCCTCCAAATTTCAGCCCCGAGATATTTGAAGGCTTCGAAAGGAAATTTTGGACAGCAAAAAAACAAGAGGAAGTCTCATGGATCTGGACTTTGCAAGTAGTTCTTAGAACTTTCACATCCTTCATGATTGCAGCTGCAAATAGATCTAGTATTCATTAAACCCCGGCCAACTAAATGTGCCAATAAGATTAAGGAGCAAAATGTGGGCTGTCATCCTGCCAGTGGCTATTCCCAGTGCAAAACTGACCTCAACAGAACCATCTGAGAAGCTTTTTGCAGTGATACCACAAGGGAAAGGCTCCCCTGACTTGTGTTCTTTGTTGTTACAGTGATGTTTCAAACTCGCTGAGTCCTTGTGCCTTTCCCTCTGTGCTAAGCAATCCCTAAATTGCTTTCTTCATGTTGTGTCATTCCTGATGCCTGCTTCCCCACCCAGGAAATGTTTACAGAATCCCCGTGGAGGACAGGAGTTTATCACAGAGAGTGAGTGGCCCTGGGAGGGCAGTTCTGCCTGTCAGTGGGTGATATATGGTGATGTGTAAAGCAGGCAGCCTCTTGCTTGGTGGCTCATGTGGTGCTTTGTCCTCATCCTGCTGTGGGGGCACAGGGAGATGGAGACCCCCAGAGCCCTGGCCTGGGGAAGGGAAATGCAGCTCCACATGGAAGTGGTTTGGCAAAAGAAGGGAGCTCCTGGCTTTGGAGAAGGGATGCTAAGCAGCAGAAATTCCAGAGCTGTGTCTGGTGGAGTATCCCCATGGAGGGTACCCAGTGACTGAAGGGAGCAAGTTCTGAGCAGCAAAATTCCATATTTGTTTCTAGCATTTGCATCTGGGCTCCTGCTCGTTACGTCAGGAAAATTGCTCATTTGAATGAGGAAAGGTCACGATACAAAGACATTAAGTCACAGGATACTTGAATCATGGAGCAGTTTTGGGTTGGAGAAGACTTTTAAAGGTCATCTGGTCCAATCCCCCTGTAGTGAGCAGGGACATCTCCAACTAGATCAGTTTGCTCAGAGCTCTGTCCAAGCTGACCTTGGTTGTTCCTGGGGCATCCACCACCTCTCTGGGAAACCTGTCAGTGTTTCACCACCCCTTTTGTAAAAAAATTGGAGTCTAAATCAACATTTTTCAGTTTGAAGCCCTTACACCTTGTTCTATCACAACAGCCCTTGCTGGAAGGGCCATCCCTGTAGCTGTGAGCAGCAGAAAAGCTACATAAAGGAGGAAATCATTCTGCCAAGGATGACAAATAAGCAATATCTGGAACTCCTTGGCTCTGCCAACCAGCCTCAGGATGAAGAGTCTGTCCTGTGGATATCCCCGTTTCCAGCACCCACTACACAGAGCGCTTTTATTTCTGTTCGCTGTGCAGTGTGTCAATGCTGCAGCATCTGTGGGCAGGGGAAGCTGCACATCAGAGCCCTGATTTGGCTTGGCCAAAGCTTGCCTTGCTCCTGGTAGAGGGGCAGCTTTTGAAGTCCACTCTGTAGACGATTGAGTATAGGAAAGAATGTTCAAAAGAATGGGCTCCAGCTTCTGGTCCAGAAAAGCTGCCCAACAAAAAGCTGACAGAGCCTCTTTCATTCTTCTTATCATTAATTAATGGGCAGAAGCCTGTACACTCAGGTCTCTGGGTCTGGAAATCTGAACAATAAAAGCCAAGTTACTGTCACAGAGAGCAGAAGTTCTCCCAGCTCCCTCTCCTCTCCAACCTGTCAGCAAAATCTTAGAGTTATCTGGGTTGGGTCACAGCCAGCTTGCCCTCGTTCAGGCCCTGATCCTGGCAGGACGGTGGGTAAGCTGATCAAGTGCTCCAGCAGCCCAGACCTGGAATAGAAACGTGCAGCTGAATGCTGGCCCTGCCCAGGGAGATCTCCAGCCTCCATGGAGGAGGAGGAGATGCTCCTCAGAGATCATTTCACTGCTCCCTGGCCCCTGACCAGTGACAGCAAAGCACCTGATGTTCGTGTGGGCAGTGGGGTTTGCCTGTGGCTAGCAGGAAATCACAAAGTCAGTTGGTTCAGCACCTCAAGCTCTAAGTTCTTCCTCTGGAGGAAACCTGCTGAAAAGTTGAGGTTTGTCCATCTTCACCAGCAGCTGTGAGTCTAACCTGTGCTGAGTGTGAAAGCCACCATAACCAACCCTCAGTCATATCCAGGTGATTTATATGGTCCTGTGACTCGTTCAGTGCTGCAGTGCTCCCTAAGATGCTGTTAAAGGAAATGTTGGCTCCTTGCATTGTGGATTGGAGTCCAAATCTTAAGAAACAATTTAAAGCTAAATGCAGAAAAAAAAAAATTGGAAAGGAAACTATTGCCTCCATATGCGAATGGAAATTAATTTAATTATGAAACATAACTTCTATGCAGCACTGCCAAAAGGGCAAACGACTGAGAGCTTAACTAAAAGGAGAAAATTGTCAGTCTTTCAGCACATAACCATTTTGAGCTGAACAGCAATAATTATGAAAATGGGCAGAAGGCTGTTTCGCCGATGATAAATGTACAACGTGTCAAGCAATATTTGAAGATTCATATTTAATTACTGTGACTATGCAAATTAAGCAGCGGAAAAAAGTCGTCAATGCTGTTTTTTAAAGTAGAGAAATTGATCCAAAGCCAAAAGCAACATCGGTAACTCAGACAGAGAGAGTTTCCCTCTAGGCTAAACCTTGTGATAAAGGAGAGATGTCACTTTTTATGCAATTTTGAATGTGTCTGGCGAGGTTAAGAGGTAAACAGTGAGAATAATCATCATCTGGGCTGGTAATGGTTTTATCAGTCATGTATTTACTCTGAGCACATTCTTGCTGTTCCAGGTTACTCATAACTTCTGATCACAATTTGTTGTTTTCTTTTTTATTTTTTTTTTCCTCCAGAAATTACTTTAAGGCAGATGATTCTAGAAAACTCCATGCTCCACTAGTGGAGCAGGCATGGCAGGGCTTCAATGGGTTCTTAGGATAAAGTAAGTGCAGTAAACTCTTTTGTTTTTTGGGGTTTTTTTGCCTGAATTGCTGATCTGTAAAATCGAGAAGTTTTTTTTTTACAGAGATTACCTTTGCAAAATGCTTTCAGATGTATTACTGAAAGGAGTACATAAGAACCAAGTAGTAAATAATATTAGACACGAGGAAATACGCCACAGCAAAGCGCAGATTAACCACTGTGCCTGAAAAACACCCAATGAATTGCTCTCAGGAACACAGAATTTCTGGGATGTATGAATGGGAGCGGTTGCTTTGGAAGATGCTCTGTGTGAAGTGCATTATGTGCCACATTCTGCTGCAGTTGTCATGGCAAGTATTCATATTTCCCATGGCAACAGAACCAGCATCTTTTTATGCAGTAAATAACCGCATAAAAAGCTACATTTAGTGACCAGGGCACAAGTTAATTCTCTCGCCAACATCCTTAACTTCAGCCCTGGTATGGAGATTAAAGACTCCACTGAAAAGCAAGTGTTTCCTTCTGCTGGTGACAGGTTTCCTCTTCATACTTTCACTATGATTCAGCCACCAGTTGCTGTGCTAGTGACACTCTCTGTTCTCTGTGCTGGGTATGTGGTTCTGCACGGTGTCTGGATTCCCTGAAGGAGATGATGACAGGGCAGCAAACCCACAGTGAGTGCTGCTTTTGTGCTGCTGTCTCATGCAGGTCACCTGAAGTGCTGCCACTGAAATCGCTGAAGCTCTAGAACAAAAAATACATCCTTAATTTATTTTTTTTTTTAGTCTCTTGCTCATGTTTTTTCCTCAGCTGAAATGGTTTATTCTGCAGACTAACACCACCAGCAGGGCTAAGGGCAGGCATGTGTATTAAATGGATAAGGGAAGGATGAAAAGTCAGAGGAACCAGATGTCATTATGACAGCAATGATAGTCCAAAGGACAGCCTTTTGCTTTATTGAAATGAAGTTTGTTGTAAGCTAGCATTTTCCTAAAAGTAGTTTCCAGTGCTCTGAAAACCCTCAGGCTCTGTTCTGCAGAATTACATCATTTACATACCGTGCTGAATTTAAAAAAAAAAAAAAAAAAAAAAAGAATAACTCAAAAACCAAAACTCAAAAAAAACTCCAACCTAACAACAACAACAACAAAAAAAAAAAAAACAGAGCAAAAAATTAAAAAAAAAAAAAAAGATCCACACCACAAATCTCATCAGGCTCATCTGGCTGCCTGCAAATGTGCTGGGAAGGTGCTGCTTGGCTTGCCAGACAGGATGGATGCTCTCCTGGAATAAGTGAGAGGGGGTTTCTTATTGAGGAGAGAACCAGAAATTGTTTCTAAGACAGTCAGGGGTGCAGTGAAGGTTTGGGGTCAGGATGGGAAGTGTGGCAGTTCATAACTCCCCTCATCATCACCACCAGATCTGGGCCAAGTAAAGAGCCCAGTGCAAAGACCAAAAATGCAATCTGTTTTACATGGGTCTTACTTCTGCAAAACACTGCCTGCGTTTCGTGAACACACACTCACTGGATAGCTCTCCAATCCCAGCCTCTCCTTCCCAAACCCTGACCAAAACTGATTTTGATATTCCCATTAGATGAGGAAATCCCAACTGTCCCCTATACTCATTTTCTATAGACACACAAAAACGCCATCAGTTAGAGCCGCATAATGAACCTGATTTCCCCAGGTTTGTCAGAGGTTCATTTCCTCTTATTAGGGATGACTTTTTACAACACTGCTTGTAGACAAAATCTGTCACGTAATCCCAGTTTCCAGTGCCATAATCAATTCACTGATGGTGTTCAGCACCTCCCCTGTGCCCAGAAAAAGCCATGTGCTTTTCTGTGAGTAGAGAGTGCAGTAACATCCCACGCAGTTCTGAATTTTTTTTTTTTTTTTTTGCACATTTCAGTATCATTTTGTGGTAAAACAGTGATAAAATCTTATAGACTTGCAATGTAACTTGCTTTTCTTTAGGTATGAGCAGAGTGACACAGCTTCAGCAACACATGAGGCTTTCAGTCCATCCTGCTCTCTGGGCAAAATCCCTGTTGAATATCAGGGTGTTTTATGCATTCAGGAAATTATTTAGAAAGTTTCAGTGTTTTTAAAGAAAGGCAGAAGTAAAACAGTGGAAATTACCCAAGAACCTTGTTGACTTTGGTGCAGCTGGCATGAAGGAGACACATTTTCTTTTCTGTATATCCTAAAAGACCATTGAGGGAGGTGTTTGGAGAGCTCTGCCCTGGAGCTTGTGCTTCAGGCTTCTGTCCTTTCCAGTGTCTGGGTTGTGTTGTCAGTGGTCCCTCGAGACCATCAGGCTGCTTAGTTCTAAAGAACCAAGACATAAGGCACAGTTTATGCCTAAAAAGCCACTGCTTGGCATTTATAATCAGACTGTCAAACTGTGCCTGGCCTTTGGTGGTTGTTTGAGGTGAGTTTGCATGGTATCAGGTGCATACACTGATATATTTGTATTGGTTTTTTTCAGTGTTTCCCAGTCAGGGTGTGGTAGAAGTGTCAACCCCACACGAATGCCCTGTCTGCATCCTCATCCATCTTAGACAGCCTTGATTTTAATGTCTTCTCGTACAGAGCTGGGAAAGGGCCACTCAGGTCACTTGGGCATGAAAAGGAAGATTTTTGCTTTCCTTACAAAGTGAAATCTGCAGTAGCTTCTCTCAGCACCCCATTGCAGGTGGGGCCTCTGGAACTGCCTGCAAGTCACAGCCACCCTAATGCCACTTCCTGACCCAGTTCCCAGTTTGGGGAGGAGATTAGGATATAGCTGGGAGCCCTCTGGCCACAGCCCAGGGCAGGCAGGACAGAGGAGCAGAGTGACAGCAGCTGTGACAAAGGTGGGGAGGTATGGACAGAGGCAGCTCCTGTACCAGCACAGCCTTCCCAAAGGGTGCCCTTTGTCACCCACATGTACATCCTGGGTTGTAGCAGGCAGTCCAGGTGACAAGGGGAACTCCTGTTGAAAACTATGAAATGATAATGGTACCTTTGCATGTGCCCTAAGCCAAGGCCCAAGAAGGAAAGTGGAATACTTCAGTGCAAGGAATACTTGACCTGCACAATTCCCAACTGCTGTGTACGGGATCAAGTAACTGAGAATGGACAAGTACCAGAGAGAAGCTTTAAAGTGTCACCACCTCGTGTGAATAATCCTCAGCACAACTATAAATAGGAAATACTCTATTGGATATTAATAGGAAATACCCTGTTGGATATGAATAGAAAATACCCATGATTATCAATGTGGATTCAATGTGCTAAGCAGTAACCACTGTGATTTATTAGGAAGGATGCACTTGCAGATGATGGACAGTAATTCTGCACTGACTTGTCTGTTCTTCTTCTGTGCTTCATCCAAGGGCAGCCCTGCAGCTGCTGCTGTTGCCTGGCGCTCCCTCTGCTCATTTGTCCTCTGCCTGCTGAATTCAGGGGGATTTGTACCTTTAACATAATTATTATTAACTTTCTATTTTATGTCCCTGTTCAAGAGGCTCCTTGGTAGCTGATTGTCCTAATCAGAGGTGACTTAAACCATATTTAAATGCATCAGTCTGAATTTGTCTTCAGCACAGTCTCCAGAAGATATGAACCAATCATCAAAGAAAATTAATTCATAGGTACATTATCCTGTGGGATCGAGCTAAAATGTGGTCAAAGAGCTTTAGCTTTATCTTGTATGCTCTCATGTAAGGATAAGGGCAGGAGAAGGCAGCCATCCTCTTGTTTGTGCAAGTTCCCCCCCTCCCTTCTTTGAGTTAGGCAGAATAACAGATCACAAGGATACTTATCAGAGAATATTTTACTGCAGTTAAGTCAGAACACTTTTTTCCTTTACAAAAATTGTAATTATTTTTGGAAGCACGATCAGCCACCTGAAAAGTATCCTTTAATCTTTTTCTGGGCCAAAAATATGACTTGGGCACTTCTCAGCTTTTCAAATAAATATATTTATTCATCTGGCCTAGGTATTACTCTAGCACGAGGCAATACAAGGCCTTAAATACACACAAAATTTGGGTACTATTGTTGCGTCTATAAGAACCATCTTAAACCATTTTCTACAAAATAAGGTCCTGGATGATGGAAATGAAAATATTCCATTTGGTTCTCGAAGCTTAGGTGGAATTTTGTCCTAAATGGTTATTAACTCATTCGTGTATGTTCATAATCCTTTTAAGCAGTTGCATAAACATTCCAAGTGGCCCTCAAAGATGCTGGGTAGGACAGTGAGCAGCTCATTGCAGCCCACAAGAATGCAAGATCTTATGCTGGGGGGAAATCATGTTCACACTGGAGTAAATGTGGTTTTTGTTCTGCCTTTAATTGCATTTCCATTCCTATTTCTGAACTTAACTGAGAATGGGATTTCACCCATCTCCTCACACGATTCTGGCTCAAACCTCAATTTTTAAATGGGGAAAAATAAGGTGAAACTAAATAAATAAACCCAGAGGACAGATCCATCTCCGGATGGAGAAGGACTCTGACAACTTTCCAGCGAGCTCTAAGCAAGCAGTGCTGGGGAAGCACCTGTGTCACCTGAGTGCACTGCTCCTCCAGGTGGGCAGCCTTGTCCCTGGCCCTTCCTTCTCCCACCACAAAGCCAGGGGGTGTTTGGCATGAGGAGAGGGTCATGATGCCACAGAAGGGAAAGTGCTCTGTTTCCAAGAACTTTCAGTGAAACTTCAGGCTTCACAAAGATAAGGCTAGATAAGGAATTTCAGGGACAGGGTTCACATGAGTAAACTCTCAGGCAGTATATTTTTATGTTGCAAGTAAGTGAGAACTAAAATATTCCATAAACTTTTGCTGCATTCTTTGCATTAAATCCAATAATTAGTCATTCATCTCCCAGCTTTGATTTTGTTAAATAACACCAATACCCTAATTCAGAGGCAAGAATTTAATCCATAGAAAATTCCGTCCTGGGAGAAGATCAAAGTGAGTCCCGTGGTGTTAAGCACACACCTACAGCACCAAAAAAAAAAAAAAAAATTAAAAAAAAAAAAATTAGGTGCATGTTTCAATCAGCCTATCCCTTCTTACTGGTTCCCATGCATTAAGCTAAGCCTCTGTCGGAGCATTTTTGGTGCCAGGATCGAGGAGATAGCAAAAAAAGGCTCTGAAAAGGCAGCCAGCAAACAGGTGAGCAGCCCAGCAGGCTGTGATGGCAATGCCTCCTCATTCCTCTGCACCTACCAACGCTGCAGGAAGGGATTGAAAGTCTCTCGGGCGACATAAATACGCGCGATAAGCGCGTACAGAAAACACAAAGGTGAAACGGCCCCGCTTATCAGGCACAATTAAAATGAATAGAGGATGACTAATAAAGAGGCAGTTTAAAATCTTTACATGACACAGTGTCAAGGCAACAGGGTTGTGCAATAGCAGTGACACAATTAACGCCGTGTCCCTGCCTTGGGCAGAGCCGGGATCGGGACTCCCGCCCGCACCTTCCCATGGCGAGCGCCGGGCGGGCTCTGCCCCAGCTCTCCGCTGTCCTCCGCATCCCGGAGCCACAAAGAGCCACTCCGGACCAAGGCAAGGCTGCTTTTCCCTCTTTGTCACCTCTGCTCCTCTCTTTGCTTTCCGTCCGCGCGGTCCGGAGCCTCACGGTTGTGCGAAAAGGGGAAAACATCGCGTTGGATTTCTGGGCGCGCTCTGGAGGGAGGACGAGGCTGAGGTGCCTGGTCCTGATCTTGATCCTAATCTTGATCCTGATCCTGATCCTGATCCTGGGCTGGATGTTGACTTAGCACTGAGCAATGCAAGCATTTCCTGGCTAGCAAATTTTTTTTTTCTGCAGCGTGTAATTTAAAAGCTAGTTTGGACAACCCTGTGCTCGGGATGATAGACGGTGAAATGGGAGTGTGATCCTCCAAAACACAGCCCAAGGTATCCTACTAGTTCTTCATTTGATTATGTTGCTCCTTTAGTGGTGCCTGTCAGGCTGCAGGATCTCCCAGTCCACTGGCTGTGTGCAGCAGGAGCAGGCTGGGTTTTTAATATACAGATAATTGAAATGTGTATATACATGTATGTATTTTTATATATACATAGATTCTTTATATATATATTCTATTCACACACAAGATCATATGCAAGAATATATATAGGAACAACAAAGATAATTTTATTTTTCTTTGATGTTATTTTCTGTCCAAAACCAGCTATCTCTTGGTTTTATTGTTCATGGCACGTCTTTGCAATGCAGCACTGTCAAAAACTAACAATATAAACAAACTTGAGGCTATGCCAACCATTGCTGAGCATAGCCAAAGCTGCCCAACACCACAACTTGCTGAGCAATGTGTGAATTTTGCAGCGGCAGAAATGTTCTGTTTCCCTGTTCCTTCTTAACTTTCAGAATGATCTTGGCGGAAAGAGTTTTATTCTAAATGAGATAATTAAAGTAATTGATAGGAAAACTCCTTCACCATTGCTGCAGAAGAAGGGGGCCCCTGTATTTACCCAGCCTGCTACCTCTACCTGCCAGGGGCTGTGGGGGAGTTGACTGGAACACTTCAAACAGAGCATGATTTCTGGTCAGCAAAGAATGATTTTTGATGAGGTGAAGTGGTATTTCTGAACAGTGTGCTTTATTAGAAGGCAGTGTTGATGCTGTTTCCTGTGCCTGTCGGGCCCTTGGGATGGGGGGTGGCCATGGAAGTGTCCCAGCAGTGCCAGCACCCCTGGCCACCCACAGCACAACTCAGGGCTGTGGCACTTGTACCTTGAGGGGAAACCCACCACAGCCTCCTTGGGGCCACATCCTGCCTGCCTGTGCTTCCCACCCATCTGTCTGTGGGTGCTTCATCTCAAAGTGCCTCAGTCACAGAGTTCTGTGCTCTCATCATGCCTCATCTCCTTCCCCAAATGTGTATGTGCATGCCCGTGTAGGGAGGCAGTGCCATCCCGTTGTCATCACTGCTTAACCCGAGCAAAAGTGGGGAGAAACGCTGCTTTTGATACCTGTTGGTATCTCACCTGAAAGTGAGCAGGAAGGATTTTTACCACGTGAAGGAGGGAAGGGTTGTTGTGTTTCACCTGATGAGGCCACATGCTTCAAAAACCCACTCCAAGTGAGAAAAAGAGAATTGCCACTTGTGGCAGGCAGCACAACCAAGCTATTTGCTTTGCCTCCGATAGGAAAGTAAATAAGAAATATTAACTGCATGCAAAGGTGCCCTTTTACTTGTCCTCATCAATAACAGCTGATGTTCCTCAGGGTTATTGTTGTGACAACATCACTTCCCTTTCCTCATTGCCATCAGGTTCACGTTAAAAACCTCATAGCAAAATCTTCTGTCCCTTGTCCCACCGTGGTTCTGCTTTTGTCCCCCGTGTCGTGCTTTGGGGCACGTGTGGGGATGGGGCCGTGCACGCCTGCCCCTTTCCTCCAGCAGAACGAGGGCTGGGAGAGGAACAGGAATTTTGGCTGAGCAAAGAAAGGCAGCGGTGAGGATGCCAGCTGTGGGAAAGGGCTACGAGGCAGTAACGTGCTCCCAGAGGGAGCAGAGCTCCCAGCATTGCAGAGGTTAAGGAGCAGCTTTCCAAGAGGAGAGCTGAAGTGGAGAGGGGGGAAAAGCACTCCAAAACATTAATTTGTGGATAAGGGAGCGCACTCAGTTTTGGAAGCTCCTTGGAGCAGCCCGGGGCCGGAGTCAGGGATCCAGCGATGTTCTCCCAAGTTGTCCCAGCTGTGGCTTCCCACGGGGCAGCGCCTGGAGGAGAGAGAGGAAGAGACGTCAGAAGAGTCTTAATGCCCCAGCTTTGGGGCACTCCTGATACAAGAGAAGCATAAACCAAACTCTGGCGATGGGCAGGACCACATGGCACGGCTGAGCGGCGGCCCCAGCCCGGCTGCGGGACCCGCTGCTCCTGCCGCCCGCTGCGGCTCCGCACGGCTGCAACCGCGGGCACGGGAAAGGAGCGACCCGCTGCCCTTGGAGAGGAGGGGAAATTGTTACAGCGGAGAAAGGGGATTAAAAAAAAAAAATCCAAAACAACCAAAAAACCTATGAGGAAGGAAGCGGCAAATGTTAAATGTGTGACTCACGGTACGGGTGACTAATCCCGTCAGGGCACAGCTCGTGCTGCCCATGGAGCCGGTGCCGCTCGCCGGGCGGGCAGCGCACGGGGCTGTCGGGGCAGCCGGGGCCGGGCCTCGCTCCGCTGCCGAGGGAGGACGGGCCGGTCCCGGCAGGGCTCCGCGGCCGGAGCCACCCCTGACCCGGTACCCGCGGAGCGGCGGCGGTGACCTACTTTCGGCCAGTTCCTCCCGGCGCACCGCCCGCGCCACCTGCCCGGCCCTGTGCGCTGCAGAGGTGCGCTGCACAGGTGTGCTGCAGAGGTGCGATGCACAGGTGCCATACAGAGGTGCGATGCACAGGTGCGCTGCGCTCCGCCCCGCGCTGTGCCCGCGGTGCCGGTGCCGGTGGCGGCGGGGCGGGGAAGCAGCCGCGCCTGTGCAGTGCCGGGGGGCCGGGCCCAACCCTCCCGCCCGCGTTACACAACACGGCCGCCGCCGCCGCCGCCACCGTCACAGCCGAGTTTCACAAGTCCCGCCGGGCTGCCCGCGCCCCCCGTGCACTGCCCCCCTCATGCCATGTCACCGGCGGGCAGCGGTAACCCCTGCGGCCGGGGGGACACCGCGCCGGGGCTGGACATGGCTCTGAGAGCGGCTCCGGGACGCGCATCTCCCTAGACGGGGCGTACGGCCGGGGGGACCGTGCGGGGTCAGGGACGGTCCGGGAGCAGCCCGGGAGAAGCCCCCGCTGCAGGGCCGGGAACGCGGCGCTCGCCGCTCCGCCCTTGCCTCCGTGGGACGCTGCCAGGACGGTCCCAGGTAAGTTCTGGAAAGGAACACTGACGGCCGACAAGTCCTCTGATTTTTTTTTTTTTTTCCTTAAAAAACCCGTGTACGGGCGCAGGGTGTGCGAGGGGTTCTGGCTGTGCAGGGCAGGCGGGACGGGGACTCTGGGACCGGGATGCAGGAGCATCCTGAGCCCGGGGAGCGACATCCCCGAACCTCAGCGCCCACGGAGCCGCTCGGGAGGAGCCACGGGCTGAGCGCAGCTGAAGCTGCGATGATTTGGGATTGAGGGAAACCGATTTTCAGGAGACTGAAATGGGTCTGATCGCAGGCTTCTCGTTCTGTCTTGAAGTTCGTCGTTCAAGGAATGTGTTTGACTGAAAACGGTGTGGAGAAAAACCTCTGAAATTAGTCTCGCACCTAAAGTTATCATCTAAAATCCAGGTTAAAAAGTCATTCTTCCCGGGGTTGTTGTGTCATTTGATTTTACGGGATGTTGACATTTTAAGTGAGGAATTAAGAAGGCTTTGGAAGTCTCTCACACGTTTCAGACATGGATTTGTGAATGATAACTCCACGCCTTGGTCCTTAGTGGCAGGAATTGTGAAGTGATCGCCGTGGGTAGCTCGCACTGGAAGCGCAGGTCGGAGCTGAGCGCTGTGTGATTCATCAGTGAGGTGTCACAGGCGCTTTGGGCAGATGGAGTCCTTTGGGAAGTGCCACAGCCCCCGAAGGCAGGAGGCTCCTGAGACACCGCACAGCAGCTCCCTGCTCGGTGCATTTTGGAGGAGTCCAGCACATCAGTCCCTTTTTGGGGACACAGCTGGCACCCCAGTGCCAGCTACCCCTGATGCCTGAATGAAGTTGTCTCCTTCAAGCAGGGGAGTGGCCCCGGAAATAATGTCCCTGAAATTAAAGCTGTTAAAATGCCCCATGCCTTACCTGCCTGGGGAGGGTAGGGTTATTTATTAGCTGGAGTTTATTTTGCTGTGTGCAGTGAAAGCTGTGGTGCTGATTTCACTAGAGGGACGAGATGTTCTGGTGTACATGTGAGAAGGTCTTAAGAGTCCCTTCCTTCATTTTTGAGCAGAGTGCCGGTGCTCTCCCCTGTCCTTATTTTGCTGGATCACTTGCTGGCTAATCCTTAGCTCTGGAAATGTGAATCTGGCTTAAAGACACAGCTAACTCTCTTCGTGGGTTTGATGTGTAGGTTTTACAGTCCTCACAGATCTAAAGGATGTTGTTTGAAGCAGCAGACACTTTCAGGAGTACGCAGTGAGAACCCCTGGTACTGAATGTCTTGATGTGGTGTTTTGGTTGGGAATGTGTGGAATTTTTCTAAACTTCCTAGGCTGCAACCCCTCACCGTAGTTATTCAGTCAGAAAAGGACATTTGGGTTTTGGGTTTTTAAAGAAACTGTATTAAGAAAAAAAAAGGGGGGGAAAAAAAAGTAGATCATTCTCCTGTAATGTGCTAATCAGAGTAAGCCAGTGTGTCAGTGCTGTAGCAGGGAGGACCAAACAACAGCACTCGGGACTCTGCAGATGATGGAGAAAAATGCAGCAGGCACTAATGAGGACAGGAAGCTTCAGAGAAAGCCAAAAGTTGAAATTTGTGTGGAAGGGAGGCATTTGTATATCTTGGGTTAAATGTGTGCACTACCGAATCTTTAGAATTTTTCTAGAAGAGTTAATAGGAAAAATGAAAATGGCTTTAGGAGTGGTTGCTTGCTGCTCTCTTATCCCGATTGTTTCAAGCTGTGGATTACAGTTACTTGATTTAGAGAAAAAAGTAAAATTGGTTTGAAATGTTTTTTATCAACTGCAAACTTCAGTAAGATATGTGATGGTTCCTGGGTTTTAGCCACTGAGAATATATCTGTATTAAATTATTTTTCTGGTTTAAGACATAGATCAAGTACAAAAATAGCTGAGAGTTAAAGATTAAAATTAGCAAATGAGTAGTTCATAATTAAAGTCTCATGATGGAGGAAGTGGCATTACATTGCAGAGATACTGATGTCAGATCCAAGTTCTGCTCATTAATAGTATCAAAACATTGGTAGGATGTCTTTACAGTTTGGAGCCAGGGCTTGTCTATGCACAGAAGTTGCTTTGTTTTGTCCTAAATTACCAACCTCTCAAGATTCACATGTAATGGTACAAAGGTTTTAATGCCAACACAGATCATCCTTTCAAGATTAGAGAAGTAAGCTATGTGCTTATTTCAGAAAAACTGAATTGGGGCTTGTACTGGAGCAGTTACAGATCCTAGTGAAATAATATGGCTTTAGACAGAACAGTAGAACTTAAAAAAACCCAAATGGTATGAACCAGTGTCTTCTGGCATTGTTGAAATGATAGACCTCTCTATCCCTCCAGGTATAAATCAGGGAAGTCAGGCAGGTACAACAACTGTATTTATCTGTTAGGACCTGGATGACACCCTTCTTTCCAGTGAGTCCTGGCCCAGCTCTGCTGTGTGCAGGGCAGCTCTGTGCCCACCAGGATGGGATTAGCTGGCTGTAGCTCCACCAGCTCTGTCCCATCCTCAGCCCATTCCATTCTTTTGCCTTCACTGCTACTTTGGTGTGGCCAAAAGTATATGGCCTTTATGCCCTGTGGCCCATTGGCTGAAGGAGCAATGTCCCTGTAGAAAAGTCTTGCAAGATCCTATTTATTGTTACTCCAGGCTCACTTAAGCCCAGATTTAAGGGAGGCTGAGGTGGTGGCAGGCCCCAACAAGAGCTCTGTGCACAGCTGGGCTTGCTGGCTGCACATCTGCCCAGCCTCAGAATCACCACATTCAGTCAAACCACAAAGGTCTGTGCAGTTAATGAGAGACTTTGACCTACTTCATATTCCTTTATTGTCTTTGGCCTTGTCTACATGGGGAAATTACACCAATTTAGTTGAAGTCTGTTTTGAAAGTGATTTGATTAACCTGATGTGACCTTGTGTAAGGACATCCTTACTTTGGTTCAAATGAGCTTATTTGGGTTCAACCAAAACCTGCACTTTGTCAATTTGCACAGAACCGAAATTAGACATGCCTAAACTGGAAGGGGAACTGATGTCTCTAAATAATGACACAACTTTCTCATGAAAGCAGAACCTTCTGTAGAATCTGGAACAGAGTGTAATTACTGACAAATCTGCAGGCAAGTGAAAGCTATTCATAGCAAGGGTTTCAAAAAAAATCCAGGGAAAACAGGCGAAACTTAAATATCTTGGTGAGACAAATGAAGAGGTGCCAATAATCCAGATCCTGGAATACTGAAAGCAGTGGCACAAGGCTTGCATTTGTAGCAAGGCTCTCCCATGGCTCTTCAGATGCAGAAGAGGGCAAGCATTTGTGTCTCTTACAGGGAGTCCCTAGAGAGTCAGAAAATAAAAAAGCAATGCAGGAAATGTTGGGCCAGCTGGTTTGAACACCACAGTACCCAGCATCTTGTGACGTATTTTGCAGGAAAGAATAATTAGACGTGGAAATAATGAGGAAGCAGGCTAAATTACGACGAGATTTTATCGAAGATGGATTGTGCTAGACTAATCTAACATCTTTTTCGTATAACAGATTATTTAGGTGGGGTAGGGTAGGAACGTCGTTTATCTAAAGCCAAGCATTTGATACCATGCCCCACAGGATGTTATGGCTTAGAGTGAAGATGGTGGCTCAAGACAAGAATTGAAAGGTAGAAAAGAAAAGACACAACCATTGCATTCAAATAAAGTTGTCTGAGTGGAAAGAAGTATTCAGAGAAAGTCATCAGGATGGAGGGAGATGGGTGGCGTTGCTCCCTTGGGACCAGGCTTGACCTGTTGGATGGATCCTCTGACCTGTGTGTGCCCGGGAGCTGTGTGGGATGACAAAAACTTGGGAGGTATTGTCAGTAGAGAGGGATTTAGATGAATTTGTTGATTGGGAGTGATAGACAAAAAATGGCATTTAATAGTGCTGAGTGCAAAGTCAAGTTGTAAGCATGGAGACCAGTAACTAGACTTTCCAGTGTGAAACAGGAGCTCATCAGTTGTCCGTGACAGAAGGGAGAGATGTGGATGCACTGGCTGCTCAGAAGATACCTGAGAGTAAGCACTGAGTAAGCTGGGAAAGGTACCACTGACATCCTTGGATACCAAAGGAAAACAATCTGAGAAATTCAGGAAGATGTGAGATATGATCATTGTACAAATCATCATACAGGGTGTCAATACCAGAGCTCCACGTTGCTTTGGGAGTGGTTTACTGATGTTTTTGCGTAGCTCTGGACACCCCTGACAAGAAAACATTAAATTACAGTGGTAGGAGGGCTAGAGATATGGTTACACAAACAGACCATCTGTTGTACAAAGTGAGGTTGAAGAGCCTCATTTGTTTACCTCTGGCCAGGTGAACCTCTAAAGGGACAGTCTACATTGGGATGTTTTACACACAGTTGGCACTATATAGCAAGAGGGCAGAAAAAAATAAGCTGAAAGATAGCATCTGCACTAGGTCAAATTTTCCAAATTGGTCATGAATAAATTTGGGTAGGGAATTAGAAGAAAGCTTGTAGCTACCCAAGGATTGAAGTTGCATAAGAGTCTTTCAATTAGGGTAGTTTTGAGATAGATCTTGATAATCTTATGAAAGAGATGATACAATTAAATTAGAGAGTTCCCGGAGATAGGAAATTACATTTGCAGAGTTAGTTCTTTGGTCTGCAGTGTAGTCATATTTTTAATGTATGCTTGAAAGGAGAATAGATCTTGTTTGTTTACACTTTTAACCCCATGTATTGAGTCTTCTGCTGTTTTCTTGGGAGATGAGGCAAGAAATAATTTTCTCTCTTGCTGTGGGTTTAAATCTTTATTCTCCCACACTGGAGTTTGTCTCGAGCACTAGACATTGAAAATGTACAGTGCAGACCCCTGGTAGCATTAGACAGGCACAATTGCCTGCAGATTTTTCTGGCACGCTCCCTGGTTCAACCTGTTCATCAGATTTTGGGCCAGAGACATTTTTCCTTCAGACAGTGTTGCCAGTAACCATGTTATACTTCATGGTGCATTTTCTGGGGTCTGTTGCTGGTGTAAATGTGTGGCTCCATGGACCTGCGGTACTGGCAGTGATCTTCACCAGCCCTTTGCTGTGTCACAGAACAGTTTAATGCCTTTATGTGTATCATAAGTTTATTGTGTGACATGAGGATGTGTTCTGGGGCTTCTGGTGCTGCTTGGCAGGTTGAAGAGATGTTGTTTTCCAAGACTGGGGTGCTGGGTTGGTGTTGCCTTTTAACCTGATATTCCTAAAATAAGTTGGAAACCTGGACTTAGTATCACCTCTGCTCTGGTGCTGATCAGAGCAAAATTCTCTAAACCATCCAGGATAAAATCTAGAAGAAAGTGACTTCTGACCATTAGTGATGAATTAGTAACTTTAAAAACACAGCGTGGTTAGTGTAAAGTTGAATGTATGATGCCCATCTTATTACAAAAAAAGAGAGAAGGAAGTAGATAAAACAAGACAGAAATGAAGCAGGCAAGGAAGAAGGAAAACAGCTCAACTTAGCCTGCAGCAGAGATCGCCTACCTGCCGATCTGCCTGTGAAGGGAAATTGAGATATTAAAAAACATCAGTGCTGGTGAGGGTAACACTGAGGTGGTGGAAGAGGAAGTGTGTTATCCAAACTCCATGGAGCTGTTGAAATGCATTGAATCATCTGACTGAGTGGTGTTCTTGGGCAAACACAATTGTACAATTGATTAATTTGTCGACATTCCTTCGGCGCGTAACGCTATGGTAACCGAGAGGCTCGCTAAACACTGCCGGGGAGAACGCTGCAAAACATCTTTCCTTGGGAGAGAGGGAGGGAGGGAGGGAGGGAAAGGCCTTGGAGCTCTGATTCTGGAGGGCTGATGCACACACACACAAACACACAAACCTGTGCAGGTGGAATTGGGCTCCTGCTGCCGGTGGTGGAAGGTGAGCATCGGGCGGTCTCTGACCACGCTCGTGTTCTGGGTGTGATCAAAGAGGTGGCCCTGGCTAACAGCTGCCTTCGGCACACTTGCTGCCTGATCTGCTGGGAGCTGACACACTTGGGACCGCTCTCCCACTCTCCTGCTGGATCCTTGTCACCTGGAATCCCAAGCAGGCAGGGACAGCAAAGGATTTTGTCTTCCCTGCACCACTGTCCCATGGCATGGAGAGCTCTGCCACCCTGCACATCACCTTCCATCGGCTTCTGGGGCCTCAGTTCTTCAGGGCTGCTCTGCAGGGGCCTGGTGTGTGAAAGAGAAACGTGTTTTCAGAGTTTTACACTGAGTTCCTGGGTTTTGGCTGGCTGCTGTGTGGTACCTGCACTGTTCTCTGTGCCCTGGCTCTGGGCAGAGGCTTCACCCCTCTTTATCCAGCAGCAGCAACACAGCTCAGGAGATGTGCACTGTCTCCCTATGACTATGGAATATTCTGAGTTGGAAGGATAATCAAAGTGTTCCCCCTCACCTACAAGTAAACGTGAGGTGCTTTGTTGAGCGTCACTTACAGGCAGATTGATAACCTGATTGACTAATAGATAAATGCAGAGATATTTGTAGGTGTGTTTATTCTTGTTTACAAACTGCCCAAGCCTAGGCAAGATTTTCAAGTATGTAGCAATGGCAGGAATCATATCCGTAAAAATGCTAATCTCCTCTCTTGCTTCATCTGTTCAGCCCACAAACACACGCACACACACACGCTCAAAAGAAATTAATAAGGTTTGTTGGTTCTCTTCTGGGCTCAGCCTACTTTGATCTTGGTTTAATGCGCAGCACAGTGCAGTGCATTGCTTCTGGACAATAAAGTTTTGATCATAAACAACATACTGAGTAAACAATTTTTGGGATAATTAATGAGCAATAGATGGGCTGATAAGAGCTCCCATTGGCAATAGGTATTTTGGTATTTTGCACAGGCATGGCAGCATTATAGGAAGATTTTCAAGCCAATGCAGAGGCTTTATCTGAAGGAGATGAGATAAATCCCTGGCCCTGATGGAGACAAAGGTTGAACTTCCACCAGCTTCTTTGTCAGGACCTCTCCCAAAGTATCAGCTGAAAAGAAGAATGGATGTCCCTGGGAGTCAGTCCTTGGGTTTAGGCTGTTCAAAGCTGTGCTGCACCAACTGCAAATGGGTGTTTATGTATAGAGGAGGATGCTCTGTGCATAAACAGTGCGCTTGGTCCACTGTCGGCTTGTCACAGCAAAGGCAGCAATTAGGGAGGCTCTAATAGCTGGGGAGGGTCACACCCCTTGCTGGGGAAGTTTGACCATAAACCTGTTTGTCCTGTCCCTGAGTGCAGTGTACACTGGCTCAATTTACAGAAACTTGAAAACATTCACCCTGATCAAACTGCTTCCAATCCAATTTTATTAAGTGATGTATTAATGTGTGTGTATGTGTTTAATGTGTCACGTGAGACAAAAAAGGTGGGACTTGGGTTCACTCTGCTCCAATATATTTATTAAAGATGAGGATTAATAGTTTGCCTTTTCTCTTGAACATTTGTAATGGCTTCCTTTGGGGGCAGGCATTCCATGGAAAGGGCACAGCAGGAAGTGTTAATAAAACAAACTCTTTGTGCTAATCTTAACACCTACATTTTCTGTTTAATTTTGCTTGTGCAGAGGGCTGAGCCTTCTCATTAGCGGAGACAATGTGTCAACATAGGAAAAGTGAGTTACTGTGTTTTCCTTCCGTCATAAACTCTGGGGTTAACCTCCCACAGGGCAGCAGTGATGTGGGGCTGTGTAATTATTGCACAGGGAGCTTACCTGGCCCTCGAGTGCCAGTCCTGACAAATTGGGACAGAAAATTCCTATTGCTCATTCTGCTGCAGCGCGGATTTCTGAGAAAGCACTTTCTTACCTGAGCCATCTTCATGGGGATGTTTGTACAAGTCTGGAAGCCCTGCTGAAAATTATTTTACGTGGGAAAATTGTCTGCAGTTCCGGTTTTTTGCTTTCTGGAAATAATTCGGAGCGTGGAAGGAGAGGCTCCCAGAAGAAGGTTGTTAGAAGGGAAGTGTGTGTGGTTCTGCAATAGTCCTGGTGCATTGTCTGGAAAGGGCAAAGATCCATTGCCTCAAATGGGAGAGGAATAATTGCAAAGGAATGGGCTGAAATTGCCATTTGTAAACCTGAAATGAGGCTGAGTCAGAGCTTTGTCTTATCCAGGGCACATGTTTGGAATCTGGAGCTGAATTCCTTATATTGGATCTGTTCGTAGTTAAAAGGGTCAGGAGTGTTCAGATGGAGTCTGAAGGGTTAGAGTGATGAGTTTGTTGTAATATGCTGTTGTGACTAGAGCAGAATTCCTGTTTTCACTTGGGGCATGAAAAAAAGACTAATGCCGACAAGAACAATTTCTGTGTTTTGATTTTTTTTTTGAAGGAAAGCATGTGAATATTAATAAATGATCCAGCTGGGATAGCATCTTTCTTTAAAATTGTCCTTAGAGAGAGTGTATTATATTAACAAACATGAATTTAGTTGTGCAGCAAGTGAAATTTTATAAATCATCAACTTATTTCAAAAGTTGCAGTGCTGAGGAAATTTTTTCTGGGATTTTCTAATATAGTCTGGTTTGAATTGTTTGAATAAGAAGAGCTATTGGTGAATAAATCAGATAATGAGCTGCTTTACATAGAAGGCATAATACCTATTTATGATGTATAGAAGTCCTAAGAGAGATGAATTTGCCAGTTTAATCTTCTTTGGATTGTGTTTGAAATCTACTTTTATGCAGCATTTCTGACTGTTTCAGAGATTACTCTTCAGACACTTGCATAGACTTCGTTTCTATTTGAATTACAGCTCTACAAGCTCGTTTGCAGGCAAAAGTTCATTTATTTCACTTTTTTTTTAGTCCCTTGATCTGGAGGTGAGACTTGATAAGTGTTGCCAGAAGTTTTCTTCTGACCTAGTTGCTCTTGTCAGCACTTAGGAAGCCCAGTTATCACCCCTACCAGAAGGAATAATAGAAACCAACTCTTTTGTCATTGAAATTTTTGGCACAATGTGGCTGAGCTTTGCAGTTGACCTGAGAGGAATGGAGATTTCTCCCTTGCTCTTGCAGAAATAAGGAGCATATTGAGATAAATACTTCTTTCCCCCACTTTTTTGCTAAGTTCTTTTGCTAAATTTCCTGTGGAAGAGAGGATTGCTGGATGAATTAGATTAACTAAACATTAGATTTTTAATAGTGCATCAGCATAGATTCCTTACCCATGAAGCAGCTTTTATTTGAGAAAAAATTTGGGATTATTTTTTGTCTCTCCTGACTGGAGCATCATGCTTTATGAGGGTATAATGCCAATCAGCTTTATTAGCAGCTGATTTTTCTCACAACCTTGCAACACTTGCAGCAGCTTCCATCAAAGGGCCCTGATGGGGAAACCTTGGTGAAAGGATGACATGCAATGCTGCAGGGTGGTGGAGCAGGATTGCTGCTCTGCATAAAGGCAGCAAGCAGCTGGGAGATATTAAAAACCTCTGACAGGGATAGGAAGATAATTCTCCAGATAATTCTGCACTGAGCTCTGCTCTAGCTTCTGTCTCTTGCCAGGCTTCCCAAGCCCTGGGTCACAAGGTTAGAGAAAAGTGTGGGCTGGTTGTGTCATCCTGCAGATGCAGCAGAGCTTCCCAATAAACCACCACCAGACCCAGAGAGTTTTGTCATCACCCTCCCATCGAGGATGATGGTTTCCAAAGCATTAACATTCATGTCAGGTCTAGATAGGGATCAGCAGAGGCTTAAATCCTTGTCAGGAACAGATGTGAGATACCTAATCAGTTATTTCCTAAGGAAAATGAGTTTGATTGCATGAATAGTTGTAAATATTTCATTCAGCCGTTCAGCTACTACAGCAGTGGTAAACAAGCTTCTGAGGCTGAAGAGAAGCATTTTGTGGCGCTGTACTTGATTTCTTATTCATTTTAACTTCAGTGGAGAAGAAATAAGCTTAGGTACTTTGGATTTCATTTTGTGACAGCACTGATCGTAACCAGGGGCTCACTTTGAACACAGCCAAAGAGAAAAGTTTGGGTTGGAAGGGACCTTCAGGATCATCTAATTCCAGCCCCTCTGCCATGGACAGATTGCTCAGAGCCACACCCAACCTGGCCTTGAACATTTCCAGGGATGGGGCATCCACAGCTTCCCTGGGTAACCTGTGCCAGGTCCCACCACCCTCACAGTCAAGGATTCCCTCCTAACATCTAACCTAAATCTAATCCCATATCATTTAAAACCATTCCCCCTTGTCCTATAGATATCCACCTATGTAAAAAGTATCCCTCCATCTCTTTTCTAAGCTCTCTTTAGTCTGTGAATGCCTCAGTGAGGTCTCCCCAGAGCTGTCTCTTCTCCAGGCTGAAGAACCTCAGCCCTCCCAGCCTGTCTCCTTAGCAGAGGTGCCCCAGCCCTCCCATCATTTTTGTGCCCTTCTCTGGACTCCCTGCAGCAGGTCCACCCAGAGCTGGATGCAGAACTGCAGCTGGGCTCTCATGAGGGCAGAGTGGAGGGGGAGAAGCACAATCCTCATCATCCCTGATGAACGAGCTGAGCGTGCAGCGCTCGTCCCCGGGATGGGCACAGAGCTGGAGATTCTGCCACTGGGAGAGATGCTGGTGGCACTGGAGTAAATTCTGGCTTGGAGAGGAGGATGAGAGCCTGAACAGCCATCCTCTGCCTCGGCTTTGCACTGGTGTGATGGTGAGCACAGCCCTCGTGTGCAGGCTGAGCCAGGATCAGGTGCTCTGTGCCCCTTCAGGCAGTGCCTGCCTCATCTCTCTGCTGGCTCTTTGGAGTACTTGCTCTACATAAGCAGTAATTAAGGGCACAGCTTTAATTTCATGTTTGTTTTGCACTTTTCACTTGTTAAAACCGAATTAAGTCGGAAGAAATTTCGACATTAAGTCAGGGTGGGTGCGATGCCAGTTTTGAAGTAGATAAGGGTTTCACTGCTGATCTCTTGCAGAAAGGCTGCTGAGACAAAGGAAAGCAAGGAGGATGTTAGCTTTTCCCTCTGCCTAATTGGATGTTTTCCCTGTTTGAGTTTCAGTTAAACCTCTGTGCGGTTTGCTTGCGATTTTTAGCAGATGTGCACTAAGGAAGGAGGCTGGGAGTGCAGATGATGTTCACCTCTCAAACATGCTGTGGAATTCTGGGGAAGCTGGGGCTGCCAGCTAAAGGTCATGGGCATTTTTGACTTCTGCTGCTGGCTTCATGCTCCTGTGTGGATGTTTGTCAGGAATCTTGCTGGCCTTGGTGGTGTGGTTTTTATACATGTACCTTACAGTGTGATTCCTCTCATCAGCTGATTTTAATGTGGATTTTCTCAGCCACCCTAATTTTGTTCTGTTAAATACAGTAATACATTATTAAATACATTATTAGTATATGGTTAAACAATTTAAGGTGCTTTAGTCAGGAAAGCCCTAAGTAAAAATCTCATGTTTACCCTAACTCTGGAAAACACCAATATATCCTGCTGTTTTCACCCAAGAATTACAGAGATTGTTAAAAATAGAGACAGGGATCTGGCTAAATGAAGGGCCAAGCTCTAAATGCTCTTTTCACTCTGTCCCAGGTGAAATATGTTCTCACAGTGCAGCCTTTTCAGCTGGGCTGGTCTCTTACTTGAAAACCAGGGACCAGAGGTGTCAAAAATTCATATCAGCATGAATATCATATTCATACCATCTTTGTCAGTCACATCCCTGCAGCCAGGATTGCTCAGCAGGATGGCAGTGCCCATTGCTGCTGCCATTAACTTACTCGAGTAGAAGAGGATTATCCTTTGAGAGAGAGGGACGCACATATTTCATTTAGTGGTGGTGCTGGAGTGTTGATTTTGACTGATACTAGGAGGATTCTGAGTACTGGACTGTCGTAGATGTGAAATAAATCATATTTTAAAATATTCTTTGTGTGCTTACGCAATTATAATAACCCACAGATAGAATTTAGATGTCCAGAAAAACACATATGGCCTTAATGTCAAGGATGCCCATCCTTGAGGAACGTGACCAGCTCTCTGTCCTGCATCCTCCCTCCACTCTGAGGAGGGGATTTTGTGAGAAATCCCCCGTCCATGCTGCACGGGGGGACCCTGCAGCACTGCTCAGAGCAGCTGAAGAGGCCAGAGCCTCTTTGAGGGCATGGCAGTAGAAATGTTGCTGTTTGATCCTTTCCCTGACCTCTGTGTTTAATCAAATGTTTTTGTTTTTTTTTTTGCATTGACGTGATCTGGGAGGGACACATCTTTTCTGGTCTTGAATAGTTAAAAAAGAAAAAAAAAAAAAAGAAAAAAAAAAAAAGGCAAGAAAATCCCTAAAGTGAATGGGACATTCAGCCATGCTGAGTCATATTTTGTTATTATGGCTGATTATCCAGCCAGCCATGCAAATAAACTGTAAGGGGGGAAAAGGACGTGTGTGAACAGCTTATCTGAGACAGAATGAGGCCTTGGGTCTTTGTGCATAATGTGTGTAACAACAATGACCTACTATGAAAGTGTTCCAGTGACTGACATATTTGCAGTCTAAAAAAGATAAGAAAGTAATGAGAGAGAGAGAGAGATCTGTGGATCATCTGTGTTATCTTTTCTTCTTCCTGAAGGGAAGTTTTACTTTCTCGTTGTACTTCCATGGTACCATGCAGGATGATGAATATGATTGCAGTTAATTGTTGAAATATTCCTTTTATTCCCGAAGCTTTCAAAATAAATAACCATCTTTTGAGGAGCTAGTTGAGAAGCGATGTGGGCAAGATAGTGCAAAAGAGAATATTGGATGTGAAGTTGAAAGTGCCTCAGAGAAGAGACAGAGAAGCGTGTGGGGGTGTTTTAAAAAAAGGAGAAAACACCCCAGTTATTGTATTACCAAGATCAGTTATGTTATTGGCAATACCACCATAAGCAGCAAAAATTCTTCTTGATAAAAACTTGTAAACTTCAATAGTTGGTGTACCAGAGATGGAATTACAGTTGGGCCAACATCTTTTCTGTTGCATCAGCCTTCTAGTGTTACTTAATGCAAATACTACAAAAGAGTACGACTTTGTCCAAATTACATTTGCTGGCTATATTTGTCATCTGCCTCCTTGACAGTAAACAAGGAGAGACATCTGTGGAGAAGGTCTGGTAGCCACAGAAAATATTTTGCATCCCAGTCTCTAAGTGGTGCCATTATGAGCTATTCTCAGCTCAAAGGGCTGTTTCTCCAGGGCAGCTGAAACACAGAATTTTTGGATATTTGGTGTTTGTGCCCCTTTGTGACCGTATTTTATATTTGTAATGCAAGGAGCAAAACACTGGGTGGAAAAGTGCCACTTGAAGACACCTGTGAGTGATTTTGGAAATTGCCAGTAATAACGAGGTGGGGTTTTCTCACAATAATGCTCGGGTCTAGCCCTTCATCATGCACTTGAAACAAGTGGGCTCAGCCCTTATGAAAGGTGTTTACTTACTCAGCTTGAAGGCACAGGCCAAGAAATAACTTGATCGGATTAGCCGGGTTTGAATAGGAGCAGCAGCGAATGGGAGCAAACGAGTGTGAACCGGGCTGCTGTGCTCTGTTAGAAAAACATCTGCCAGCTGCCAGTGCAGAGAGTAATCCTGCAAGATGCTGACAGCCCCAGGGAAGTGCACCAGGGAACTGCTCCAGGCCACTTCAGGCACCTCCCATTACTCACCTTAGCTGAAAAATGGGGTGGTTTTTTCCCTCTGAAATCCTGCTTTTCCCTGTTATATAAAGGCTGCCTCTTTTCTGCCTCCTGCTTCTTGAAAGGCTCTTGATGCTCGCAGGGGCTGAGTGCATTGCTGGTTGTTCTCAGCTGCAGGATTACAGGGATGGCAGTGCTGGGGTCAGTGGGGCATGAACTGGACAGCAGATGTGAGCAGATCATTTAAGGGAAGCAGCTGAAATTCTGGGAGCCACATGAGCATAAGGCAAATGCTGAAATCTAAGGGCTTTGTTTAAATGCCTTTTGGCTTAGGTGCAAATTATAATATGATATATGTTATAAAAGATGACTGATTATACCTGGGATGCTCCAGAATTAAACACACCAAGAGGGGAAAGAAGTTTCTCTATGCTGGAACTTGAATGCTTAAAGCCAAAGATGTAAAATGAGGTCAGCTGGCTCAGCTGCAGTGAATCCTTTGATATTCATTTAATGGATAAGTAGATATAACTCTGAGCTTGCAGGGAAGGCTTTGAATTTTAACTACTAAAGCTCTTTATAATTTCCTCACAGGTCTTTTACATAAAACTGGACGTTGGGAAGCCTTTCTGTAAGGAGAGGGTGGTCAAAAACTGAAGCAGGCTTCCTAGAGATGTGGTGGGTTCCCCAAGGCTGGCAGCATTTAGGAGGAATTTGGACAATTCTCAAAAATACCACACTTGAACTTTGGGTCAGCCTTGAAGCAGCCAGGCAGATGGACCAGCTGGTCATGGTAGGTCCCTTCCAGCTGAAATATTCTGTTTGATTCTGTTCTGCTGAGCAGTTAAACTCTACAGACAGGTAGTGCTGTTCCACTTCAGCTCCAATACCACACAGGTCTCCTCAGCTTGTTCCCTCTTTTCTTCTGCTTCTAAACCAGAGGTGAGAGTGGTCTGGGAGATGCAGTGTTTGGTTTGAGATACTGGTTGAAATGGAAAAGTTGAACTCTGGATAAGGAACTGGATTCTTCTCTGGTTTAGGGAGTCTTTCAGTCTGGTTCAGACCTATCTCTAATCCTTTTGTCATAATATTTCCTTTTATTGAATAGCTTCCTTATGTATCGAATTCCAGAAATTCCAGGTTGGTGATACACATGGGAAACAGATTGCAACAGAGAGCAGATTTAATTACTCAGGTCTAGAATTACTCAGGCAGAAGAATTTTTTTTTTGTCATGTTGTTTGAAAAGGGTGAAGAATCTTCCCTTTTTTTATTTATAGGAAGAAGTTTGAGATCAGATGACTCTGAGCTGCCCTTTCATTGGTCATTCAGTGACCACTTGAGGAAATAATAATGAACTGGGTTTTTTCCCCCCCTTCTTCATTTGAAAATCAGGTCTCACCAGTGCTGTGTGTTTAAGGGAGTTCTAAGACTGTGGTCTTAGATGCTTCAGGAAGCTTATTTTAGGAGGGAGGACTTGACTGAATGCCAACAGACAGAGCTAATCATCAGGACATCTGGATTCACCTCTTAACTCTGCTGCATGACCTTGGGTCAATGATTTAGGTCGAGTTTTTCCCAAATGTTCAGTATTTGTAGGTGCTTTTTGCTGGATTTCAGCATTACTGAAAATTAGGCTGTAACTGCGTTCACCGTTTCAAATTCAGCTTCTCAAAACTGGGACACTTGTAAAAAGGAGACAGAAGTAAAAATGTGTGCCCCTGTTTCCTGATTTGTACAACAAGGATGGATAACTGTGTGTGTGGAGTGTGCTGAGGCTTCCTGAGGTAAAAGCATCAGACAGGAGAAAGGATGGCAGCAAGCTGCTTGTAAAGTGTCAGAAAAGTAGGCAGTGTTTAGTAGAAATCAAAGGATGCTGAACAAGGACCAAAATTCCAAGGGTTCAGCAGCCAAAGGGCTCCCCAGGCTGTGCACAGGACCAAGCAGATGTAAAGAAGTTCAGAAATGATGGGGCCAAAGCCCATTTTCAGCTGCCTTCCCACCTTCTCCCAAGAGCAGCAGAGGAGCAGCTGAATTTCCCTTTCTTGGAAGGGGGATCCAGAGACACAGGACTGATCCCAGCCAGGTGTGTCTAAAGCTGTGTGCTTCTCCCACAGCCTGATTTGTGTCCCACACAGCCAGTCTGAGTGTGCCAGAGAGGGGCAGAGCTGTTGGGGAGGTGTTGAGCAGTTCTCAGGCTGTGGAAGGGTCCTGGCAGCATCAACTCCTTTCCTGGATATTGCTGGGAGCTGCTGGACCCCTCCTGCTTCCAGGGATGCTGAGTTCATCACTGCCATGGCTGCATCCTGACCCCAGTGCCCACTGGGGCTGCTGTCAGGGTTTAAAATGAGCTGAAGCACATTTATAGAGCCGTGGCCAGGGAGCAATGCTTGCAGACAGAAGACACTTTTGAAAGAAAATCCTGCAGTCCACAAATAGCTCCCACCATCTGCTGGTCCTGCAGGCTGGGGGTAGATGCATCGTGAAGCCAACTCATAGATTGTTTTTGCCCCTCTGGAGCAGAGGATTTCTGCAGTGTGGTCCTGAAACCACCCAGGACCCACTTCTGCTTTTACTGTGCAGAGCAAGCAGCCCCTCAGGCCTCACATTTTATTTTTTTGCAACAGGAGTTCAACGTCCAGCACAAGCAAACACAAAGCACGAGCGCTCATCTCCTTATCTGTACCATCCTCAAGCATCTGAAATGCGTTTTGGATACAGGATGGAGAAAGGCAAAGAGGAAACAAAGCAAAAAATGTATTTGTTCGAGGAGAAAAAGAGAACAGCTAAGGACATGAGTATTGCCTCTTTCAGTGAACTGGTGGGGGGTGTTCTCTTGCTCAGAAAAGTAGAGGAGAAGGCATTTATTTTTAATTAGATCACTGATTTTCGTTGCTGTCTAATGATTACATTTATTCTGTGCACGGGGAGAGCTCAAGGCATAAAAGCAGGCAATTTAATGACTTTATGTAGCTCTGTGCTAAGGATGAATTCCACCTGTAGTAAACAGGAGAGGAATTACAAGAGGGATTTCAGGGTGGTGCATCCAAACAGGCAGCTTTGACGTGTTTGTCCTGTACCTGCCTTGTTGCCAAAACAAAATCCAAACTCCAGAAAGGAGCCAGTGACCTCACCCAGTGCAGCTGATGCCAGCTGTGTCCTCTTGGTGGGAGTCATGCACAGCATCTCCCAGCCTGGTGATCCCTAAAAATGGAACAGGAGGGGTCAGGGTGCCCAGCACCAGCTTCAAAGGCAGAAGATAACACTGCTGACAGAGCAGAGGGCTGGCTTCTTTTAAAATGTCCTTTGCTGGTTGGCTCTGAGTGTGTTAAAACTCTGAATGAAACCCTGAGATGAGCCAGAATTTCAACACCAGGTTTGCGATCAGGTGGTGCTCAAATTTTTAAATATATAATATTAGAATCATATTTAATATGTAATATTAGAATCATATTTAATATGTAATATCAGAATCATATTTCATATAAAATATATTTAATGTATAATATAGAGTCAATAGCTTTGGGAGGAATTTTTTTTTTAAGCTTGTTAAGTCACTGTTTTCATCGCCGAAATTTGTTGGGTTGACCTTCCCACCCCCCCAGTCCTTTGTGATTTGGCAGAGATGTGAAGAGGGATCACCAGGCTGCCTGGGAGATGCTGTGCATGACTCCCACCAAGAGGACACAGCAATGGTTCCCCAATTCCCAGCACCAGGAGCTGAGCTGCAGGAGCCATCCTCAATGTCACCGCTGCTTTCCTGGGTAAAAATTGCTCTCGGTACTTTTTTTTTGCAAATTGCTCTGAAGTGAAATGTGTGTTTATGCAGTCACCCCCACACACATGCCTTTGCATCGTTTGGATCAGCCAGAAACAGAAGCACAGCTTTAAGAGCTGGAATTTTTGGAGAACATTCTGTTCAAAAGACTTTTGACCATTCGCTTTCAGTATTCCTGCCTTCTCTTTAGCTCTGTGTGCCTTTTTTGAAAGCAGTCCCCTGAAAATACACAATCCCAACTGCTGCTGAAGGATTGACTGTGAACAGCTCCCTTTGCTCTCATCCTACATGAGGGAAAGCCACATTATTATTTGAGGATTATTTGGCTCTTTGTCTGAGTCAGGTATGGTAAAGAATCGTTTATAGGTTGGATATCATCATTTCATACTACAGCACACATTTATTTCCCTTTCTTGTAGTGACTGAATGGCAACAAATGAGCACCAACACTTCAGAAGAAATATTATTTGCATATGTGTTCTTATCCTGCCCTGCTTGTGCCAGAAATAGTTTTGTATTTCCTAGGGTTGTGAATCAGTGTTCTGCTTTTTGCCATGTTCTGGGAATTTTAAGGGGCCATTAGACAAATTGGTAGAATTAATTAGATGCGTGCTCTTCTTGTAACAGAAACCCCAGAGACATTCTGAATAATATTCTATGGTGTTGTATCTTCACCCTGCAAGGTTCAGCAGTTTCCTAGACCAGAGCAAACTTGGCCAGCTATTTTCTCCAGGATCTGATAAAAATCCTAGAGAACAAAATGTTCCAGTAATCATCTTTTCTTTTCAAGTATCTGTTAGTTTTTAATTCTTTTCTGCCCTTTCTTTTTTCAGAAGAACCGTATATTAAAAAAACCACCAAAACCCCAAAAAACAGAAAAGAAAACACCAAAAAACCAACACACCACCATTGTATCTTTCATTTCACTTTTGTGCTGAATCACATTGTTCTGTTACAGCCTTTTTTTATGGTGTAATTGTTTTGTATAATCCATTTTCTTTGGGCACTTTTTAGCTTCTGTCTGAGGCTGTTACTGCTGTAATAAATGCAGGCATAAATCTGTCACAGGTAACAAGCTAAATTTAGAGCTCCATAAACCAGGGGAGAGTATGCTGTAGATAAGTAAGGGCATTGAGATGCAGTTGTTAGAATAGTAGCACAAAAAATCCATTTCTGGCAGGTCAACAAAGGGGAAGCACAGAACATTTGGTTCCCTCCCTCACTGGCCACCACCACCTGTGTTCTAGCAGGCAAAGATGCTGTGTGCAAATACAGAAATGGTGCCCACAAAGAGTTCCAGAGTGAGTGGATGGATGGATGGATATGGATGGATGTGGTTGGATGGATGGATGGAGATGGATGGATATGGATGGATGTGGTTGGATGGATGGATGTGGTTGGATGGATGGATGGATGGAAGTGGATGGATGGATGGATGTGGATGGATGTGCTGGGCTGGACCAGTTCCCTCAGCCACCCTGTGGGTGCAGAGTGGTGTTTCAGTAAAACTTGGAGCTGCACAGCTCCACCACTGACCTGAGGGAGATCCCAGTTCCTCCAAAGAGGGAGGGATTGGGAGCTGTCCAGGACCCAGCACTCCTGGAGCTGGACAGAGGTGTCCTGGGAGCCAGAACCCATCAAACTCCCACCAGGATTTCTCAGGCAGTGTGTCCCTAAAGGGAACCTGTCAGCCAGTCTTGTGTGCCTCAAGCCAGTTTCCCACAGTGAAATGTCTGGATGATTGTCAAAACTGAGATCATTGAACATTTTTTCTCTTTTGAGAAAAGTGAAGAACAAGGAGAAGAAAAAGCAATGGAAATATGAAGGCAGGTGATGTAAGAAACAACAAGATGGGGAGAAACCACGTTCAAGAGAGATGCAATTCTCTGAATTGTGATCCAGTGGATGTGAAGTGAGGGAAGGGCAGAAAAGAGTGAAGAACAGAGGGCAAGGAAAGGAGAGGGTGAAATAGAGGCAGAAAAAACGAAGCAAGCAGATCAAATACCACAGGTATGCAACTCCTTTGCCACACCTGGTTCAGTCCTTGCATTTCTGTGGGATGCCTTTGTGCTGAGCAACCACAGGGATTCAGCCACACTCTGTTTTTTTTTTCAAATGCCATTCACACAAGCATCTTGTAGTTGAACCAGCAGCACTTTGCTGGAGAGGTTCAATTCTGCCTTTTCGAAATGCAGTCAGCTGTTCTGCTGCCAGCCACGGCCGTGCCCTCCCGTTGCCTCAAGAATAATGAAACACTGGCATACTGACACATAAATCATGCTGCTGGAGAATGTGTTATCTCTCTTATTTGTGGCTGCATCGTGCCACAAAGTGCTGCATCTTGTAATTGAGGGCCCTCTGATGAATTCATTGCATGCAAAGCCTGTGGAAATTATTGGCACAGCACATTTCCATAATTAAAGTGTTTCCTACAGCGTGGGTTTGAAGGCTTCCTAACCTGCCCTATGTGACTTTAATGCAAAATTCTATGAAAACTTAAATACAAGCAGAGCGAAGTTTTTGTGCATAGAGAATGTTTTTCATTAGACCAGTGGTTATAGCTGGGAAAAGCAATCAAATCATCTGGGTTCAGGGACACTTTCAGGTGATGGATGAAAGCTTTATTCATTGCTGATCACAAAGAAATGGGCAGCATGGCTCACAGAAATATCTTTGCCTTGCCATGAGTGACATAGCCAAATAATTAAAATTTAACCTATAATGAAATGTTCATGGTTACTGTTGGTTTCAGGACGCAAGCCTGACTGTGCCATTAAGAATTATCCTGAGGTAATGTTAATATTTTGATGGTTTGCAGCAAGTCAGTAAATAAGCATTTTCTTTGCTCACAGGTTTGCAGTTTTAGGAAGCTCCTGAAGTCAGATAGTCCTGCAAAACAGAAAATTCCCTCTGACATTCTCTCTTCAGTAAAAAAAAGTGCCAGAATGTAGCAGATAGCGTGGAATAATGCTTTAACTATCAGTTGTTGTCTGCAAAGTCCATTTGTCTTGTTAAGGCTGTCGTTTTGGCTACATTACCCTTTCTGTAACCCTGGAAACAACTCCAAATACTGTGATATTTGAAAAGTCTGAAATGTAATGCACCCTTAAAACGCTGTGAGGGGTTTTTGAGACTCCCTGTACAAAGGAAGGAAAAAATAATTTCCCTTTAATGCCCAGAGGGCATTAAGCAGTGATGGATGTGCATTGCTTTGTGAGAAAGCTGATCCTCACCTGATGTAGGTGGGATGAGAAATGATGCCAGCAGCACTGACAAGTTTCCTCCTTACCTGCCCACAGAGTTCAGGAATCCCTCTCTCAAAGTGTTACAGAAGGGGATTTTCAGGAGGCAATAAATAAATTTTCATCCCTCTGGTTAATGCAGTTAAGGTCAAAGAGATTCTATCTGGATCTATTTAAAGTGCTCTTAACCTGCAGACACACTGCTGTCAGTAGTGCTAAGTGCCTTAGCTGGCTGAGGAGTGTACACAACCCTTATGAAACTATTCTTAAGTATTCTGGTTACTAAGTTTAGCTCTGTCTTAGAACGAGACAAAAAGCACTTAGCTAAATGCAGTCCAGAAGTGCTTAATCCAGTTAAGATTATTTTGTCCTTAGGTGTCTTCTGCCGAGGCTTTTTCTAGCTCACCATCCTGCTGCATCATGCAAAAAGCTGCTGTGAATTCTTTCATGGCCATTTCTTCTGTGAGCTCCTCCGAGCCTGCTGTTGGCTCACATTCCTCAGGAAGCATCATCCCTCTGCCCCTGGCAGCTCTCATCTGCTGTGCTGCAGCAGTGGAGGCTTCTCCTGGACAATCCAGGCTTCATTTCCCAGTTCGGGCTCTTTAATGCTCAGTTTAGTGAGCATTAACTGGGCTCTTTGACTCTCTTGGTGACCAAGCAGCTTCCCTCAGCTTGCTGCTATTCCAGCCAAGCATTCCAATGAGGCAGAAAACCCAGCAGGCTCCCTGGGAGCTCTCAGTTGTCAGAGAACCTGTGGGCAAAGCTTCCATCAAATACAGTTTCTATAAAATAATGCTTTGCGCTCCGAGCTGGGGAAAAAAATCCTTTTCTTTAGCTGGAATATTTGCATGGTCAGGTCTGCATGCAAAGAAGGTTCCCTGAAAATTGCTGATAGATCTTTCTGTGTGTCCACAAATGTTTTTTATCATTTAACCCATTGCTTTAAAAAGACTTTTCTTTATACCTGTGTGTCCCTGAACTCATCCCCAGTCACCAAATCTTCTGTAGGGGTCATTTCTTCTAGAGGAGAAACAACTGTGTGATTTTGACAGAGCAGCAGTGATGAGAGCAGCTCAAAAGGGTGACAAACAAGATCACACACTCCTTTTCAACTGGAATAAAAGCATGTCACTTCTCTCAGCTGTGAGAACAGCTCCACTGAATTGAAGTTTAAGCTATGCAGGTGGTTTTTTTTCCAGCTGCAGCTTCACTGAGGGTGTCAGGAGTTATATGATCTTTCCCCCAGATTTTGTTACATGATCTTTCCCCCAGATTTTGTGAGTCCCATCAGTAGCAAGTATTAAAGGGAGGCCTTGAGCCCATTCCCAGGTGGGTGGTTGTGCCTTGTGCTGACTTTTGCTCGTCATGTTTGTCTTGAGGGAGGTTTGGGTTGCCAGGTTTGATAGGTGAGGTCACACTTGCGGTTTTCACAGCACACCAGGTGCACTGTCACAGGAACTCCAGTTGATCCTCCAAGCCAGGAGAGCCATTCTGCCTCCCTGCTGGCTCACACAGATTTTGGGACATGAGAGGTCCTTCCCAGGCTGCTTCTGTGGCAGCAGATGGTGCCCACAGAGACAGGAGAATTTGGTCCAACTCCCATTGCTGGAGGCTTTGCTGAGCTTTCCTCAGTCCTGTTGAGCATGTTTCTAATTTGTGGTGGTAGATTTTTCTCAATCTGAATTGATTGCAGCTGTCTAGGCTAAGTCTTGCCTGCAACTGTGTTTTAACTGGACTTGCTTTTCCTTCCAGGATTAATTTTTCTCCGTCTCTCTTTACATGGTGATAAGAAGTGCTAATCCCACTCTGTCAGTCTGGACTGATGAATCTGAGGAATAGAACAGGTAAATTCTAATTTGGCTCGTAGCTTTTTGGTGGCTTGGGCAGTGAGAACCACTCCCTCTTTATGGAGTACATTCATGAGAAAAGAATTCTTACAGTTTCTTCTGCCCGGGTTATCTGCAGGGAGGGAGATCCTTGCCCTGGAGCAGGGGAGGGAGGGAGGATAAAATTTTGTAGCTGTTGCTGTGAGCAGCATCTTTGACTTCCTGACAGTTGTGGGTGGTTCTGTTTTGTTTTATTTTTACAGCTACCGAGGTGTTTGAGCTTGGAGTGGTCTCTAAACAGAGCAAATCTTTTGGATGTAGCTGTTGTAAAATGCCCCTTTGAGTTCTGGGCAGCACTGGGGTGTTCTGGAGGGACACTGGGGATGGGGGCAGGTTGGTTCTGGTGGTGGGGATGGGTGCGATTCCCTCTTTGGAAAGAGGAATCAGAGAAAGAAGCAAGCAGGGCTGCCCTGGGCAAGGTGGTGTGGAGTGAGAGCAGCTGCCTCCCCTGCACCTCCCTGGCTCTGTGTCCCTCAGACCCAGCCCAGGTGAGTCACAGAATGCAAGTCACCAGTGAAGTTACCCTTGTGTTGCATTCCCCACCATTTAATGGGGTTTGGGAGTGCTGTGTCCTTTCTGGGAGTTGTTTCCAGCTGTTCTCCTTCCCTGGTTAGTGCCAGGTGAGGATATTTCAAATGGAAGCCTCAGGTCTGAACCCCAGGACCCCGCTCTGATGATGTGGGGGAAATCCAGCAGTGCGAGCAGCACTGACTGACTGCAGGATGCTCTGGATGAACCTGTCCCATGTCATCTCTTACATACCCTGATAATGCACTGCTGCTGCCTAATACTAATCCTTTAGGGAATTAGCAGAGTTTCTTTCTTTCTCCAATGTCTTTCCACTGGAAGAGAAATCTCAGATATGTTTCAGGCAGCGACCGAGATCAACCAGTAACGTGTCTGATTTCCCAGAACAGGACCAGCTGGGGTCAGATTTCTGTCTGTTTTGCTCTTGCATTTGCCAGGAAGGTGCTGATTCCTGTGCAGGGATGGGTGCTTCAGCAGGATTCCATATCCTGGCTCAGAGGGCAGGACAAAGGCAGGCTGAGGGGCTTTTTTGATCTTTTCCTTCAAAGTCCTGTTCTTGTAGCTGGATGTTTGGGCATGTAGCAGCACTCTCACTCCTCGTGCCTCAGTAGCTGACTCAACAAGCAAGGGAAGACACACCAAGAGTAGAATTTGGGAAAGGGAAGATCGAAACATCCAGGAGGTGTTTGAGTACAAACCACTGCGCTCCACGTTTTGAGTTCTCAGCCAGGTCAGGGGATGTTCTCAATAAGCATTCCTGTGTTTTCCTTGCAGAGCCCTGTGCTGTGTAAACGAACTGATGGATGAAGATGAGAAGGACAGGGCAAAGAGGTAGGATGGGATGCACTCCTGGAGGAGAATTGTCAATGCTGTGCTGGGCAGTGCTTGGCAATGAACTCGACCCCACTTTATGTCAGAGGCAAAGCTCCCCCACAGTTTACAGGCTGTATATGGCTGATCACAAGCAGCAAAATCTGAGTCACTGTTCAGGTTTGTCACAGAGTTTGGCCATCCCTAGAATGGGTTATCTGGCTGAGTGGTCCTTAAAATTTCATTGCTGTGCCCTCAGGGTCTCATGCTATCCCATGGCTATTTATTACCTTCAAGCAGGAGTCCTGAGCTGTGATTTTATTTTATTTATCGAGCAGTGCTGCCCACCTGGGGTAGAGTTCCCTTAGCAGTCCTGCTTCAGCACAGGTCTGAGTCTGTCTCCTGTCAGAGAAGCTCTTGGCTCACTCCTGTTTAGTCATTGCACACGAGTGCAAAGCAGAGATGGCTGTGAGCATGAATGCTGGATCTGAGAACACCCAAATGCCAACCTGAATATGAATGGAAATGCTTTCTGCATCCCACCCTCAGCCTAGATCACAGGGAGTGTGTATCATCATGAATATACTGTAAAGCAAATTAATTACTACTGGGAGAGGTTGTGTGAAAAGTGTTGTTTCAGATACGAGCGTTGGAAAGAACACTTTGGAAGAAACTGAATGGATTTGCTTTTCTCCTTTATTGTTTTTAATGGAGGGGGAAAGCCTAATTATTCTTAATTTGTGAACTGAAAACTAGTTGTGGTTCTGCAGCCAGACTCTTAGCATTCCCAGTTTCATGTGTGACAGCAGTAGATTTTCAAGACCTCATACAAGATTTTATTCTGCAGTTCAGCTGGCTCTGCACAGTGCTGTCTCTTGATAAGCTCCTTTTGCAAGTGCAAATCAGAGAAATCCTTCGTGTTTTGACGTTTATATGTGTGTGTACTAACTGCAGAACAAAAATTTATGAAAATTAAGTGAGCAAAACCTGAACATGCATGAACATACTTTGCTCTTAGTGGAGGAATTTCTCCTCTAACACCTTCACTATCACTGCTTTTGAAAGAGTGGGAGCTGCTGCTGGAATGTATGTAAGGACATGATCTTCCCCAAATGAACCCAAATTTGTGTTCCTTGCTGCTGGCGAGCTCAGTCTTGCTACAAGGCCCTGAGCAAGCCCCATTTTAAACAAACAGCCATTCCCAGCAGAGTTTAAATTCTTGTGTTTGAAGAGTTTTGCTGGGTGGATCACCTCACCCTGGTTTGTGCTTCATTCTGCTCAGTGGCTTTTGTGGTTTTTTTTGTCACCCAGGGCATCACGCAACAAATCTGAGAAGAAGAGGAGAGACCAGTTCAATGTCCTCATTAAAGAGCTCTGCACCATGCTGCAGGGCCACGGGCACCCTCTCAAGATGGACAAGTCCACCATCCTGCAGAGGACCATCGACTTCCTACAGAAACAGAAAGGTGCTGCTGGCCCTGCCTCTGCCCAGCAGCCGCTGCCCACTCACAAAATGCAGACTGCTGTTTTTAAAAGCCACCCAGAGAGGACAGGAGGCTGAGTGAGGGGCAGAATAAGGCACAGCAGTTGGTCTGAGGAGCTGGGCCAGAGCTGAATGCATTGCTGAGCAGTTAAACGGAGATCTGAAAGGATGCGGTGCTGTTATGCTTTTTATTGTGGGTACATCACTGCCCTCCACATCCCCTGGCCTGCTTTGTGCACTCTCAGACAGGGCATGAGGAGGGAGGAGCTGAGGAACAGCACCCAGAGTCAGGGGAGAGGGGATCCCATCCCATCTCCCCAGGTCTCTTGGATTAGGAGAGGATAAGCCTGTCCTCCTGCCTGGGCACTCACTAGAGCAGCTTGTGAAACAGCTCTACAATTGCAGACACCCTTGGCTCACAGGGATGCCCTACTACTCTAAAATTAGCCCGTTGAACTTAATTTTTTAAGGCTTTCTTCAGGCCACCTAAAATGTCTCCATTTCCCTTTCTTGTTTTCTAATGCATTTGTACTGGAAAATTTGTCATGGAAGATGACTGTTGCATGCAAGAAAGATTTGTGTGAAGAATGATACAAGGATGATTCTTCTAACAGGCTCTTTAAAGAAATCTAGTGTTACTTGAAAATGAAAAAAAAAAAGAATTCCAAGTGGCGTGAGTCATGTTGCTTTTTTGATATTTTCTCTTTAAGAAATCACAGCACAGACAGAAGCCTGTCAGATTAGACAAGACTGGAAGCCTTCATTTCTTAGCAACGAGGAGTTCACCCAGTTGATGTTAGAGGTAAGAAGAAATTAAATAGATTAGTCAGAAATAATCAGTTCAGTGGAGCAGATCAGGGATATACAGTTCTTTTTCAGCTGTAGGTGCCAATGTTAAGGATTTCTACTCTGCTGGCACATACAATACAAACCTGACAGAGACCAGTGTTGTACTACATGCTTTACACACACAGAATTAAAAATAAGATTGTTTCCCCTTAAAGGCAAACGGCATTTTGTTTGGGAATGATTTGGCCTGGTGAGAGAGGAAAAAGAGAATTTCCTTTTCTCAGAAGAGCCGCTAGAGCTGGCTTTTTTTTTTATTTTTTCTTTTTTTCAGGGGAAAAACTTGAAAGGACCTGAAAAAAGCAGAGCATCTCTGTTCCTCCCACATCCCATTAGGCAGCTGCTGGCTCTGTGCTGCTGTCCTCCTGATGGCAGCGCTGCCTCTTCTGCTTCAATTGCCTTTAAGTGCATTCAGGAAAAACACCTCTTGTACTCCCACCTCTAAAACGCTTTGCCAGTCTAGAAACATCCCCTAAACTTGCATTTCTCGGCCTTTTTGAGGATGTGGCAGTGGGTTTGTGCTGCGTGGGCAGGTGCTGCTCTTTGCCCCAGCAGAATAAGGGCGTGTGCTGGGCTGAGCTGGGAGGTGCTGCTGTGTCTCAGCTGCTCCTTTGCATCAGCTTGTCATGACTCAACCTCTCTGGAAAAGTCTGTTCCTTCTTTCTGGGAATCTCTCTTGCCAAACAAGCTCGTTCTGGCTGAATCAAAGCGAATTTCACCCCCCCTTGGGTTGGAAGTGGTGGGGGAGAGCAAACCCTGTGATAACTGCTGGCTCGATGGACTCTGGCCCATGGAAGAATGAAGTCAGTGGGGTTTTTTTTTGGCAGAGAAAACTCAATTTGAGCAAAGGCAGAGCCTGGCAGTGAGGTGGGGGAGATGGAGATTGCTGCATCTTTGAGCTGTTGAAGCTCCCAGATCCTGATGCTGGAGCAGGATAAGGACAGGCACTGGGTAAATGATATTGTGAGGAGCAGGGAGAGCACAGCATCCAAGGAGAAAAGCACAGGCAGGGACTTAAAAGGGACAGAGAGCTTTAACTCCGGGACAGAAACCACTGTGAAGTAGGAAGGGGAAACAAAACAAGCCTTAAAATTGTTTTGTCACTAGCCTTACAAGTCAGTGCTTTAAGCAAAATAAATTAGGCTTTGGAACTTCTTCACATTGTCCATAAACTGCCAAAAAGACATAATTATGTAATTTTTTCCCTCTCTGCTTATCCATCAATCTCTCCATCCACAATGCTGGATTTGCCGTGGTGGTATCTGACATCTCCTTACGCACTGGGTTTGTTAACTGTTGTGTAATTCACATTATGAAGTGACTGAAGTCAGCAGCATTGTGTGGGTGTTGAAATTCTAAGCATCACTGTCTCACTTCGTGTTAAATAAACACTCGCTGGGTGAAAAATACAAGTCAATTTAATAATAATGAGAATGAGAAAATAAGAATATAGAAGGAATGTTGAATTAGGCAGCATGCGTCATTTTTATTTTTCCACGTTGAAATGTCATTTCTTTGATTAATTTCTGCTAGGTTTAAACTAAAATTTTAAGGTTTTCCCCTGTATAATTCTGTTTTGGCTTTTTTTTCTTTTTTTTTTTCTTTTTTTTTTTTTTTCTATTCTCATTAGGCACTAGATGGCTTTCTCATTGCTCTTACCACTGATGGGATTATTATTTATGTATCTGATAGTGTTTCATCCCTGCTAGGACACTTACCGGTAAGTTCTGACCAATACATTAAAGGCTCATTCCCCTCCTGAGTGTAAATCAGTCACTGCAGGGCTGGGGATTGGTTTTGTCCAACCAATTTTGGCTGTTGGGTGGGAGGTCAACCAAGAAACTCTTGTGGGGTTTTTCAGGTTGCTGTGAATAACAGATTCTCTCCCAGGGTCTGTGATTCAGCTTTAAAAAACCCCAAGTATGCAAAATCGCTGTACTCACAGCTCAGCACTTGGCTGTACAGCTAAAGGTCTGGGAGGTGTTTGACCCAGCAGGTTAATAGAAAATCTTATGGTTGTGCTGAAGCTCTCCTTAGATAATGTCAATATTATTTCAGAACTGATTCTGTGCTCTTTGAATGACATTGGGGTTTTCTACTTTGAGCCCATGTAGTCTTTGGTAACAAATGTGTGGCGTCAGGGTTTTCTGGGAGGACTTCTAGAAACCAGAAATTTCAGCTTGGCCCCTCCAAAACGTTTCTCTCCTTATCTGGTGCCAAGCTTGAAGCACCAAGGATGCCCTTCATGAGGGCAAATTACCTGAATGTCACCTGTGCAGAGAACAAACCTGTGCTGACATTTTGGTGGAACCCCTTTAGTCAGGGTGTGTGGGTTGATGAGCACTGAATCACTTGTGGGTCAAGCTGATTTTGCCAGATGTTCAGCCTAGAAGACAAGTGGAGGATGTGGGGAGGAGCTCTCCCTCTCCTGTGTCATGCTTTCAAAGAATAATGTTCCGCTTCCCATCACGTTATATTCCTGTGGTACCAGGGTTTCTTCTCCAGCCTGTATCTGTCTGAACTGAAGGGAAACCTCTGGGACTCATTCAAACAGATAAAATAATCTAAGGTTATAACCTGCCCTAGATCCATCTGCACATTGACTGGGTTTCCTTGTCTTGGCCATCCACACCAGCAGCATCTGTGCTCTGCTGAGGGCTGAAAAGCCATGTGGCTGTGTCAGGCTGTGCTGCTGAACATGACAGAGCATTCTTTTGTATCAGTCAGATTTGGTGGACCAAAATATATTGAACTTCCTGCCTGAGGGGGAGCAGAGCGAGGTGTACAAGCTCCTTTCTCCACACGTGCTCATGACAGATCCTGTTGCAGCTGATTTCCTAAATGGTAAGCTCTGCTCTTGTCTGTTGGTTTGCCAAAAGTAAAGAGCTCCCCTGGGGCAGTCTGCACAGAGCTCTGCAGCTTTTTACTGCTCTTGCCTGCCACTTCTGTTCTGCTGCATTTGTGGGGTTTGGTGCATCACATCTCTAATGTGTGCTCCCAGTGCTTGCTCTTTGATTAGGACAGTCTTTGTTTTACCAGCTGCTTGGGTGGTGGATGCTTTTCACGAGGTGCTGGGCTAAGCCTGAGACACAAGTGAGGGCTCAAGGGAAAAAAAAATGGAGAAATCCCAAACAGTTTTGGCAGAGCCATTACTCCTTAAGAAGCTTGCATGTCTCAGGACACAAGAGAAGCTCTAAAGTAACTAAAGCAAGAACCTTTTCTACCTGAACATGTGGATCTGTACTGCTGGCTGCTGTCCCATGTCCCTTTCCTGCAGAAAATGTCCCCAGGAGCAGAGCAGGCAGCAGCATCTTCCCAGCACCTGTGTTCCATTAACCCTGTGCTGAGCCCCCACCCCTTTCCCCGTGGGTTTGACAAGGCCAAGCAGCCCTGGGCTCCCCTCCCTGCTGCCCCTTA